>JAQPPZ010003297.1:8400000-9000000 GCA_028583015.1 Wollemia nobilis | reverse complement strand
GATCAAAATTGTAAGGCTAAAACCTAAGAAAATCCTAGGTTGTATTATAAATAAGGGCATTTTTAAATGCTCAAACCCTAGAACTGGAACTTGAGAATTAGATATTTGCACCCTGGAGAAATTATTGGTGAAGCCCTAGCATATAATCCTGAAGATCTGAAGCCCTAGCTCATTGATAATACTTTTTCTATTCTAGCCGTCACCCATTCATCCTCCATCATCGTCATAGCCCCCATCCATCCACCGCATTTGTCACCATCACCTAGATCTGCTTCTATAGATTCTGCCCTTACTTGTAGGTGCCATCCAGAGCTTGCGAGGCTCGTTGGAGAGCTTGTAAAGTGCTCACTAGAGCCTGCTATATACTACAGGTGCTCTCCAGAGCCTGCTATATCCCACAGGTGCACACTAGAGCCTATGAAGCTCACGTCAGAGCCTACCTAGTGCACATCTAAGCCTACTGTAAACCACAAAAATATGGATATGAGTCTTCTGCTCCATGCCATTAGCAATAACTAAACAAAAGTAAGATATACAAATTTCACACATTGTTTGATGACTGTTGAAGTTGGAGTGGCCCAACCTTGGTTATCTGAAGCCCACTCAACCTGTTGAAATCAAGGACACACCCAAATATAGACACTTTTATTATTTTTAGCTAGGATTTTAGAGAACCCTGGTGCCATTGTAATCTATTGTATCAAATATTTACATTGAGCACTAATTTTAATAAAGGAGTTTATCGGCTCCCCCCTATTTTATTGAATATATTCTTTTGTGCAATATTTGTGCCTCACTACATTATTTGGTTTTTTGTTATTCTATTTTAAGTGTCATGTTCTTGCATTCACAAATTATGATCATAGTGGGACCCCACAAGGGTTTCATTATTTGATAGATCTACCTTGCTAACTTAATTTTATTGTTGTTCATTGTAGTATTTTCATAAAACGTAAAAGTTGTCGCGTTCATCGCTAGGGTTTTTGAAGCATTCTACATCAGTTCCAGAGATCGCGTAGGTGCTCTTCCTTACTATGTAGGCATCCTTGTGCACCTAGGAGGCACTCTACTATGCCTGTGCAGGTGCCCAACTATGCCTAGCATTAATTTGGAGCAGAGTTGAGGCTTCCAAGTGAGTTTCGTAACCCTAGTTCTCCATTTAACAATTTAGGTATTCTATTTTTTGCTACTATTTTTCACTATTTTCTAGGCTTAACACTAAGTAATCTGGGAAATAATCTACAGCAAGTTACATTTAGGGTTTTTGTGTGTCTCATTATACCAAATTCATTTCTTATTATGAAGTTGTAGATCTAGGTGATTGTTCATATTTTTTAGTGCATATGAAACAAAAAATCGTCCTAGATCTTGCATTTCAGGGTTAAAGATCACTTTAATTTTGCATATCTAAATAGGAACAACATTTTGACACATAAATTAATCTTGCCCTAGGCTGGCCCCTTTGGCAGAGAGGTGGACGAACCCTCCAATTGCTCTTGTGATTTTAATCACTTGTAGGCAGGGGATTTTAAGGGTGTACTCTGCACTCTTTAGGTGAAATTTGCGTCTTTGTGTTGGCTTCTGATTTATATTAGTGAAGTTAGTAATCTTTAATATTGTTTGCACACCATAGAGAACAAGAAATCTAATAAAATAAATCAAACACACCTGCACACTCCACTTTTTAACAGTAATAGTTGGATTTCATCACCAACTATTGCTTGAGGTTTGGTGATGGTGGCATTCATCTCCATCCATCAAATCTCTACCCTTAGACACCATAGGACTACCCTTGAGCAATCTTGTTGGAGGTCATTATCAACAAGAATCTTGTTTCCCCAACCAACCATAGTTTTTACCTTTGTTTTTCATTAAACAAGATTAAGTTACATCAAAACACACAAGCCAACAATTCTAAAAGGAACTTCATATTAATGAAAGAAAATAATTAATGAAAAAGGTAAGCCACACAAGATGAACCCTAGGATTGGTTGTTTTCTTTGCCTTAAATTTTGGAAAGTTGTTAATCTGTGTAATTTAGATAATCTTGAAATATTTGGTTTTATTACTTTATGGTGCTAACATGACAATAAAATAAAATAATAAACCAAAGTAGTTTAATGTATAATAGTTCCCATGAGCCTGCTACTTCGGTAGCCCCATACAATATGATTCAGACCACTTTTTTTGGATCATCCCATCCACCCCACTCTCAAGTAGAGACACATTCACATAATGTGGAGATAGCCACCATCTATATAGACATGGATAGAGTTTAGGCCCTTTATAAGGCTTCTAACTATGTCTTAGATCCCCTTAGCCAAGAAGGTTTTGAAGAATCTGAACTGGCTACCACCTACCTTGCCCAAGGATATCCTAATTTGAGTTATGAATATGGTATGCCTTCCTCCATGAGCCAACCACCACAAAGCCCAAGTGTTTCAAACACTTATCTCACATCCACCTATACCAACCCCTTGTATGAGGAGTATATCAATGCTGCCTCATAAGTCCCTAGCCTCCAAGTTGTAACATCAAATGCAACTTGCACCATACCCATGTCCTATCATCCATCATCATCCACACCTCCATCATATCACTTATCCAACATTACCATGTCATCCACCCCTCCATCATCTCACTTAGCCAACATGACCATGACTAATCACCCATCATCATCAAATCATCCATCATCTCATGCAACCACAACCTCATCATTTGACACATGGTCAAATCAAAAACTTATAGATACATTAGGGCTTATCAACAGGTTGCTTTCACAATGAACAAAAGTAAAATAGTCATCTCACATAGACCTTGTGACCTAAGGAGTTCCAAATAAACCTCTGCTCACCAATCAAAATTTAGAATGGGTCTTGTTGGTCCGGCTTTCATGCACACCCGGGAAGGATGAAGCAAGGAAGCTCCGGAGACACCCACGGGACGGATCCCACTCACTTTAGGATCTAGCTGGTTATCCAAGGTGCGAGTTACAGAGTTGGGTCGAATGGCTATTCACTCTTTTCCACTTCTGGAATAGATTTCAATATGGACTGCTCTGTTACCTTACAGGGGGTTCTTGAACTTGTTCAGTAGTTGCAAAAGTTGTTGACAATCAGATTTAACTTGAATTCTTGATCTAGCTCTCATGGGTCAGCAGATTTAAATAAAAGACAAACAAAGAAAATAAAAATGGATCATTCATCGAAAACAAAGAGAGGGTAGGGTAAGGCAGAAAGAGAAGTTTATCAAACATCAACTGTAAAACCCTAAACTATCAATTTTATCTATGCTATTAGCTTCACAACGAGAACAAATCAAAGAAGAAAGTGTCCGATCAGTCTAAGATCACTTTCAACTAAGAGCACAAGGCAGAGTGAAACAGATCTAGCAAAAAATTATAAATCCAAGGGCAGCTGGTTAAAACTGGTATCTTTCACCGATAGACCTAGCTCACACAGTGAAGACAGAGCAATTAGAACAAACTTAACCTTCAAATCTGTAATTTCCCCTAGCAGACAAGAGAACAACTGAAGCCTAACAGCATATTTAAACTTGATAACTCAGATTTACAGCATATATCTAATAAACTTTAAATGGAACGGATAACAAAAGAAGATACACTTATCACACTCTGCAAAATATTAGGCTCCTGGCCATGCTATCAGAGAAAAGCTAAAGCACATCAACTCCAAGTCCAGAAACAAAGGATTTCACAAGATTTGCAAGAAATTGCTTATAAGCCTTTTATTTCTAAGTCTCCGCCTCCCGCAATTACATTGAGAAGAAGTATTTATAGACTCAGGACAGACCCTGATCTTTTCAGAAATATCTTCTTCTCATAACTGCAAATATTATCACATCTAAACCCTAGGACCCGGGTTTTACAATAAAAATCCATTTAAAATCAAAGTCCAGATAGAACTTAACCCTTCGGCAAATCAGGGGAGTCAGCTGCCATAAATGGAGAAGATAAAATCTAAAGCCACTTGCATTCATCCGTAGCTGCAAATAAATGCCTCCATTAATTCTGCTGGTGAGCCGGATGAGTCACCACTTCTCCATCAATCTGATCTCCGCAAAGCCATCCCGAAGTTGAAATTATCTTCATGCTATCAATTCTACCATAAATTTGCCATTGAATGCATTTACTGGTCTTTTCTCCTCTAGCATGGCGGCCCTTGATCGAATCTGCACTTTAACTTTGACTTTATGGCCTTTCCCGGTTGTCCCGCAAGTGCCAGATGGAATCCTGCATGAAAGACAAAAAGATTATATTAGTACTTTAAAATCATTAAAATCAAAGCTTAAAGCATTAAAATCAGATTAAAATCAGCTAAAAAGCTTGCATGTCGGCCTTGCTCTGCCTGTTACGCGCTTTGACACGTGTCGCTACCCCAGGATGCCTTCTGTTTCAGCTGAAATGCACTTCTGGTCAACTTTGAGGACTTTCTCTCTCCTACCGCGAATATGCGACATGTCACGATTTCGCGACATGTCACGAAATCGCGACGTCCCAGTACTACTGCTGCTGCTTCTCCCCCTATCGAAAACATGTCACGATTTCGCGACATGTCACGAAATCGCGCCTCTTGCCGACGGCCGTACATCTTCCTTGCTTCCTGTCGCGATTTCGCGACATGTCACAAAATCGCGCCTCTCGCTGGCCGTCGTACAACTTCCTCAAAACGTGCAGCGCGTCGCTACCATTCTCATCCTTGATCTTCGAAACATGCAGCGCATCGCTGCAAGCTCCAGCCCACGATTTTGAAACATGCAGCGCATCGCTGCAACTTTTTACCCCTGATTTCGAAACATGCAGCGCATCGCTGCAATTTTCTCCCTTCACCTTCGAAACGTGCAGCGCGTCGCTGCAAGCTCCGGCCCATGATTTTGAGACATGCAGCGCATCGCTGCAACTTTACCTCTCGACTTGGAAACGCGACGTCGCATTGCATCTTTCTCCCGCTTTCTCTCTCCTCATCGGCGATTTGGACAACTTTCCAAAAATGGAAAGTCGATATGGCGAACTTCCAAAAATGGAAAGTGTCCGATTTGTGACTAGGTCACGATTTGCATCCTTCTAGCCGGTTTTTCTCCTTTCCGATCGCGAATCAGCGACATGTCGCGAAATTTCTGCGACTGTCCATCTGACTTCTTCTCTCTCCTCATGCGAGGATTTTGCGACACTTCCAAAAATGGAAATGTCGCGTTGTGACACTTCAAAAATGGAAATGTCGCGATATCGTGACACTTCCAAAAATGGAAAGTGTCGCGATTTCGCTACGTTTTCTGCTGTCGTACTTCTCTCTCCAGATTTGTCGCGATTTCGCGACATGTCACGAAATCGCGCCTGTTTTCTTACTTGGCGGATTTTCATGCATTTTCTCTCTCCTATCGTGAAAATGCGACATGTCACGATTTCGCGCTGATCCGTACAGATTTCTTCTCTCTCCTCCGACCGGTAGCGATTTCGCGACGGTTTCCATAAATGGAAATGTCGCGATATCGCGACACTTCCAAAAATGGAAAGTGTCACGATTTCGCTACACAAAAATGACTTAGCTGCATTTGTATTTTCCTGTCGCGATATCGCGACATTTTCGAAAATGGAAGTGTCGCGATATCGCGACACTACCAAAAATGGAAAGTTTGATTTTTCATGAATTTATGCAACTGTTTTCTGGATTTTCTCGGTACCGGTGCAAGATTTTCTTAAGCATGAATGATTTCTAGCATGTAAAAAGTGAATTCTTGGATAACACAGCTAGAATGCAAGAAAAAGCACAACTTTAAAAAGGAGGCAAGCAAAATTGGATTTAAACCTGAAAATGATCAAGAGGGTCCCTGCTGCAAAATGGAATTTCAGAGTTTTCAAGAGGATGGAATCTCATTTTTCAGTGGGGGTGTGTTGCTTCTCAACAAATGGCGATATCTGCGGGTAAAATAGTAGCACTATTTTAGAACCCAAGACTCTGGTTTCAAAACAAAAAGACCATGCATCATGCCTTGCCACAGACATTCTTCACAATAAATTGACTGTTAACTGCTAGCTGTTAAAATTTCCCAAGGACATACTAGGCTGGATTACTTCAAGGAAGATTTCTGATGTGCAATTTCAAAGGGTATAGAACTTTCTTCAAGGATGACTGAATTGAATGATAAACTTGGATTAATCAACTTTTCTAGATTGTAAAAGGGGAAACCGAGTAGAGCTCTGTTTACTAGTTTAGCCTTTTACAGCCTAGACAGAGTTACCCTTTAGATTTACACGACCCAATTTACAACTGTAGGGACAAGAATCTAATATTGGCTGCCTCTTTTAATTGTTCAACTCTTTTTCTTTTTTTCTTTTCTTTTTTTTTTTTATCTCTCCCTCTGAAATATATCAATATCTGAGATGCTTTTAGGGAAATCACAATTTTCTTTTATCATTTGATCAATCTGGAACTGTTTCAGTCTAGGCACTGATAGCCTCTGTGGATACCCAAATAATTGCATGAACCATAGTCCCCTCTCATAACCAGCTTTTCTTGGATTCCCCGGGAGTTCCTCCAACTAAACAACATAGCAGTTTTTCTATCATTAAAACAACTGTGGCAAGTAAGACACAAGATCCAATCATCTCTCTACCTTTGTCCTGAATAACAAAATAGTTCTATTTGTTCAGTGCAAGCGAGACTATCTCAATTAGAATGGTGATGACCATGGGCATTGGATGGAAACTGAATTGATCAGCTTAGAATAAACAATTTTTAGCAGGCTGACTTTTCATTGATTGCTCAAGCAAAGGTTAAAGGACAAAAAATTTTAGAAGCCAAAGGACTTTGTACAGGCTTCCAAGGACAGGCACAAGCTTCTAAAGCAAAACAAAATAAAACTATACAGACTAAAGCACAGAACTATACAGGCAAAGGGAATAAAATAAATTGAACAGAGATAGCAAAGAAAAGGAAATGCAGGGAAGAAAATAAAAACTGAACAGGGAATAAAAGAAATAAACTAAAAGAACTAAAGCAAAGCAACTAAAAGCTTGAACTAGACAAAGCTAAAGCAAAAAAATAAACTAAAGCAACGAAATAAATTAAAGCAACGTACAGACGACAAAGAAAAAGAAGCGCAATAAAGAACTAAAGCAAATAAAACTGAAACAAAAGACTGTACAGACTTAAACAGCAAGCTGACATAAAAAGACAAAGAAAGGAAATAAAAAGCACAAGAAAGAAATAAACTGCACAAGCTAAAACTGTACAGACAACTAAAGATTAAAAAAAATAAGATGAAGCAACTAAAAGAACTGCAGAGCATTAAAATTAAACTGAAACAGATTAAAACTGTACAGACAAAGAAATAAAAACTGCACTGACAAAGAAATAAAACTGAAAAACTTCAAAGCTTATTTACAATGTATACATATGTTACAACTTCCCTTCATACTCAAAAAATGCAGCAGTTGGGAAAGCAGAGAAATGGTGCCTTAAAAAATTTTGACCATGTGCAAGTAATTTAGAAAAATTACCTTTCAGGTCCTGTTGACGAAATGCACTCCAGACTGTGCTTCAAAAATTTGCTATCTGGGAAAGACTTGGGTTTACTGTCTTCCCTGTCCCATTTGAAAAACAAATCTGCAACTCCTTCAAATTAAACAAATCATATAATAACAAATCATATGATAACATGTTTATGCTTCTAATTGAAGGGTTTGCGAGTTCTTTCAAAAGGACTTGAATGTAAAAAACCCCCAGGATCAAATACCTTAAAATCTTGACAGACCCAGACCACCACATCTTCAAAATTATGTGACAACTGAAAGAAATCATGTTTTATCTGTATGCCCTGGTTCTTAACAACTTGAACATTTTGTGGTTGCTGCACTGCTTCAATATCCAGGACTTCAATTTTTATCCCTCTAGAAGAATGCTTACAATTTTCCTTTTCACCTGAGCCTTGCTTAGATTTAACCTCATCAATGTGCAATATCCAAACATCATTGTTGTGATGGTTTAGAGCTGTAACTGTTCCCACCTTCTCAGTTGCCAAATTATAAACTCCAATATCTGCATCAACACAGTTTATAGCCTTCTCTTTGATATTATGTTCAGAAGTTGCAGGCTTATGTTGAGACAGTTCATCAATTCCAAGTTGGCTGACCACATTCATATTTACTATCTTTTCCTCCTTTTCTTGAAATTCAACAAGTGGTCCAGAGTAAGCCTCAATCAAGTTAACCTTTTGTTCAACAATGCGAGGCAGTTCATAGAGGGTGATGTCGGCTTTAAGTTCCCTCATATCCTCAATGATGTTATCCTCCTCAGTTACTTCTGCATAGTGATATTGAATCTCACTTTCATCATCCTCTGATGAGGAAGGATCATTGTTAGATTCTGGACTCTGACATTTCAAGTCATAACTGTCTCTTTTGAACTGTTGAAAATCTTGCATTTCATCCACAGGAGTCTGTACAAGACTTTCTGTCTCTTCAGGAAAAGTGAAAGAATCTGAAACCCTGGTTGTACTATTTTTGGGTGAACTAGAAATATCAATATTTCTTTGATCTCTAGGAAAATTTAACTCACCAGGAAAAACTTCAGATTTGGGTGGTGCCAGATCACAACTGTTCAGTTCAAGCACTTCCACTTTGAACTTGTCAGAACTTTTCTCTGTATTTTGCACATGCTGAGTGGATGTCACAGTTAACGGAGTCTCCTTGGGTAGAGCATGACATGTTGGCACTAACTCATGATGTGGAATGGGGTCCAAAATAGGCATGTTCTGTGTAACATAGGATATCAAAGGATCTGCTCGGAATTTGAGGCCCTAAGCTGTCTTTCAAGAATTAAGGCTTCTTTATAAGCCCCTGCCGGGGTTGTGATATTGATGTCTCTCTTGAGGAAAATAGAGGTCACCGAATCCAATGCATTCTTGTAGATTTCTAAGGCCAGATTTGCATTTGGGATGTAATGGCCGATCATTCTACCGTAAGCTCTTTGGAACCTCATATTGAAAGACCTGACGGTTTCTCCCGACTCTCTCTTGATGCTTGGAAAATTGTTGGTATAACACACTGGGGTCTATCACTTCCCCAAATTGTGATATAAAAGCTTTCTCTAGATCATCCCAACTAGTAATGGAATTACTGGTGAGGTTTAAAAACCAGTCATAAGCTCCCTCCTGGAGAGTGAACGGGAACAATCTGCAGGCAACATCTTCATGCTGTATATTCAACAATTTTAAAGCATTTTTGAAAGCTAGCAGATGTTCTTCTGCAGTTCTTGTCCCATCATGTTTATACCTAGGGAGATATCTTTTCGGGCTTCTGGGCAGGTCATGGGCTATACCCGGGATATTCAAAGCAGTGGGGCCCAACCAATTTGCCATTATTACTTGGCTGACAGTGATGTTCTGAGTTGTAATTGGATAACTGCCAGTGGAGATAAAACTGTTCTTAACTTGAGGTCTTCTCTGGCAATTTTAAAAATTGTACTGACAACTTACAAAAACTTTGGCGGGGGTGGGTCCTTCTTGTAGGGTTGGGGGGGGGGGAGGGTTGGAGGAGGAGGAGGGGGATAATTTCGTATTGCAAGTCAGTCCACATACGGAGATTTCTCAACTCAAGTGCACTAAGAACAGATGTTCTCGGCCCTCCTTCTAGCGCCAATTAGGTTGTTGGTCCGGCTTTCATGCACACCCCGGGAAGGATGAAGCAAGGAAGCTCCGGAGACACCCACGGGACGGATCCCACTCACTTTAGGATCTAGCTGGTTATCCAAGGTGCGAGTTACAGAGTTGGGTCGAATGGCTATTCACTCTTTTCCACTTCTGGAATAGATTTCAATATGGACTGCTCTATTACCTTACGGGGGTTCTTGAACTTGTTCAGTAGTTGCAAAAGTTGTTACAATCAGATTTAACTTGAATTCTTGATCTAGCTCTCATGGGTCAGCAGATTTAAATAAAAGACAAACAAAGAAAATAAAAATGGATCATTCATCGAAAACAAAGAGAGGGTAGGGTAGGGCAGAAAAGAGAAGTTTATCAAACATCAACTGTAAAACCCTAAACTGTCAATTTTATCTATGCTACTAGCTTCACAACAGAACAAATCAAAGAAGAAAGTGTCCAGTCAGTCTAAGATCACTTTCAACTAAGAGCACAAGGCAGAGTGAAACAGATCTAGCAAAAAATTATAAATCCAAGGGCAGCTGGTTAAAACTGGTATCTTTCACCGACAGCCTAGCTCACACAGTGAAGACAGAGCAATTAGAACAAACTTAACCTTCAAATCTGTAATTTCCCCTAGCAGACAAGAGAACAACTGAAGCCTAACAACATATTTAAACTTGATAACTCAGATTTACAACATATATCTAACAAACTTTAAATGGAACGGATAACAAAAGAAGATACACTTATCACACTCTGCAAAAGATTAGGCTCCTGGCCATGCTATCAGAGAAAAGCTAAAGCACATCAACTCCAAGTCCAGAAACAAAGGATTTCACAAGATTTGCAAGAAATTGCTTATAAGCCTTTTATTTCTAAGTCTCCGCCTCCCGCAATTACATTGAGAAGAAGTATTTATAGACTCAGGACAGACCCTGATCTTTTCAGAAATATCTTCTTCTCATAACTGCAAATATTATCACATCTAAACCCTAGGACCCGGGTTTTACAATAAAAATCCATTTAAAATCAAAGTCCGGATAGAACTTAACCCTTCGGCAAATCGGGGAGTCAGCTGCCATAAATGGAGAAGATAAAATCTAAAGCCACTTGCATTCATCCGTAGACTGCAAATAAATGCCTCCATTAATTCTGCTGGTGAGCCGGATGAGTCACCACTTCTCCATCAATCTGATCTCCGCAAAGCCATCCCGAAGTTGAAATTATCTTCATGCCATCAATTCTACCATAAATTTGCCATTGAATGCATTTACTGGTCTTTTCTCCTCTAGCATGGCGGTCCTTGATCAAATCTGCACTTTAACTTTGACTTTATGGCCTTTCCCGGTTGTCCCGCAAGTGCCAGATGGAATCCTGCATGAAAGACAAAAATATTATATTAGTACTTTAAAATCATTAAAATCAAAGCTTAAAGCATTAAAATCAGATTAAAATCAGCTAAAAAGCTTGCATGTCGGCCTTGCTCTACCCTGTTACGCGCTTTGACACGTGTCGCTACCCCAGGATGCCTTCTGTTTCAGTTGAAATGCACTTCTGGTCAACTTTGAGGACTTTCTCTCTCCTATCGCGATTCTACGACATGTCACGATTTCGCGACATGTCGCGAAATCGTGACGTCCCCAGCGCTGCGCTGCTTCTCCCCCTGTCGGCCGCGAAAATGCGACATGTCACGATTTCGCGACATGTCACGAAATCGCGCCTCTTGCCGGCGGTCGTACATCTTCCTTGCTTCCTGTCGCGATTTCGCGACATGTCGCAAAATCGTGCCTCTCGCTGGCCGTCGTACATCTTCCTCAAAACGTGCAGCGCGTCGCTACCATTCTCACCCTTGATCTTCGAAACATGCAGCGCATCGCTGCAAGCTTCAGCCCACGATTTTGAGACATGCAGCGCATCGCTGCAACTTTTTACCCCTGATTTCGAAACATGCAGCGCATCGCTGCAATTTTCTCCCTTCACCTTCGAAACGTGCAGCGCGTCGCTGCAAGCTCCGGCCCACGATTTTGAGACACGCAGCGCATCGCTGCAACTTTTTCTCTCGACTTGGCACGATTTCGGGACGTCGCGATTTCGTGCATCTTTCCTTGCTTGGCCTTCTTCCCTTGTCGCGATTTCGACGTCGCAGATTTCGCGACATCTTTCTCCCTGGCTTTCTCTCTCCTCATCCTGCAACGATTTCGCGACACTTTCAAAAATGGAAATGTCGCGATATCGCGACACTTCAAAAATGGAAAGTGTCGCGATTTCGTACACATTGGACTTAGCGATTTTCTCCTTTCCGTGATTTCGGATTCTTTCTCTCGTTCTCTCTCCTCCCGATTTTGCGACACTTCCAAAAATGGAAATGTCACGATATCGCGACACTTCCAAAAATGGAAAGTGTCGCGATTTCGCTACGTTTTCTGCTGTCGTACTTCTCTCTCCAGATTTGTCGCGATTTCGCGACATGTCGCGAAATCGCGCCTGTTTTCTTACTTGGCGGATTTTCATGCATTTTCTCTCTCCTATCGCGAAAATGCGACATGTCGCGATTTCGCGCTGATCCGTACAGATTTCTTCTCTCTCCTCCGGTCGGTAGCGATTTCGTGACGGTTTCCATAAATGGAAACGTCGCGATATCGCGACACTTCCAAAAATGGAAAGTGTCGCGATTTCGCTACACAAAAATGACTTAGCTGCATTTGTATTTTCCTGTCGCGATATCGCGACATTTTCAAAAATGGAAGTGTCGCGATATCGCGACACTACCAAAAATGGAAAGTTTGATTTTTCATGAATTTATGCAACTGTTTTCTGGATTTTCTCGGTACCGGTGCAAGATTTTCTTTGTGCATGAATGATTTCTAGCATGTAAAAAGTGAATTCTTGGATAACACAGCTAGAATGCAAGAAAAAGCACAACTTTAAAAAGGAGGCAAGCAAAATTGGATTTAAACCTGAAAATGATCAAGAGGGTCCCTGCTGCAAAAATGGAATTTCAGAGTTTTCAAGAGGATGGAATCTCATTTTTCAGTGGGGGTGTGTTGCTTCTCAACAGGTCCCTCAATCTTCCATAGTGTCCATCCCCAATCCACCACCACTCCACACATCTACCATACCAATAAAAATTTCCACTAACCAACAATACAATCCATTTCTCCATCATCATCTTCATCAATCATCCCCATATTTCAAGCATCAATCTTCTTCACATACCCAACCCAATTCATTCCACAACACCATGTTTGTCACACCCCAACATCTACCATCCAGCCCATCAACCAACCATCGCATAATCCAAGGTCCCCACATTCCAATAGAAGATCTTAGATTCCAGGCAATGCAAAAGCAAATTGATCAGTTGATGCAAAACTCACCAGGGATAATGAGCCAAAATCTCACATTAAGCCAATTGATACATCAACCAATTCATCCATCAGTAACATCACTGCCTTATCTGATAGATTTTACGATATAAAAATTTAACAAGTTTATGGGAACCGAGGATCCTAAGGAGCATGTGAGTTCATTTTCCCACGTATGCTTTCGGATTAGCGATGATAATGCTCTTATGCTCCAAACGTTTCCTCAAACATTAGGGGGAGATTCCATTGAATGGTACAATAAATTACCCACGCATAGTATTTATACTTTTGATCAATTGATAGATCTATTCTTGGAATGCTTCACCCTTAATATTAAAAATAAGGTATCCTTATCAGATATATATTACTTAAAACAATGGGATGAGGAACCTATATATGATTTTGGAAACTGTTGGAGGGCATTTATAACAAAGTTGCCATTCTCCCTCCCAATGGAATAAATTATCAAACTTTTTACCAAGAGTTTCTTAAAACCCATCTCTTAGATGCTTCATCTCAATACTTATAGAAAATTTGAGGAGGCTTTAGCACAAGCTAGTGTCATTGAGGAGATAAAAATCCAAGAGGGCTTCATTAAGCCTAAGAAGAAAGAATGGAAAAATAGAGGCCAATACAAAAATAATAAATTTGGCCAAACCAAAACCACACAAGCCTCAACAGCTAACACAACTAATCAAGTCAATCAAGTGGTCATGAGCCAGCCTATAATGGCTTAAAAACTAGTGCAAAAATAAATTTCTTATCATGCGGTCCCATCAGTAACCCAAGCACCAATGGTATAAAACACAGTGCTAATTGTAGAACAGCCTACCCGTCACCTATTCAATCGACCTCAATGTCAATACACTCCCTTAGCAGAATCATATTCAGCCATATTTCAAAGGTTATATGAGACCAACAAATTAGCCTTGTCGTACATTAGACCCGATGATCCTGACCTAACCATGGAGCGTCCACCTAGCTACTGCATTGATCTATACCATCATAAAAGCATAAATATTCACATAAGTACATAAATTGAACAGAAAAAAAGTATGTAAGGTTTCTCGTATTAATCTTTGAATGAGTTTTGATTACAAAAATGCCCTCTTAGGGTCACTTGAAAGATGATACTGATATTATAATTGCCAATGCCCTCAATAGTGTAGGCGCACTTATGGTGCTTTGTTGATTAGTCACAAACTACCTTGGGGTGCATCTAATGCACTTCTCCGTGATGTGGAAGGAGTATGACATAAGCTCCTCTTGCACCTATCTCTCTGTGAACAAGAAACAACAACACATGATTAAAAATATTGATAGCCTCTCGTGATGAGGCCCTTTAAGAGAATATGCATGTAAGTGCCATTAAACTAGTAAAACAAGAAAGCATAAAGAAAGACCTTAAACTATTCTAATTAAATCAAGAATTATGCTATAGCATGAAGGACATGAATAAGCAAATGATGCATGAATCAAATATCAAATTAGGAACAATAAAGGGCATGTTGGTCCGACTTTTATACACACCCTATGAAGAATGAGCATAAAACTCTGATAACACTTATACGGGATAAATCCCACTCACTTTAGGATCTGGCTAGTTATCCAAGGTGCAAATTACAGAGTTGGGTTGAATGTCTATTCACTCTTTTCTACTTCTAAAATAGTTTTCAATATGGACTATCTGTTACCTTACAATGGGCTCTGAACTTGTTCAGTAATGTTTAGAAGTTGTCACTTGTTGACAATCAAATTTAAAATTGGTTCTTTGATCTAGCTCTTATGGGTCAGCAGATTTAAATAAAAGACAAATTTAAAAAAAAATAAAAATGGATCATTTCACGGTAAAACAAAGAGAGTAGGGTAGGGCAGAAAGAGAAGTTTATCAAACTTAGCTGTAAAACAAAACTACCAATTTTATTTATACTATCAGCTTCACAACAGAACAAATCAAATAAGAAAGTGTCCAACTTTCTAAGATCACTTTCTACTAAGAGCATAAGGCAGAGATGGAACAGATCTGAAAGAAAATCATAAACAAAAGGGAAGTCCATTAAAATTGGTATTTCTCACCAGCAGCATAGCTCACATAGTGAGGACAGAGCAATTAGAACAAACTTGAACCTTAAATATGTGATTTTCCCTAGCATACAATAGAACAACTGAAGCCCAACAGCATATTTAATCTTGATAACACCGATTTACAGCATATATTTGTTGGCAATTTTGGGTACCTTGGGTACATTGCCCTTGCTCAAGTGTTGATGTTGTCATTGATGTCAAAGAGCGGAAGGGTTTTTGTGAAAACCAAGGCAGACTAAATTATAGGTTTTGTTTAAATCCATGGTCAGCAGTTTTGAAAGGTCAACAGTTTTGAAATGGGTTTTTCTTAAAACCCAAGTTAGCTCTTCATTTTGTTGAAAAAGGTGCTCCGATGATGAAGATATTTAATTTTAAATATCCAGTTTAAATTTTATTTATTTATTTAAAATTTAAATTAATATTTTAAAATTAAATTAAAATTGTTCACCGGCTTGTTTTCAAAGCCGACGTTGCTAGGGTTTTGCAACGGATCAATTAGGGTTTCTCGCTGACAAAGCAAGGTTAAGCAACCGAAAAAATTTAGGGTTTCATTTTGACCTAATTAGGGTTGCAGCCGACGTGTTTGAGAATGTTTTGATGGGATATTCTCTTCTATAAAAATGCGGGACTGTTGCAAGGTTGAAATGTGGGCGTGATGCGATATATGTGAATGAAGTTCGTGTGTAGCAGAGTGTAAGTCGGTGATAGTTCTTTGGAGTTAAAGAAAAGAGATCGCGGCGATGAGATAGTGAGTGAGTGCGTATTGACTGATCGAGAACAAAGAGAGCGATATGCAGACGACATGTTTAAAGTCCGAGGCAAAAATACGCAGATGGTAGAAGTGAGATTTCATGGAAGGTGCAGCAGAGTGAGTGGTGCAAAGAGAAGATAAGAACGCAGAGAGATATAGAGGAGTGGTTGAAAAAGTGTGAATCATTTTTCACAGCAGCAGTCGAATGCCGACAAGCAGCAGATCGCAGAAAAATAGCAGATCATGATAATTGAGGTGAAAGTTTACATTCTGCAATTTTTATTATTATCTTCAAGTTGTAGCTTGAAAAAGGGGTTGGTGCCTCTTTCCAGTTGGTGCTGGAAAAATTGGAGTTGGTGCTCCATTCTGTTGTAGCAGATAAAATTTAGAGGTTGGTGCCTCTTACCAGTTGGTGCTAGTGAATGATTATGTAAAGTTGTAGCTTTTCATTTGACTGGATTTGTATGGTAGTCCAAGTAGTCTTTTTGAGGAGTAGCCACATCGGTGAACCTCGTTAAAATGCCATGTTATGTGTGATGCTCTTAGTACTTTTATTATTTCTATTTTAATTTGTTGCAGTTTATTTAAAAGTCTAAATTGCTTTTAAGTTTTTAAAGAACACACTGATTCACCCCCCCTCTCAGTGTCATTGTGATTACAACAATTGGTATCAGAGCAAAGTTCTCAATTTTGGCTAAATCAGTCAGGGTTGATCTTGGATTAGTACACAATGGCTAAGAAGAATAGATCCTCATCCAAAAAGGCATCCCAACCAGTTTCAGTTCCTATGGTTGAGAAAATTGAACCATAAATGGCAGAAGGAATGAACTCTGAAGTTGAAGAAGTTGAGGCTGAAGTTGATTTAGAGGGTGAGCTAGTGTCTGCCCTTACGAAATGGGAATCGGAGAAAAATAAGAATGAAAAATTGTCAAGGAAACTTAAGGATGCAAACAACATTATTGCCAGTTTAAAAATATAGACTAAAGAATACAAGAAAATGTCTAAAGATATGGAAATACAGGTATCCATGAAGATAGACCACTGCAGCAAATTAGAAGAAGAAAATGTGAGTCTTCGAATACAGATACAAGAGCTGGATCGAAAAATCAACTGTCATGTAAAACGTGAAGAAAGCTTGATGAAATTGGACAAAATTCTGAGCGATCAAAGATCCATAGGTATCAAATTTGGTCTCGACTTTTTTGAAGGAGAATCATCAACTAGACCAAAAGCAAGCAATGTTGAAAGTGAAAAGAACAAAGACAAGAATCAGCAAAAGAAAGATATAATGCCAGACCTGAAATAGCAGTTGACAATGATGGCTTTACTAAGGTCACACATCAAAAGAATAGAAGATCCAAGGCTCCAGCAACAACCTGGCCAAGACCATCTTTCAGGTTTAATCATTATTTCTATGGTTTTTGTTTCAAGTGTAATGTTTATGGGCATAAAATTGTTGACTGCAAATACAACGTAGGTCCAAGAATTTTCACTAGTAGAAATGCGTTTGCTCCTTTAATGAGTTATGCAAGAGAGTTTTTTAAGTGTCACAACTTTGGTCATATTGCCGTAAATTGTCGTAGTATGTCCTGTTTCATATCAACCTCATGAAAGCAGATTTCAACCGTATAGAGCAAAACAAAATAGAATTTATACTGAAGGATATGTGCAAAATTCTAAAAATGGGAAGTCACAACTAGAACCCAATACCATAGTTAAAACAGAATGGAAACAAAAAGAACAGCTCAGGAAAGAACATGATTCTTTAATAGTGCAGACAGCTTTTAGAGCTCAGAATAAACATGTTCCTTGGATTCTTGATAGTGGCTACTCAAGTCATATGACAGGTGATAGACAGAAATTTGAAAATCTTCAGAAATATGAGGGTGGTTTTGTGAAGTTCGGCAATAATGATGGAGCCAAAATAATAGGTAAAGGATCGGTCAAAATAAGTGAAGGGAAAATCAAGTCAGAAGAAGTTCTATATGTGGATGGTTTGAAACATAACCTGTTAAGTGTGAGTCAGATCTGTGACAAAGGACATGAAGTGGTGTTCAAGAAGCAGGGTTGTGAAGTCAGAAAAACAAAGAACGGGAAATTAATAGCAACCAGCTCAAGGACGTCTGGAAATCTATACACACTATCATAATTTTTAGAAGGTATGTGCTTCATGGGACAAGAAGAAGAGAACTGGTTGTGGCATAAGAGGCTTGGACACATAAGTTTTGATAATCTGGTAATAATTAGTGCTAAACAAGTAGTGAGAGATATTCCAATCATTAAAAAACCTGCAAATAGTATGTGTGCTTCATGTCAGAAGCGTAAACAGACCAGAGTTTCGTTTAAAACAAAATAACATCACACTAACAGGCTTGGTCAAAATAGGTTTAGTCAAAACTGGCTTAGTCAGAACATGTGGATTCAAAGAACAGGTATGCCTAAAAGAAACAACACTATTACTTGTTATAAGTGCAACAATAAAAGTCACATTGTCAGATAGTGCAGAGTTGAAATTCCAGGATATAGGAATAGGAATAGTGGCATGATCAGGTCCAAGGATCAGAACAACGACAGAAACAATAATATGGTCAAAGAGTTCAAGAGAAGACCCGGCAAGGAAGTTATAGACGATGTTGATCAGTGCCTAATGGGAGTTTTACTCCCACCCCAGAATTAATCACCTCATCAAGAGGTGGGGGAGGGACTAAGCTAAGAGGCTCATTCTTAGTTTCGAGCCCCAAATGTGGACCTTTGCCATTGATGACAAAGGGGGAGAGATATGAGTAAGGGGGAGAGCTTCAAGTGAAGAGGAAAGCTTCAAGTCAGGTGGAGCAAAACTTCAAAGAGATTGATTTCAGCTTTTTGCTCTTGAAGATGTGTTTTTAGTAAAGGGTTGCCATCAATGACAAAGGGGGGATATTGTTGGCAATTTTGGGTACCTTGGGTACATTGCCCTTGCTCAAGTGTTGATGTTGTCATTGATGTCAAAGAGCGGAAGGGTTTTTGTGAAAACCAAGGCAGACTAAATTATAGGTTTTGTTTAAATCTATGGTCAGCAGTTTTGAAAGGTTAGCAGTTTTGAAATGGGTTTTTCTTAAAACCCAAGTTACCTCTTCGTTTTGTTGAAAAAGGTGCTCTGATGATGAAGATATTTAATTTTAAATATCCAGTTTAAATTTTATTTATTTATTTAAAATTTAAATTAATATTTTAAAATTAAATTAAATCTGTTCACCGGCTTGTTTTCAAAGCCGACGTTGCTAGGGTTTTGCAACGGATCAATTAGGGTTTCCTTCCGACAAAGCAAGGTTAAGCAACCAAAAAATTCTAGGGTTTCATGTTGACCTAATTAGGGTTGCGTACCGACGTGTTTGAGAATGTTTTGATGGGATATTCTCTTCTATAAAAATGCGGGACTGTTGCAAGGTTGAAATGTGGGCGTGATGCGATATATGCGAATGAAGTTCATGTGCAGCAGAGTGTAAGTCAGTGATATTTCTTTGGAGTTAAAGAAAAGAGATCGCAGCGATGAGATAGTGAGTGAGTGTGTATCGACTGATCGAGAACAAAGAGAGCGATATGCAGATGGCGTGTTTAAAGTCTGAGGCAAAAATACGTAGATGGTAGAAGTGAGATTTCATGGAAGGTGCAGCAGAGTGAGTGGTGCAAAGAGAAGATAAGAACACAGATAGATATAGAGGAGTGGTTGAAAAAGTGCGAATCATTTTTCATAGCAGCAGTCGAATGCCGACAAGCAGCAGATCGTAGAAAAATAGCAGATCGTGATAATTGAGGTGAAAGTTTACATTCTGCAATTTTTATTATTATCTTCAAGTTGTAGCTTGAAAAATGGGTTGGTGCCTCTTTCCAGTTGGTGCTAGAAAATTTGGAGTTGGTGCTCCATTCTGTTGTAGCAGATAAAATTTAGAGGTTGGTGCCTCTTACCAGTTGGTACTGGTGAATGATTATGTAAAGTTGTAGCTTTGCGTTTGACTGGATTTGGATGGTAGTCCAAGTAGTCTTTTTGAGGAGTAGCCACATCGATGAACCTCGTTAAAATGTCGTGTTATGTGTGATGCTCTTAGTACTTTTATTATTTCTATTTTAATCTGCTACAGTTTATTTAAAAGTCTAGAGTTTTTAAAGAACACACTGATTCACCCCCCCTCTTAGTGTCATTGTGATTACAACAATATATTTAATAAACTTTAAAGAAATGGATAACAAAATAAGATGAACTTATCACAATATGCAAAAGATTAGGCTCCTGGCCATGCTATCACAGAAAACAAAAGCACATCAACTCCAAGTCCAAAAATAAAGTATTTAACAAGATTTGCAAGAAATTGCTTCAATAGCCTTTTATTTCTAAGTCTCCGCCTCCCTGCGATTACATTGAGAAGAAGTATTTATAGACTCAGGACAGACCCTGATATTTTTAGAAATATCTTCTTCTCAAACCCTAAATCTTATCATCTTAAACCCTAGTACCCGGGTTTTACAATATAAAGCCATTTAAAATAAAGTTCGGATAAAACTTAACCATTCTGCAAATCAGTGCAGTCACTTGCCATAAATGGAGAAGATAGAATTCGAATGCCACTTGCATTCACCCGCAACTATGAATAAATGTCTTCATTAATGCCCTCGGGTAATTTGGATGAATCACCACTTTCCTGACATTTCATCTCCGCAGAGCCATCCCTGAGTTGAAAATGTCTGCAAGCCATTAATTTTGCCATAAATTTTCATTAAATGCATCCATCGACAAATTTCGGTAACTGAGTGTAGATATTTTCATTTTTCGGCCAATTCTCGACATACTCCATTAAATGGGCAGTTGCTTAGTCACCGTAAAGTCTCTTTGCGGCCAGGTCTATAAAATTTGGATGAAACAGCAATTTTCGACATCTCTCATTTCAATATGGTTGTCTTTGATTAATTTGCACTTAACTTTGTCTTTATGGCCATTTCTCCGTTATCATGTAAGTGCCAGATGGCTTCCTGCATGAAAGACAAACAAGGATTAGCATTTTAAAATTATTAAATCAAAACCTTAAATATTAAAATGAAACCCTAAAGTATATTTGCATGTCGGCTCTATTTTGACACGTGTCGCAAAAATCGTGACACGTGTCCATTTCTAGCTGTCTTCCACTTTCGGGCCTTTTCTGTTAAAGCCGCGAAAATGCGACATGTCACGATTTCGCGACATGTCACGAAATCGCGACCTGCTTCCTTGTCGCTGCCACAAAAATGCGACATGTCGCGATTTCGTGACATGTCACGAAATCGCGACCTGTTTCTCCCCTTCGGCACTTTCTTCCTTTCACGCAGCGAAAACGCGACATGTCGCGATTTCGCGACATGTCACGAAATCGTGCCCCTTGTCTGGCCTTGGCAACTTTCTTTTCCCTTTGTTTCTTCTGGCATGTCGCGATTTCGTGACGCCAAGCTTTGCCCTGGGTTCCCTTTTCTGCCGTGTCGCGATTTCGCGACACCTTCCTTCCATAGGCACTTCTTGCGTTTCTTTGTCGCATTTTTGCGACGTCACGATTTCGCGACACCTTCCGGTCTCGGGCCCCTTCTGCCAACTGTGTTGCAATTTCGTGACGATTTTATGCCTTAGAATTTTCTTCTCCTACTGGGGGAATGCGACATGTTGCGATTTCCCGACATGTCACGAAATCGCGACCCTTCTTCGCTCTTCGCTTCTTTTGGCTCCTCCTACCGCGAAACTGTGACATGTCGTGATTTCACGACATGTCACGATTTCACGACGCCTTTCATTCCTTGGGCGTTTCTGCGAAAAATGTCACGATTTCACGACGTCGCGATTTCGTGACATGTTTTTGCCTTAACCATTTTCTCTTCCATTCTTTCTCGCAGTGAAAATGTGACATGTCGCGATTTCGCGACATGTCACGAAATCGCGCCCTTTGTCTCCAAGGCTTGCATTCTTCCAAATTATGTCATGATTTCGCTACAATTTCATGCCTTGTGCCTCCGACTCAAACCCGTCGCGATTTCGCGACACCTTCCAAAAATGGAAAGTGTCACGATTTTGCGACCCTTCCAAAAATGGAAGTGTCACGATTTCGCGACGTTCCGTACATTCTGGCTTTCTCTCTCCAAACCTATAGCGATATCGTGACATTTCCAAAAATGGAAGTGTCGCGATATCGTGACATTTCCAAAAATGGAAGTGTCGCGATATCGCGACATTTCCAAAAATGGAAGTGTCGCGATTTCGCTACGTTTTTGTGACTTAGCTGATTTTTTAAAACCTGTCATGATATCGCGACATTTCCAAAAATGGAAGTGTCGCGATATCGCGACATTTCCAAAAATGGAAAGTTTTGATTTTCAATGAATTTATCTATCTGGATTCTGCATTTTTTTCCTATCAGTGAAAGATTTTCTTTATCCATGAATGATTCTAGCATGTAAAAAGTGAATTCTGAAATAACAAAGCCAGATGCAAGAATACTTGGATACTTTGATACAGGCAAAACTTGAAGAAGAAAGAGGCAAGCAAAAAATTTGGAATTAAAACCTAAAAAACATCAAGAGGGTCCTTACTGCAAAATGAAAGCTCAAAATTTTCAAAGGGTGGAAATTCATTTTTCAGTGGGGGTGTGTTGCTTCTCAACAAATGGCGATATCTGCGGGTAAAATAGTAGCATTATTTTAGAACCCAGGACTCTAGTTTCAAAACAACATAGACCATGTATCTTGCCTTGCCACAGATATTCTTCAAAATAAATTGACTACTAACTGATAGTTGTTAAAATTTCCCAAGGACATACTAGGCTGAATCATTTAAGGAAGATTTCTGATGTGCAATTACAAGCGTATAAAACTTTCTTCAAGAATGACTGGGCCTTCGAATGTTGAACTCTGGATTGATCAGCTTTTCTAGATTGTAAAAAAGGGAAACCGAGTAGAGCTCTGTTTACTAGTTTAGCCTTTTACAGCCCCGACAGAGTTACCCTTTAGATTTACACGACCCAGATTTACAACTGTAAGGTAGAATCTACAACTTGGTAGAAGAAAAACATCTTTTGAAGTCTTGGCTGTCTCTTTGATTACATAACTTTTTTTTTTTCTTTTTTTTTCTTTTTTTTTATATATATATATTGGAAATAACAGAGTGCCAATTTCATGTTGTCTTGCTCAACTTTCATCTTCTCTCTCTCTCTTTTGAAATATATCAACATCTGAAAAGCCTTAGAAAGAATAACAATTTTCTTTTAATATTTCATCAATCTGGAACTGCTTCAGCCTGGGCACTGATAGCCTCTGTGGATACTCAAATAATTACATGAATCATAGTCCCCTCTTATAACCAACTTTTCTTGGATTCCCTAGGAGTTTCTCCAGCCAAACAGCATAGCAGTTTCTTTATAATTAAAACAACTGTGGCAAGCAAGACACAAAATCCAATCATCCTTCCACTGTTGTTCTGACTAAAAAAATAGTTCCACTATTCAGTTCAAACGAGACTATCTCACAATTATGATAATGAACACTGGATTCTGGACTCAGAATAAAACAATTTTTAGAAGGCTGACTTTTTCATTGATGCTCAGGCAAAGGTTAAAGAACAGAAACTTAAAATAAAATAAACTATACAGACTTCCAAGGATAAACACAGAACTTTAAAATCAAATAAAACATAGAACTGTACAGACCTTTAAAACAAAATAAAACAAATAAAAATAAAAAAAAAAAAAAAAAACAAAATAAAACAAAAAAAAAACCAAAGGAAATAAAATAAAACTGCAGAGTTATTTACAATGTATACACATGTTACAACTTCTTTGTGATTCACTCAAAAATGTACCAGATGGAAAAGCAGAGAAATAGTGCCTTAAAAAATTTTGACCATTTGCAAGTAAATTTAGAAAAATTACCTTTCAGGTCCTGTTGACGAAATGCACTCCAGACTATGCTTCCAAAACTTTTTTGCTACCTGGGAAAAAACTTGTGTTTACCGTCTTCCCTCTCTCCTTTTTTTTTATTTTATTTTTTTATGGATCTTGTCCCACTGAAAAACAAATCTGCAACTCTTTCAAATTAAACAAATCATATAATAACAAATCATATGATAACATGTTTATGCTTCTACTTGAAGGGTTTGCAGAATTCTTTCAAAAGGACGGAATGTAAAAACCCCCAGGATCAAATACCTTAAAGCCTTTATAGACCCAGACCATCACATCTTCAGATTTATGTGACAACTCAAAGAGATCATAGTTTATCCGTATGTCCTGGTTCTTAACAACTTGAACATTTTGTGGTTGTTGTACTGCTTCAATATCCAAGACTTCAATTTTTATCCCTCTAGCAGAATTTTCATAATTTGCTTTTTCACCTGAGCCTTGCTTAGATTTAACCCCATCAATGTGTAATGTCCAAACATCATTGTTGTAATTGGTCAGAGCTGTAACCGTTCTCACCTTCTCAGTTGCCAAATTATAAACTCCAATATTTACATCAACATGATTTGCAACCTTTTCTTTGATATTATGTTCAGTAGTTACAGGCTTATATTGAGACTCTTTACCTATTCCAAGTTGGTTGACCACATTCACATTTACTATCTTTTCCTCCTTTTCTTGAAATTCAACAGGTGGTCCAGAGTAAGCTTCAATCAAGTTATCCTTTTGTTCAACAATCTGGGCCAGCTCATGGAGGGTGATGTCAGCTTTACTTTCCTTCATATCCTCAATGATGTTATCCTCCTTCTCAGTTACTTCTGCATAGTGATATTGAATCTCATTTTCATCATCCTCTGATGAGGAAGGATCATTATTAGGTTCTGGACTCTCACATCTCAAATTATAACTGTCCCTTTTGAACTGTTGAAAATCTTGTACTTCATCCATAGGAATCTCTACAAGATTTTTTGACTCTACGAGAAAAGTGAAAGAATCTGAAACCCTGGTTGTACTATTTTTGGATGAACTAGAAATATCAATATTTCTTTGATTTCTAGGGAAATTTAACTCACCAGGAAAAACTTCAGATTTGGGTAATGCTAGATCACAAGTGTTTACTTCAAGCACTTCCACTTTGAACTTGTCAGAACCTTTCTCTATATTTTGCACATGTTGAGTGGATGTCATAGTTAACGGAGTTTCCTTGGATAGAGCATGACATGTTGGCACTAACTCATGATGTGGAATGGGATCCGAAATAGGCATGTTATGTGTAACATAGGATATCAAAGGACTTGCTCAAAATTTGAGGTCCTAACTGTCTTTCAAGAATTAAAGCTTCTTTATAAGCTCCTGCCAGGGTTGTGATATTGATGTCTCTCTTGAGGAAAATAGAGGTCATCGAATCCAATGCATTCTTATAGATTTCTAAGGCCAGATTTGCATTTGGGATGTAATGACCGATCATTCTACCGTAAGCTCTTTGGAACCTCATATTGAATGACCTGACAGCTTCTCCCGACTCTCTCTTGATGCTGGAAAATTGTTGGTATAACACATTGGGGTCTATCACTTCCCCAAATTGTGATATAAAAACTTTCTCTAGGTCATTCCAACTGGTAATAGAATTGCTAGTGAGGTTTAGAAACCAGTCATAAGCTCCCTCCTGGAGAGTGAACGGGAACAATCTGCAAGCAACATCTTCATGCTGTATATTTAACAATTTTAGAGCATTCTTATATGCCATCAGGTGTTCTTTGGCTGTTTTATTCCCATCATGTTGGTATCTGGGGAGATATCTCTCAGGATGTCTGGGCAGATCATGGGCTATACCCGAAATGTTTAAAGCAGTGGAACCCAACCAATTTGCCATTACTACTTGATTAATGACGGTGATATTCTGAGTTGTAGTTGGAGTAACTACCAGTGGTGATAAAACTGTTCTTAACAAACTACTGAACTTGGCCCCTTTTTTGGCAATTTTAGATATTGTACTGACAACTTACAATACTGACCGGAGTTCAGTGGGCCTTTTAAATGTTGGTGTTAAGTTCCGCTGTTCAGGCAAAAAATTCAAACAACAAAATTTTAAAGGCAGAGGAGGAGGGAAAATTGGCTACCAGACTTTGGATAAAATACAGCATTTGTCAAGTACCACATACAATCAGATTTCTCAACTCAAGCGCACTAAGAACGTAAGTTCGGCCCTCCTTCTAGCGCCATTTTTAAATGTTGGTCCGACTTTTATACACACCCTACGAAGAATGAGCATGAAACTCTGATAACACTTATACGGGATAAATCCCACTCACTTTAGGATCTAGCTGGTTATCCAAGGTGCGAGTTACAGAGTTGGGTCGAATGTCTATTCACTCTTTTTCGCTTCTGGAATAGTTTTCAATATGGACTGTATGTTACCTTACAACGGGCTCTGAACTTGTTCAATAGTGTTTAGAAGTTGTCACTTGTTGACAATCAGATTTAAAATTAGTTCTTTGATCTAGCTCTTATGGGTCAGCAGATTTAAATAAAAGACAAATTTAAAAGAAAATAAAAATGGATCATTTCACGGTAAAACAAAGAGAGTAGGGTAGGGCAGAAAGAGAAGTCTATCAAACTTAGCTGTAAAACAAAACTACCAATTTTATTTATACTATCAGCTTCACAACAGAACAAATCAAAGAAGAAAGTGCCCAGCTTTCTAAGATCACTTTCTACTAAGAGCATAAGGCAGAGATGGAACAGATCTGAAAGAAAATCATAAACAAAAGGGAAGTCCGTTAAAATTGGTATTTCTCACCAGCAACATAGCTCACACAGTGAGGACAGAGCAATTAGAACAAACTTGAACCTTAAATCTATGATTTTCCCTAGCATACAATAGAACAAATGAAGCCCAACAACATATTTAATCTTGATAACACAGATTTACAGCATATATTTAATAAACTTTAAAGAAACGGATAACAAAAGAAGATGAACTTATCACAATCTGCAAAATATTAGGCTCCTGGCCATGCTATCACGAGAAAACAAAAGCACATCAACTCCAAGTCCAGAAATAAAGTATTTAACAAGATTTGCAAGAAATTGCTTCAATAGCCTTTTATTTCTAAGTCTCCGCCTCCTGCGATTACATTGAGAAGAAGTATTTATAGACTCAGGATAGACCCTGATCTTTTTAGAAATATCTTCTTCTCAAACCCTAAATCTTATCATCTTAAACCCTAGTACCCGGGTTTTACAATATAAGCTCTTTTAAAACAAAGTTTGGATAAAACTTAACCATTCTGCAAATCAGTGCAGTCACTTGCCATAAATGGAGAAGATAGAATTCGAATGCCACTTGCATTCACCCGCAACTATGAATAAATGTCTTCATTAATGCCCTCGGGTAATTTGGATGAATCACCACTTCTCTGACATTTCATCTCCGCAAAGCCATCCCTGAGTTGAAAATGTCTGCAAGCCATTAATTCTGCCATAAATTTTCATTAAATGCATCCATCGGCAAATTTCGATAACTGAGTGTAGATATTTTCATTTTTCGGCCAATTCTCGACATACTCCATTAAATGGGCAGTTGCTTAGTCACCGTAAAGTCTCTTTGCGGCCAGATCTATAAAATTTGGATGAAACAGCAATTTTCGGCATCTCTCATTTCAATATGGCTGTCTTTGATTAATTTGCACTTAACTTTGTCTTTATGGCCATTTCTCCGTTATCATGTAAGTGCCAGATGGCTTCCTGCATGAAAGACAAACAAGGATTAGCATTTTAAAATTATTAAATCAAAACCTTAAATATTAAAATGAAACCCTAAAGTATATTTGCATGTCGGCTCTACTTTGACACGTGTCGCAAAAATCGCGACACGTGTCCATTTCAAGCTGTCTTTTCACTTTCGGGCCTTTTCTGTTAAAGCCGCGAAAATGCGACATGTCGCGATTTCGCGACATGTCACGAAATCGCGACCCGCTTCCCTGTCGCTGTCGCGAAAATGCGACATGTCGCGATTTCGCGACATGTCACGAAATCGCGACCTGTTTCTCCCCCTTCGGCACTTTCTTCCTTTCACGCAGCGAAAACGTGACATGTCACGAAATCGCGCCCCTTGTCTGGCCTTGGCAACTTTCTTTTCCCTTTGTTTCTTCTGGCATGTCGCGATTTCGTGACGCCAAGCTTTGCCCTGGGTTCCCTTTTCTGCCGTGTCACGATTTCGCGACACCTTCCTTCCATAGGCACTTCTTGCGTTTCTTTGTCGCATTTTCGCGACGTCGCGAAATCGCGACATCACGATTTCGTGACACCTTCCGGTCTCGGGCCCCTTCTGCCAACTGCGTCGCGATTTCGTGATGATTTTATGCCTTAGACTTTTCTTCTCTCCTACAGCCGCGAAAATGCGACATGTCGCGATTTCGCGACATGTCGCGAAATCGCGACCCTTCTTCGCTCTTCGCTTCTTTTGGCTCCTCCTGCCGCGAAACTGCGACATGTCGCGATTTCGTGACATGTCACGATTTCGCGACATGTCACGATTTCGCGATGCCTTTCATGCCTTGGGCGTTTCTCCGAAAAACGTCGCGATTTCGCGACATGTTTTTGCCTTAACCATTTTCTCTTCCATTCTTTCTCGCAGCAAAAACGCGACATGTCGCGATTTCATGACATGTCGCGAAATCGCGCCCTTTGTCTCCAAGGCTTGCATTCTTCCAAATTATGTCACGATTTCGCTACAATTTCATGCCTTGTGCCTCCGACTCAAACCCGTCGCGATTTCGCGACACCTTCCAAAAATGGAAAGTGTCACGATTTCGCGACCCTTCCAAAAATGGAAGTGTCACGATTTCGCGACGTTCCGTACGTTCTGGCTTTCTCTCTCCAAACCTGTAGCGATATCGCGACATTTCCAAAAATGGAAGTGTCGCGATTTCGCTACGTTTTTGCGACTTAGCTGATTTTTTCAAAACCTGTCGCGATATCGCGACATTTCCAAAAATGGAAGTGTCGCGATATCGCGACATTTCCAAAAATAGAAAGTTTTGATTTTCAATGAATTTATCTATCTGTATTCTGCATTTTTTTCCTATCAGTGTAAGATTTTCTTTATCCATGAATGATTCTAGCATGTAAAAAGTGAATTCTGAAATAACAAAGCCAGATGCAAGAATACTTGGATACTTTGATACAGGCAAAACTTGAAGAAGAAAGAGGCAAGCAAAAATTTGGAATTAAAACCTAAAAAACATCAAGAGGGTCCCTACTGCAAAATGAAAGCTCAAAATTTTCAAAGGGTGGAAATTCATTTTTCAGTGGGGGTGTGTTGCTTCTCAACAGGGCATAAAAGATCCAATGTAATCCTACTTAATACAATGCATGAAATGTCTAATTTCTACGGTCAGAGTTTCTCTAAAATGCAATTAAACCTATGAAAAGACTAATATAACTAATCTATGCGGTCAAAAGCAAAGCAAGTAAGGTGATCATTAACCTATTGCAAACCGTAGCTGTGATGGGCGGTCTACACTATGAACCATGGTTGACAGCCATGGTTTGACCTCTGATATGTTTACCCTCAGAATTAGGGGTAGTGGGCTTGATCTCCTTGTCCAAATTGATGTTCAAGGGTCACCTTTGTTGTCCTCTGATAGATTTTGTGGTCAAATCATTGTGAAGGGCCTTCGTTTGCCTAGATTTGTGTTTCTTGATCCTCCTAGGCACCTAGGGCATCCATGGCTAATTGGTCTTTAGATGGATAGCAAAGAGGCTCTCAAATGCACAAAGTCAGTATGCAATTTGATAGGGCTTCGCTACTCTCTTGATCCATTAACTCTCTCTCGATAATTCGCCAGCACTTCGCTATACAAATCATCTCTCTCTTTCTCCCCATTTGGAGGGGGGTATTTATAGCATGCCCCCTAGGGCTAGGGGTGGCTTCATGGAGAAGCCAAGACCAAGAAGGTTGGTTAGGATAGTTGGGATGGAAGCCTCTAGAATCTTCCATCCTTCAACTGCCTCCTTCTAGATCTTTCGGTCATTCCAACCGATTTGGCTCGGATGGAAGGCCTAACTGAACTTCAGTTAAGACCGTAGGTCACAGTTGCGGTCCAGACTATAGACCATAGGTGTCAACCATGGTTTAGACTGGAGACCACAGGTCTGGGCTATGGTTCAGACTACTTAGGCCAAAATGCCTAAATTGAGTGGTTAGAACCACTGCTCTATCTTGGAGTCTATCCAAGATCCTCCATATGGTTTTGTAGCATGTCCATATGAGTAGTCACCCTCGACATGACGTATTTTAGGTGTCTACAGATGCCCCTTTTGAGATGCATTGTGAGATCGAACAACGTTGAGCAAAAATAGACCTCCTAAAATGATGTCAAAGGTTCTATGATGATCATTAGTCTGATCAACATTAGATGCCCTAGGTCCAGCAAAAGGATGCGCATCTTGGAATCATTGCTTCCAACTTGGGAAGGCTTACATTTGAAAAGTCTGCACTCACCATCAGACGTTCGGGTAGCTTTGGTGCTACAATAGGAGTTAGGCCTATATAACCGAAGGATGAGAGCTACAAACAAAATTTCATATTTGCTATTTACCCCAAGCAAAGGGGGAAGCTTATGATAGTTGTTAGCAATGATTCACAAGAACGAACACAATTTTGACAAGATCAAGGGATCTACGATCTCTGGGATCTTCTATTGATTTTGATTATGACATGAAATTATGACTACCCCCTCAAGCGACGAGTCGATGAGGGTAATGACAATGTATGAAGCGACGAAGTCGCTTGACCATAATGAATGATCCTGAACCACTTTAGATTCGAGCCTTTTAATACCTTGGCTAGGCCTAGTTCAGCTTATGATTGCAACGCTTAGTAGTATTTGCACATCTCTATCCCATGGAGCAGTCAGGCTATGATAGCCATCTTAGGGAGTCAAAATAATATAAATGCAAGAAGACTTGTGTTGAATCATATTGTCGATGATTTGCTGAAAGATGTCATAAAAGAAATGACAAGTTTACCCCAAATGTCCTTATGGTGATTTACTCATCTTGTCGGATTGCATGGATCGCAAGTCGCTGCAACCACCAATTTTATAGGATAAATCACTGAATACGAGGCGCATTTGGTTTTTCATTATTTTATTTTTTTTGTTTAATTTTGCATTTATTTGATTGATCCTGGTGCTTTTAACATCACCAAATTTGCAATTTTAATCATTGATTTTGAATTTTTGTCCAGTGGAAGTCAGTAATTTATCTTTTTAGACCTTCCCACGGTGGGTTTTGAGTGCATTTATTGCTAGCTACGGACCACGGGTACGGTCGATGGTTTACATTTCCAAATTTTGGGGACCTACGGGTAAAAAACCCTAGTTTCGAAATCGCAGGTGTCAGCTGCGGTCCGTAGAGACTAGGAGGACCTATAAATTGAATTCCCATTTGAAATTTTTCATTATTTTCTTGCAACCACTAGCAATTTGAGAGCTCTGAGAGAGATAGAACATTCTTTAATATGAAATGCTGCCAAACTCTACCACATTTACACTCATCTACCCTGATGGTGGATCCTGATCAGCCATCGACTAGCCGAGGGTAGGGTGCGGGCAAGGTAACTCGAAACTGAGACCACACACTCAATACCAGTAAAATGAACCACACTAAGAAATGCAGAAAATTAACCTCACTAAACTACTGGTAATGAACCCCACTAGTCTAGGTTAGCTTTAGGATTTAATTTCATGTTTGAGTGGTCTAGGAGGGTACCCAAAATGGGTGCCACTCCTAAACCATAGCTGGTAGCTATGGTTCCCAGTTGGCAAATTGGGAACTACAAGTTTTAGCTGCGGTTCCCAATTTGGAAATTGGGGACCGCAAGTTTCAGTTGTGGTTCCCAATTTGCAAATTGGGGACCGCAAGTTGCAGTTGTGGTTTGTGATTGTTGGTTTTTTTTTAGGTTGTCTAATTAAGAAATTTTTAATTCTCTTTAGCTCTACTTAGCTAGATTTAGCTTACATTATGCTTTTTGCTTTTAAAAGTTAACTTCTAGAGCATGGGAGCCTGACCTTATGAAGACTCTCCATGAGGCTTTATCGGATGATGACCGAGCATGGTTTCGAGCCATCGGGTTTGGCTACATCATGGATCTACCCACCATTAGGGTAGATCAAGCCTATCTAACTGCATTGGCCTGATGCTGGAATGCATGGACCAACACATTCCACCTTCCTCTCGGTGAGATGACCATCACCCTGGAGGATGTCTACAGGATCTTTAGGATCCCCATCGATGGTGAGGCTATCATTTCCTCTACCTACATGGCAAAGGATGCTGTCTTTGATGCCATATTCGATGACTAGAGCACCGATGCATAGGATGATGCGAACCATGGAGGGGTGCACATCGGTGACTGGTATCGTGATGATGTCTTCTCTGTATGAGAGGCCCTCTTCATGCATCTCATCATGCAGATTGTCCTTCCAGACTCCTCGGGTATGAGGATTCCTTGGAACATGCTAGCCCCTACTTGGAGGGTGCTTTAGAGCTCGATAGAGGAGCCACTATTATTAGCTTGGGGGAGCACCCTATTATGCCAGCTCTATAGGGAGCTATACCAGATTATAGAGCGTAGCCATAAGGGCATCAACTATAGTCTTTTGTTATAGATCTGGGGGTGGTAGCACATCTAGATTGAGCATCCTATGGAGCTACCACTATGCATCACCACCATAGATGATGACCATCAGTGTTACGCCACATGCTGGCCTCGTGCTGAGGAGGGTATCCATAGTAGAGCTCATGCTGGGAATATTGAGCACTACATTATTCAGTTTGCATCACTTGGGTCGGGGACATTGTCTGGCACCCCTACATGGATTGCCCTACATGGCTAGAGGTGGATGAGTGGCTATGATGGGCCCATCGAGATAGATGGCTTATCTAGCATAAGCTAGAGGTCCGAGAGTATCAGTTCTTCTCTCATGTCCTATGATAGTTTGGCATGGTGTAGGACATACCAGAGATGCCACTTAGGTACAGACACCTGGCTCTAGAGAGGGATCTCCCATTGATAGTTCCTCCACCATTAGGAGATGCACCCGATGACTTCTAGGAGTTAGGGGTAGAGATAACTGGGACCATGCTCGACTATGATGGGTGGTGGTCTCTATTCATATGGCATGGGATAGGGCCTCTGGGTCGAGAGCCAGCTGAGGTAGAGGTAGAGGTAGATCTTGATGGGCGTAGGGTGCGCCAGTGTACTAAGGGTGGTTGGGGCATAGAGGCCACCATTGAGGATATTCTAGAGATCGACCTTAAGGAGGATGCTCTAGAGGAGGGTGAGGTCCCTCTTGATAGTGTAGAGGGATGGTTACTGGCTTAGGTTGCTGACTTGTAGAGTCATATTGGGTGATTTCACACCTAGCAGCTCGAGAGAGATACTACCATCACCACTCTAGAGGTGAAGGTGGCTGACAGGGAGTGGCGCCTGACTAAGGTGCAGGACCAGGTATAGGAGCTCATGACTCGAGCTACCGATGTAGAGGCCTAGGTGTAGAGACTACAGACTACCTTGGAGTTGGCACAGGTGTAGTAGACTATAGTAGAGGTAGAGCGAGATCTTGCATGATCATCAAGGGGGGCTATGCCACCTCCTCAGGCTACTATGGGGCCTCTTGCAGCACCAATAGTAGGTACAATAGCTGCACAGGATCCGACTATGGAGGTAGAGTGACTGTGGGGTATGGTCATGAGGACCAATGAGATGCATGTAGCTTAGCTTGCTCACATTGATCAGCTAGTCGGTTACATAGAGATGCATGGGCTATAGGTTCTTAAGGATCCTTTTGCATCAGAGTCTCAGTGTACCAGGTCTAGGACCTCAGGGCAGTCGACAATGAGCTCGAGTCATAGGACTCATAGGACTGAGAGGATGCACAGGTCCTCTAGTACACACACAATGAGGTCACAGGCTAGGACTAGAGATCCAGGGTAGACATCAGGGGCCTCTAGTCAGAGGACTAGCCTATTGTAGTTACCAATTTTCCATGTGTTGGGTGCTTTAGGCTTTGGAGGTAGGCAAGATCCATAGCAGGATCCACCATAGGTGCCAGGTCAGCCAGGAGAGCAGGCTCTAGAGCACAGTGCAGAGGGAGGTGGCGAGAGCTCTAGTATAGGGGGAGCAGCCTAGATCTACGTTATAGCAGCTGTCGACTATAGTTTTGATATACTATTTTGTGTGTAAGGTCGAGGACCTACACAGTTGTAGCCTGGGGCATTTTGTACTCCTTATGTACTCTTTTGGATACATATATATATGATATGATCTCTTATGGCTCATTATGTGTACATGTGTATTTATTATTTTGATTTTATGTTTATTTGATGCACATGGATGCAAGGCTTACGTAAATGCTATGTTTATATGATGCGATGTATGGATGACATGCACTAGATAACTATTTTACTTTATGATGATGATATGCAGTGATCTAGATGATTAGATGTGTGATATATGATGTATGTATATGGATGCGATGTTTATTTTTGAACACATATTTATTTTTGCTTTGTGGGCATGCATTTATTTTATGTAGTTTATGGTATGCTATGCAATGTATGGTAATGCATTATGTACAGAATCATAATCTAATGGAAATGAACCTGTATGCTTTAATCACTTAAAACATAAGGAATGAATGTAAACTGTGTATATCAATTTTTAAAATATGACACCACAGAATGTATAACAATCATGCAAACTAATTGATAATTCTCATTACAAGAACTTAATCAATTAATCACCCATATATGAAATGCAGTGAAATGGATTGGTATAATGCTAATGAATGATTATGTCATTTTGTATATTTCTTCTTTGCTGCACTATATAGTCAGTGGCCGTCTAAACATCATTTCTGATATTCATGCGGTATCTATCCTATATGTTTGATTGTGCTTTGTAAAATGCATTCTGATGAATGAATGACTCATATTTCGGAAGTCTAATGATATTTGGTATCTTGTTGCTATTGGAGCACCTTTTGGGGTTTTCCTTGAGACTCAAACACCCTAGTAGATTTCTCCAAAAATCACATACTAACTGTACAAGGCTTATATTGGACAAGGCTTTTGTCATGATAGACCCAACTATTCATTATCCCTGTGTGTGCATGTGAGTATTTTTAGATAGATCGTAAGCATACCCCGTATGTCAGTCGGGACTCTTTCAACCCATATGTGAGATAGGGTTCCTCATACGATCGTACCATCCTTGTTTCAGCTTTGATTAGACTTATACAGCTAGACAATCCTAGGTACCTAGAGCTAGCTCATCTTGCAAATTGATCAGGGCTACCCCTCCAAATGCAGGTGGGACTCTTTCAACCCATTGCTACGTTTGGGGATCACCCAATAGAACTACCCCTCCGATTGCAGGTGGGACTCTTCCAACCCATTGCTGCGATCGGGGATCACTCTATGGCTTTCAAAAGGTGGACAATCCAGGGATTCAAGTTCTCACCCTTCTTACTTGCTCATGTGTAGTGATAAAAATCATTGTTAGTCCACGTGTTACCATTTTCTTTGAGCAAGGGATTTTTATAGTGCTTTTGATTCACTATGTCACTTTACATTTTGAACTTGAAATTTGTACTTTTGCACTTTGTAATCTTGGGATTTAAACTTTGTGACTTTGGGATTTATAGGGGAAATTCTTGTCCTTTTGCCAAAGTACACCTTTCTAGACCGACTATTTGCAAGATAAGCAGGTCGTGAAACCCATCTCTCTAGATACCTAAGACTGCTTTCACAGCTTTCATCCTCTCTCGTCTTAGCAGGATTTTATATTGTTTTGCTTAGTGGCCGGATTCTGATATGTTGAAGCACTATCCCAACTAATGACCTTGTCTATAACTACAAAGCAAGCTTTCTACAATATCTGAAGAACCCACTAGGTATGGTTGAGTGATGGGAAAACTTAATATACATACATATTTCTCCGCAATAGGTATCGCGTATGAATGCAATGAATTATGATAAATGCAAGGGTGCATGATTGACATACAAACGTGTGATCATTTGTAAAATTTTGATAGATGCATTACACTCTACTATGGAATGCAATGGATGACAAATGCCTAAATGCAATATGATGATGTGAATGTCTGTGTGAATGCAAATGAAAATGCAAAATGCAAATGCAAATGTTTTTGGATTTGAAGCTTTACCAATTTTTTTTTTGGACTTTTATATATTTTTCTTGATTTTTATAGATTTTTGAGCTTTCATATTTGACCAAATGATGAGTACATGTCCTTGGAGCTTTTAAGGATGACCAAATGATGAGGAACTACCTTTGGAGATTTTACTTGACCAAGCTACTCAATAGAGAGCTTGGGGCATTTTGGGATGATCGAGCGGTTGAGACAAAACCCTCGAAGCTTTTGGGTTGACCAAAGGGCTTATAGATGCCTTTGGTGCCTTTACTTGACCAAGCTTCTTAATCAGAGAGCTTGGGGTATTTTGGGATGACCGAGCGGTTGAGACAAAACCCTCAGAGCTTTTGGGTTGACCAAAGGGCTTACAGATGCCTTTGGTGCCTTTACTACACTCTCAAGCATAGAACGCCTTAATATGGATGATATTGAGAGGCTCAAGCTCTTCCACACCCTCTAGCGATGTTAGGCGATAGGTACCTAGACCAATATTTTTAGATATGATGTAAGGCCCTAGCTAGTTAGCCATGAATTTGTCTCGCATATCAGGTGGCAAATTCGAGTTCTGTTGGTTCTCTTTCAACACAAGATCCCCAACTTCAAAATCTCTCTGGTGGACTTTGACATTGTAAGCTCATTTTAATCACTCTTGATAAATGTGGAGATGCTCGAGGGCATTCACGTGATGTTCATCGAGCAACATCAATTGATCGAGGTGAGCTTGCCATGCGGTGTCATCATCGATGAACTCTTTCAATGCGACGCGCAACATTGGAATTTCCAACTCTAAGGGCATAATGGCCTCAGTGCCATATACTAGTGAAAATGGCGTTGCCCCAATGGGCATCCGAATGCTAGTCCTGTAAGCCCATAATGCAAGGGGTAGTTGTATATGCCAATCCTTGTGGTGTTCTTGCACTGTCTTTTTCAAGATGGCTACCACAGTCTTGTTTGAGGCCTCAGCTTGCCCGTTTGCTTGCGGATAGTATGGAGTTGCAAAACTATGTTTAATGTGGTATTTAGATGTTAAAGCCCACACAGTTTTGTTCTTAAAAGAAGTTCCATTATCCAAAATTATTTTGGATGGTATCCCAAAATGACATATGATATGCTCGAGAATAAATTCTGTGATGCGAGCTCCAGTGGTCATTGTAAGGGGAATGGCTTCCACCCACTTTGTAAAATACTCAGTAGCCATGATAATGAATGTATGTCGGCCTGACGATGGAGGAGAGATCTTGCCAATAAGATCTAGTCCCCACTGAGCAAATGGCCAAGCCGCCTGAATGGGTTGTAAGGCCTATGATGGCAAGTGCGTAAGATTAGCATGATGCTGACATTTAATGCATTTCTTGACATACACATTGCAATCCTTCTCCATAGTGGGCCAATAGTAACCCATGCGAAGGATGCATTTGATGATAGCCATGCTGCTGAAATGGCCATCGCACGTACCATCGTGAGCTTCTAAAATTGCCCAAGATGACTCCTGGGGCTCAAGACATCGAAGGAGAACTCCTTCATGGCTGCATCGGTACAAAATATCTCCTATCAAGACATACTTAGTCACTTTCTATTTGAATGTGCATCTTGCGGCATGCGACAATCCCTCTGGGATCATACCAAGTTTTAGGAAGTCTTGGATTTGCAACATCCAGCTTTGACAAGCCTCAACTTCGACTGCTAAGATGACCTGCTCCCCCTACGTATTTAACTTTGCAAATGCAGACTAGGAAACAACCTTATGGTGAATGGTAGTACCACTCCCCATAGGACTCTGAGAAGTCAATGACTCCCAGGGTGCCTACTTAAGAAAGTCTTCCACTCTATGGAACCAATCAGCTGTTGGTTCCATGACAATCATGTTGACTGACTCTTTGTTATCAAAGGCTGCACGCTCCGCTACTGGGTGCGAGAGCGTTCTAACATGGATGGTAGTAAAATCGGCAGATGGATTCTGAGGGATCAAGGACCCCAAAGATGCCATGGTGTCTACGAACCTATTTGATGAATGAGGGATTGCCTCGATGTCATACCATTCAAATTTAGCTAGATAAGTGGCAACAAGATCTTTGTAGGCTTTCAGTATGGGACATCGACACTGAAAGAGCCCCTTAACCTGGTTAACTATGAGTAGAGAATCACCAAAAATGTTCAATATTTTAATACCCATGGCGATGGCTACATGGAGGCCCAAAAGTAGGGCTTCATACTCAACATTATTGTTGGTGCATAAAAAGTCTAACTTGAATGACAAGGGCATTGGAGCTCCTTGTGGCATGAAAAACACTATTCCTGCACCACCCCCTTGCTCACACTTCGAACCATCGAAGAACAATGTCATATCAACATTATTCTCTGGTTCCTTAGGTTTGGGAGCTTCAGATATTATGAAGACCGCATCATCTGGAAGCTCAATGGTTAGAGGCCTACTGTTGGATAGTGGTGCCTCAGCCAACTGATCAGCTATGACTTGTCCCTTGATGGAATTTTGGTTGATGAATTGCAAATCAAATTCTATCAATAGCATGATCCACTTTGCAGTACGTGTGTTATGATATGTCTTGCTCATCATATACTACAAAGGATTCTATTTTGATATAACATATGTCGTATGACTTAGCATGTAATGCCACAATTTCTTGGTAGCGAACACCACTGCTAAACACAGCTTCTCAACATATGCATATCTTGACTCATAACTCACCAAGGTGCGACTGATGTAATATACGACTTGCTCTTTGCCTTGCACATTCTTTTGGGCTAACATGGTCCCTAATGCAAAGTTGGTTGCCGATATATATAGCAGAAAAGGCTCATCTGGCCTTGGTGGAGCTAGTACTGGCGGCGTTGCTAGGTATTGCTTAATCTCAGCAAAGGCTGCTTGGCAGTCCTCATCCCAATCAAATGGGACCCCCTTGTGTAGCAGTCGATTCATGGGTCGACATTTATCCGATAATTGAGTGATGAATCACTTTATGGATGCTACTTTGCCCTGAAGGCTTCTTAGTTCTTTGATATTAGTGGGAGGATGCATCTCTAGAATAGTCATGACCTTTGTTGGGTCTACTTCGATGCCTCATTTAGAAATGATGAATCCCAAGAGTTTACCTGAAGTTATACCAAATACGCACTTCTTAGGATTCAACCTGACATTATGCTCTATCAGGCGATCGAAGACCTTCCTTAAGACCTCTGCATGCTCTGCTCGTAGCAACGACTTAGCTAGTAAGTCATCGATATAATCTTCTAAGATTTTATGCATGTAGTCATGAAAGATATATGTCATAGCCCGTTGATATGTGGCACCAACATTTTTAAGACCGAATGGCATAACTTTGTAACAAAATGTCCCCCATGGTGTTATAAACATGGTTTTATGCTGATCTTCGGGTTTTATCCGAATCTGATTGTATCCAGAAAAACCATCCATAAGGGAGAGCATTTCGTGACCTATAGTAGCGTCTACCAGAGCATCGATATTTGGCAATGAAAATGAATCTTTGGGTGTTGCCTTATTGAGATCTCTAAAATCCATACAAATACGGACCCTTCCATCTAGGCTTTCCTACGGGCACCATATTGGACACCCATTCTGGATAGTCGATGGAGATGATGAACTCTACATCCAACAACTTTTGCAACTCGTCTTTCACCATTAAGGCTACTGTTGGATGCATTTTTCTGAGTTTTTGCTTGACTGGCTTCTTCGACAGATCTAGCGAAAGGTTATGAGTAACCAATTTTGGATCTAGACCCGACATGTCTTTGTAAGTCCAAGCAAAGAGATCAGGTCTCTCTTTCAGTAGAGGGATGATGCTATCACGCTCATCCGGAGTGAGACTCTCTCCAAATCTAACCTTCTTTGGATCGATGGGATCTTTACTGATATCCACATCGAAGGTTTTCTCTACTGACATATGTGATCCTTCCTCAAGCTGGTGAGGCATAGGAATCATATGGATGTCATCAGTCGGGTTCACATGTTCCTCATGGGAAGCACCCTCAGCATGATAAACATCATAAGCATAGCCTAGCACAAAATGAAATGGTTGCAACATTTCTTCATTAGGGAAGAAATCTTCAGGCTGGACCGGTGAGTCAATATGATCCCAATCGATAGCATCCATGTTCAGATGTAATGGTTTGGATGGATCTTCTGGATTGTGGAGTGGAGTGGTCAAATCCATGGAGACCATGTTGATGGAATGGAATTGATCTTCGGAACCACATGGACAAAACTCTATCTTTGAAGCATAGCTTCTGTACCCAAGATCTGGTTTGGATGGTATGAGCACAAATGGATCCTCTCTGTGGGATGCCCATATAACTGGATCCTCTCGATGCACTAGCTACAAAATGGGATCTCTCGACTCAAGGAGCTCTACGTATGTAGGTGTATGGGGAAAGAGTTCTTGATACCTCTCTTCGAGCTCTCTTCTTTCCCTCAGGCTATGATGGAGATTAATCTCTCGATGCAAACCTACAGCTATAATAGGTGGGGGACCTCGAGGTGGAGGCCTATTACATAAGTGATGAGGTCCCAAATAGGCCATCTCCATCGAATCCTCATCATCACTATACAAATACAATCCATCATTTCCCCCCTCCTCTAAGGGGTGATCTACCAGATGTGGCCCCATGTATCTGATTCTACGATCGCTATCATCACTATCTAGATAAATCTGATAGAATGATCGTATATATGATACTACCATGTAAACTGGCATTGCTTCTTCCTCAGAGCACTCAGTGTTGGGAGGTACTTCCTCCATAACATGCTCTGATTCCCTAGGCAATAGATATTGTGGATACACGAGCCTAGAATCGGTCCTCTCATCTTCATCACTATGGTCACTACCATGGATGGGCCACTCTATTATGTCTATGCATAGTGGGAGGTTAGTTGGATGAGGCTTTAAGTAAGCCTCCTCTATTTCATCTTTATAATCACTATCGGCTATGAAGCGCTCGTTCATCTCTTCCACTCATTCCATAGGTAGTATATGGCGTATAAACATCGGACCTGGAAAGGTCGGCTCGATTTCCTCCTCAGATTGATCATCATTTGAGGACTCATCATCTACATCATAACTAGGTCCACTCATTTCGGAGGTGGACTCCTCTCCATCATCATCACAAAGATCTCCTAACTTGAGATCACCTATAGTAGTGGGGTTATGCCCCTGCATACCGGTGTCATTGGTAGCACTATGGATTTGGTTACCCAGGTTGCCTCTGGGGTTGTCCTCTAAGGGCCCATCATGATATGAATCAGGTGGCCCTATGGTAACAAATGATACCATCTAGCGAGTCCTCCAATAGCTGGAAGGATTAGGGTGGTATGGATTAAAATCCACATCATCCCCTAGACTCAGGTACATGCGATCTAAGGATGCAACAAGCAAATCATCATGATCCTATACCTATAACCCTAACCCGAACCTATCAGTAGCTAACTGATAATGAGGTTTGAGCGGAGTCCTACGTCCTTGTTCGAAAAGACCAAGGTCATGTCCATGCCAATGATACGACTCAAAAATGTGCATGGCATATTCTAGGTTGGATAGATAGCGCACATTCATAGTGAATGGCTCATCATCATCCTCATCTATGGACATTCTGGTGGGTGCTTGATCCAGCCCTACGTAGACAAAGTTTGTTTGGTTGGGTGGCTCACCCAACGACACTACAGATCCAATCAAAAATCGATGGGCGTGCGGTCGGCCCATCTCTTGTGCAGTTTTTAGGATAGGTCCGAAAGTAACATTTTGCACAAGATACTCACCCAACCCTATGCTAGCTAGATGAATGGTCACCTACGGTGCAGATGACCCTATTGAAGATGCAGGTGAAGTAGGCTGAGGTGCCTCCTCGGCTTTGTCTTGAGGTTCTTCCACATCCATGGGAGTGGGAGTCTCATTGGCGACTAGTCCGGGCATATGATTTTCTACTTTCTCACCCAATTTCACCTTTAGCTTCTCGACTTGCCGATGCATCATCGATGCAGTCAGTTTTAGAGAAGTTGCAGTCGTATGCTCAGATCTGTGTGACACAGATGTCGATGGTTGAGCATGGGCTACTGGTTTACCTATTGGAATCTTAACCGATGAAACAGGTCGGATATCCAAGTGCATCGATGGGAGTACAAAACCCCCAGGCAAATCTTCTAGGTTCATGAACTTGAATGGTTCTTCATCCGAGGACACTACGTGAACTTGTCCCTCATGAATGTACTTCATGCATTGATGCAAGATAGAGGGGATGCAATGCATTTCATGAATCCAAGGCCTTTCAAGCAGAATGTTGTATTGCATGGCACCCTCTATCATGTGACACATCATAGAGATGGTCTTGAGTCCCACCTGAATAGGTAGAACAATTGTACCAACCATCGAGCATAGTGCATCGTTAAATGCTCTCAACGTAAAGGTGGTAGGCACAATGTGTGATTTGGGTAACTTGAGATGGCTCAGTGCCTTGGTCATAATTATATTGATCGAGGACCCAATGTCGATCAAGACCCTTTTGAAAGGCATGTGGTTAACACACGTGATAATATGCAATGGTGGGTCAGCCATAATAGTAGGAACCATCTTCACTTCATGATCATAAAATTGTATCGTGGGTTCCTGACACTGTTGTACATGTCCCACAAAATTTGTAAATGCATGCGCATCTTGGGACTATACCTCAATGGACCTCAGAATGTCCATAAGAGTCTCCCTGTGTCTAGGGGACTATTGAATAAGCTCATATATTGACAACTTCGTAGGAGTTGTCTACAGGTTCTGAACTAACCTGCTCCTTATGGTCACCACCGGTCTAGCTGGTGGGCCTAGAATGTTCTGAGCTGGCCATTGATCCGGCGTAGCTTGTACTCTAATGGGAGCATGAGGTTGATTCGGTTGATCGTACCTCCCATGTCTAGTAACAACATTGACCATGCCTATGAACCCCTGGGTAGGTGGTTCGATTCTCACTTGATTGACCTGGCCGACATTGTTACGAGGCACCTCATGATTAGGTAGTGGATTCTTGAAAATCCCCATGTTTCTATTGTCGGGCGCCTATGGATTGCCTGGTATGACAAGCTCTCCTTTTTCTATCATGTTCTGCACAATGTGTTTGAAGGACCAACATGTCTCGATGTCATGGCCTTTCACTCTATGGAATATGCAGAATAGATCATCTTGATGCCACTTCGACTTTGGCACATTCAGATCTACTAATTTGACCTCGGGCAATCGTATGGCCTTGGCCTCGCACAGTTGATGGAAAATCGAAGTCATCGATTCTGTCAGAGGTGTGAACTAGCGAGGTGGGCGCTCTTCTCTATTTTTTCCCTTATAGTTGTTCTTGCATGTCTCATAATGCGTAGGAGGAGGTTGAGCTTGATAATTAGGCTTTTGTTGTCCCTTGTCCTCTCCTCCAAGATTTAGTACTACTTGATTTACGTGGGCCTGCTTGCCCTGTTGCTTCGTAGTACTCTTTTTAAACCCCTCTTTCCTGGTCTTGAGCTTCAAGTTGCCTTCTTGCAACTTGATGTCCTCGATCACCCTAGCCTGCGCCACAACTTCCTCAAATGTAGGGTACTACTATAGCTACAATAGTAGCGAGATGTGCTTGGCACAACTCTTTGTGAACATTCGGGTCAGTTCGGCTATAGGAATAGGGAATGGCAGCTTTGCCATTATTCTATGCCATCTCTTTCCGTATTGCTCGATGGGCTCATCGTCGCGTTGAGCTAACGCAGCCAAATCAGAAAGGTTGGCCTATTTCTTGATGCCAAATGAATAGCATTCAAGAAATGCATCAGCTAACTACTCAAAACTAGTAATACTATGTTTCTTCAGTTGGTTGAACCACTCTCGAGTCGAGCCGAAGAGTGTCATAATGAAAGTGCGCAACAACAAGGCATCCTGACTCTCTATCTAGAAATAGGCATCCAGAAAACTTGTGACATGCTCTTGGGCATCCTCATCACCCTTGAATTTTTCTAATCTGGGCATATCAAAATGCTCAGGATATGGAGGCGTAGGCACCGAGGGGTCTAGAGGTTCATTGTGTATCTTCCTCAGTGTCGGCTTTTGCATAGCCGTGCCTTGCCTCTCCATTGCTTTGACCTTATCGACCAAAACCTTGTACGCCTTAGAAGATAAAAAGTCCTCCTCCCTAAGCTGATGTGAAGGTGGTCTAGGAGGTAATGTCTTCTTCGAGGGAGGTGGAGGACATGGCTCTTCCTCCTCCTCAACTCGGTAACTCTCAGGATACCCCTGATCGTATCCATCTACATCTACATGTTCATGCTGCCTCTGTCTAAGATCATTGAGTGATGGTAGTCGCTCCCTCTATTGGGCACTGACATGAGTACGAGCGTCTCTGCGCTCCTCATGCATATCGGCTAGGGACACAACCCTCCTATGCACACGCTCTCTATGCTCCTCGGGAGGGTATAGGCCAGCCCTAGCTAGCCGATCCTCCTACTCTATGCACTCCTTCTGAGCTAAAATATGCTCCTCGTGCATGCGCTGCTCATATAATCTCTATCGTAGGAGCCTTTGCACTTGAATATTTTCATCTTCAATATGCTGCCTCTCTAGGCGAGCATCATCCAATTGATCTTGGAGGAGTTGACATCTTTGCTCAGACACCAGTCTATGTGATCTATCGATCTGGTCGGCCGTGGGAGGCCTCCGGTGTGTGTGCTCTATGCGAGCTACCTTATGGGTTCTGTACCCATCAAAAAAATGTGTGGATGGTGTACATGTGACATGAGGGTGCTTAGAAGCCTCTCCATGCTCTCTAGTGATCTTGATACAACTACCGCTATGCTCACTCGGAGCACGAGTGGGCGGAGCTGTAGGCTTGCAGCCTAGCTGCTCAAGAACACTACCTAGACCATCTAACTATCTAGACCTCCACCACTCATGCGGTGGTGTTCCATTAGCTCCCACCTTTGATATATCAATGGTGATCTTGCATGGTGAGCCACATGCGGGAGTATGGGTGGACCTATGCTCGAAAGTGAGCCTATCCTCTTGCCCCTGAATGGGTAGATCTCTGGTCCATCTATACTCTGACTATGGAGGGTTAGAACCTCTTATGGACCTAGTACGTATGGGAACCAACTTGGTCCCCTGCACAACATATTCCTCGATCGATCTCATGGATGCGCGTGTAGTGCGGTCTCGGTAATGGCTTTGGAGTAGAGCATCCTCATGCTGAGAAGCTCCATGCTCAGTCCTATGCCTAGAGGAGTGTACTGAAGCTCCTCTATCGGGGGTCCACTCAATGGGATCTCCCCATGTCGAGTTGTCACCTCTAATGCTCATCGAACGTCGTTCGGTTCGCTCATGTGTGTGAGGACTCGACACATGTTGTTGTGAACCAGTTGGGGGTTGATCATGGGCATCGGTCCTAGACCTTTGTCGATCACCCCGTGTGTTCACCATTTGTGTACCTAACGTCTAGATGTGTTTTATTATGCAAACAAAGTATACAAATGATGATTATCTCCTTTTAAATTTTTATTGTGAGCCCTAAACTATTTGATGTTGTTTTTAGATGTGTTGTATCAGTGTTAGAAACTCTCACGTGTTTTGAAAGATTGTTGGATTTTATACTCAGTTAAATTGGCTTTCACCTGTATACCCATAGCTCGACAACTTGGCGATGAAACCCAAGTCACGTAAACCAACCTATAATGTGTGGAAGTGAAGCCCACACACGGTCATGGGGCACAGGTCCTCCCAGTTCCTCACCCATTTTCCCCCAATCAGCGTCATACCCTCCGAAGAGGAGTATATGCAAATTTTTTAGGGTACGAAAGGATCTTGGACCCGGTATGGTCTAGTAACACATGGTACATGGGATTTGGGCCAACGGATGGAAGTTACGCCCACCGTCGTTGAACCCTACTAGTGGTTGGATATGAAGCCCAACTCACTAGTGTTTAAGTGCCAGGTGGTGTGTGTAGTTCCTTTTACTTTGCAAAAATGACAAATGCATAAAAGAGCATAATGATCATTCCTACATGATATGCATGAAAAGAAAGGAACATTTCAAATTTAGAAAGAATGCATGCTAATGTCCTATATGATATTTTGATGATGCAATTACAATGACATGGCCACTAATTGGGCCTCAAGCATGCAAACGACATGCCATCTCTATCAAGGTCATTGTATTTAGGGGTGGACTACACTCAGAGGTCCGCTATTCCCAACAATGCCTTTCTAATGAAAGGAAAATGGAAACAAACTAGGACTTGTTCATTGACCCTTTTTTATTTGAGTTCCTAGTTTGCAATGGTTCGATGCTTTCTGGAAAGATACAGAGTAGAATATTTAGAATAGATAGTGAAATTGGGGCCTACCTCAGCTCCTGCTCTGCTGCCCACTGAGTTTCCTATTGTCTACCTTTTCCTCTATAAACCGTAGGTCCGATCTGTGGGCTGTAGTGGTGACCATAGGTTACAGCCGTGGGCCAAAAAATAACCATAGTTGAAAGCTGCGGTTAGCACCTGAGATAAGAAACAACCAAGAAAAGTTAGAACTCGGGGCTAAAATTGTGGGGTTCCACCGTGATCACCATCTGACCTAACCATGGAGCGTGCACCTAGCTACTGCATTGATCTATACCATCATAAAAGCATAAATATTCACACAAGTACATAAATTGAATAGAAACAAAGTATGTAAGGTTTCTCGTATTAATATTTGAATGAGTTTTGATTACAAAAATGCCCTCTTAGGGTCACTTGAAATATGATACTGATATTACAATTGCCAATGCCCTCAATAGGGTAGGCGCACTTATGGTGCTCTGTTGATTAGTCACAAACTGCCTTGGGGTGGAGCTAACCCCCTTCTCCATGATGTGGAAGGATTATGACATAAGCTCCTCTTGCACCTGTCTCTCTGCGAACAAGAAACAACAGCACACGATTAAAAATATTGATAGCCTCTCGTGATGAGGCCCTTTAAGGGAATATGCATGTAAGTGCCATTAAACTAGAAAAACAAGAAAGCATAAAGAAAGACTTTAAACTATTCTAATTAAATCAAGAATTATGCTACAACATGAAGGACATGAATAAGCAAATGATGCATGGATCAAATATCAAATTAGGAACAATAAAGGGCATAAAATATCCAATGTAATCCTACTTAATACAATGCATGAAATGTCTAATTTCTACGGTCAGAGTTTCTCTAAAATGCAATTAAACCTATGAAAAGACTAATATAACTAATCTATGCGGTCAAAAGCAAAGCAAGTAAGGTGATCATTAACCTATTGCAAACCATAGCTGTGATGGGCGGTCTGCACTGTGAACCATGGTTGATAGCCATGGTTTGACCTCTGATATGTTTACCCTCAGAATTAGGGGCAGTGGGCTTGATCTCCTTGTCCAAATTGATGTTCAAGGGTCACCTTTGTTGTCCTCTGACAGATTTGGTGGTCAAATCACTGTGAAGGGCCTTCGTTTGCCCGGATTTGTGTTTCTTGATCCTCCTAGGCACCTAGGGCATCCATGGCTAATTGGTCTTTAGATGGATAGCAAAGAGGCTCTCAAATGCACAAAGTCAGTATGCAATTTGATAGGGCTTCACTGCTCTCTTGATCCATTAACTCTCTCTCGATAATTCGCCAACACTTCGCTATACAAATCATCTCTCTCTTTCTCCCCATTTGGAGGGGGGTATTTATAGCATGCCCCCTAGGGCTAGGGGTGGCTTCATGGAGAAGCCAAGACCAAGAAGGGTGGTTAGGACAGTTGGGATGGAAGCCTCTGGAATCTTTCATCCTTCAACTGCCTCCTTCTAGATCTCTCGGCCGTTCCAACCGATTTGGCTCGGATGGAAGGCCTAACTGAACTCCAGTTAAGACCGCAGGTCACAGTTGCGGTCCAGACTATAGACCGTAGGTGTCAACCATGGTTTAGACTGGAGACCGTAGGTCTGGGCTACGGTTCAGACTGCTTAGGCCAAAATGCCTAAATTGAGTGGTTAGAACCATTGCTCTATCTTGGAGTCTGTCCAAGATCCTCCATATGGTTTTGTAGCATGTCCATATGAGTAGTCACCCTCGGCATGACGCATTTTAGGTGTCTACAAATCCCACCAAAATGCCTAAATTCTATAGAAAGCACATGTTTTACCTATATCATTGATAAAATGGGCATGATATCAATTCCTACCATGTGTTCAAAAACATAGTGCAAGACCTCATAGACTTAGGGGACATTAGCATAGATAACCCCTTAGCTCCACAAAATCAAAATTTGGGCATATATCAAACACCTCTACCTAACCATGGTGAGGTCCAACATAATGTAGGAGGTAAAAATCAACAACTAACTCCTAATCAAGTAAATCAGTCCAACAATACCAAAACTTTGTAAGAGCAGTCCATGTGGTCACTAGAGAGCAAAGGCAAAATCAACAAAATGTTCAACAACCTTCAAATCCACCTCCCATCCAAACATCACCAAATCCATATCCACAAATAAATCTATCCAACCCATCCTTCATCCAATAATTTCAGTGGTAACTTTAACCAATTGGTTAAGCACTAGTTTGAAAATGGCATCAACAAAACTTTATGTCTATGAGATTATCCAACAATCCCCTAGGCATAGATAAGCTTAAATGGAAATACTCAAGTCAATTGAGTTAGAATCCCAAGACTCTAATTCCTCTAACAAATTTTTAGGTAGTGTTAGAACATGCATGGAACCATCAATTACCTTCTATGAATTTGAGATAAAATCAATGAGTTCAGAATCGGTGGACCCTCCATTGCACATAATGTCATTAATATGTAGGAAACCCTTGAAAAGAGTATTAATGTATACCGGCTCATAAATCAATATCATTACTACCATTGCTCTTATCCATCTCAAAATACCTCCATCCCACATTTCCAAATCATCGGTCACCCTCAAAGAATTTAACGATGCTTTGTCTACCACAGTTGGCACTATTGTTTTACCTAGAGAAGTAGGGGCCAGAACATTGCACACAATGTTTCACATCTTGAAAGGAGCCATGGCATATAATATACTCCTTGGTAGACCTTGGATGATGGAAATGAAATGTGTTCCATTAATTCTCTACCAATGCTTGAAATACCTTCATGATGGACAAGTCCATTGCATCCCCATAGATGTCGAACCTTTTAAGTATTGTAATTTCATTTCAAATCCTTATGAATCCATGTTACCGTCCACTCATCTATTCTTCACGCCATCATCAAATCCATCCACATCATCTCTTAATCTGTATTCTTCTAATCCATCTCCATCTTCTTCTAAGGCTCCCATCATAGAGGAGCTACCCATCACATCACCTTCTCAAAAATCCTTTTCTTCTTTTACATGTGGTCACAGTCAATCTACTGTTAGCACATCGTACATCACATCTACCCCTTCTTCTACAACCACTTCTTCTACTTCATAATCACTCCACCCACCATCTTCTCATGCCACACCTCCATCCAATCCCATTCCATTAGTCGATGTGTCACAAGTCAAACTTTCATATTGTACCATATTTGACTCACCACCGTCCACAACCAATCTAGAGCCACCTGAGCCCTCACCATCCACCTCATCAACCCAATTCAAGGTCCACATCACTAATCCAAGCATTGGTGAGTATGTGGTCCAATACATCACCATTACACACCTAGCCATTCCCACATCTAAGTATTTTTACATCCTCAAGACCATCCTTTATCCATAGGTGTTGTTTATGACATGAATGCTACTCCAAATAGCATTAACTTTGTTTATGGAGGGTTGGATTGCTCAACTGGGGCAAACCCACCTAAAGAACCAAAAGATCCTAGGTATGCCAATGTCCCTAACATAGAGGAGTTTCCAGCTTGATACTTTAATATGTTCCATTGCCAAGGTCAAGGTCTAGGTTCCCATGAGTAATGGATGTATGATATCTTAGAGATCCCATATAGAGGTACCCATGATCGTTCTAGTTTAGGCTATACCCCATTGTCTTCCACCACTTATCTTGAGCAACTTTTAAAAAGCTTACACTCAATGATGAAGATCACCACATCCACCCACTACCCTCAACATCTTCTCTTGAATAGGCTCTTTAAGAACTTTGCATAGATGAAGTAAACGAAGATTATCCCATCAAATTTTCATATCCTATCTTTGATTTCGACGATGAAAGTTATGAAGAATTTGAAGTCATGTCAAATTCTTATGACGATTCTGAAGAGGATTCACAACCCATTGTCCCCATCACCCAACAGGAAGAGTTTTACCTCTGAATGTTCCCCATCCATCATCTCATATTCCACTTGCTTCTTCCAAAATAACAAGATGATCCACCTGGTAATCTACCTTGAGCTGCTCATATGAGCCAAGAATTGTAACATATGTACATATTTCAAAAAAAAATAAAAAAAGAGAAGAAAAGACAAAACAAAAACAAACAAAACACCAAAAAAAATGTTGCTCTGATGTTTTCACATTCACTATTACAAGGATACCATGCCTCGACATCAGTTCCAAATAAAATTTTCCATCTACCCATTCGGCCAAACCATCTTACCTTCTGCTAGGTCAATATGAATCCTATTGACTTATTTACTCTACTCTATAATCCATACGATCTGGCTAGGCCAATTCCAATTGACATTAGCCTTATTGACTTGGACAAAATTTCCTCCACACCCTCCTCTTTGGATTTTGCCCCATCGAGAAATTACTAAAGGCTTCGGCCCACTAAATTCCTCCTTCACTACCACATTTGCCTCCATCACCTCCCACTAGAAGTCCTAAGGTTTTTTAGGTAGAGTTATGCAATGATAAGCAAGAATAATTAGATGGCAGCCTAGACTATCCCGACTAGCTCTCAGGCCTAGTACCCATTCACAAGCTTAATGGAGCGACACACATTTGTATTAATTTTTTAGACCGGTCTTAGCTCTTCCTTGTCTGGTGGTACTTGGCTAGGCATTTTATTGTTAAAAGTGACACATTAGATTTCTATATACATGGCTTTAAAAAAAAAACAATCATCATCCACATATGCAAATATCCATTGCATTTACATTTAGGCATTTAACATACATCTTCACTTTTTGCACTCATGCATTGTTTCATTAAATCATATTCCATTGCATCATACAATTTTCATTTGCATACCAACACTACATTGCATTAGGCATATACAAATTGCATTCATCACATCCCATGTTCAATGATCTGGCATAGTAATGATGATATGACCATACAACAAAAAGTCAAGTTTTAACGATTGGGGGTACCTAGTTTGGAACATTCATGCAAATTTGATAAAATTCATATGTCAACTACAGCACATGTCACAATAGCCTAAATTTTCGGTCACTCAACCATTACTAGTGTAACAAACAACCTCCAAATGGATGTCTGATTTTTTTTAGGATCAAAAACACAATTTACACACTAAGAAGATCTTGAGTATTGCCAATTGAACCTGAATACAATATTGAACCAATCACATTCCATCACATCTTAAAAACATTATGAGCCAAGGAGGGTTAGTACCATACTTGGGTAGTACCTTGAAGTGAAAAGGAATAATCCTTGCTTGTCCCATCATGCAACATAGTCCAAAGCAAAAACAATGGTTCTTACCACTACCACAATTACTCTTCGAACATAAACATAAAGACATAGAGTAGTAAGGATAGGGTCAAAATTCTCATCATACTTTGGTTGAGAATCCGATTCCCCAAATCTCTATACCAAATTAACAAATAAAATTCCAAACACCCTTGATCCCTAAAGTTATAAGGATTGTACTACATGTTCTTGACAAGGATGGGTAGTCATCCCTAAGGCCTAAAATATCAAATCCCATTAGACTATGGAGTGAATCTTCATAGAGGCTATAGACGCCTGACTGACATTAGAGTAATTGCATACAGGGTGACATGTCTCCTTGTCAAATAGGAAGACCTCTGACCGCACATAAGGATAGGCTAGCTTCAGGTCATCTCCATAACAGGTCATGCCTAATTTACTCATAATGGGTCAATTAACTTCACATGCACACACACTGGCTCTTGATTGGATAGGGTCATTGTCACACTCAAGATTTGGTATATGAACCTCAATTGCACACACATTTTTCCTAAAGAAATTTAGACAACCCTAGTGAGTTTGATTGATAATACTAGTATGTCTGAGTCTTTGAAAATTCTGCAGTATCTTCTTCCATATCAACATCCATATCTTCTTCCATATCTTCTTCCATATCAACATCCATATCTTCTTCCATATCAACATCCATATCCTCTTGCGTATAAACACCCATGTCTTCATAGTGATTCAATTTGCAGAACACCACCAAATTTGGTACCCCCGATTGCCAAACAATGGACAACAAAAATGGTCAATAAAATTTTTGAACTATAAAAGATCATGTGAACAACATGCATTCCTCTCATATAGTTTAGATTCATTTACTTGCATCTATAACACATCATATAGCTTGCATTTACATAGTTAGCCTGCATACATCATCCATATAAACATCCATAGCACATCATATAAATTTGCATACATCATTCATATACATCTTAGGCATACACATCATAGTTAGCTTGCATTCATCATCAAAAACATAAAATTAAGATTGCATAAAAACATAAACACATCCACACAAAATATAACACACATATATGAAAAAGCCATGTATATATATAACTGTCGAATATACAATGGAGTGCCAAGAAGGCTACAAAAGGGAGCACCAAGGCTCACGTATATAAAATAGTGCATCTAAGCACTACATCATCTATCCATGAGAAGACCCCTGAGACCTAGTAGGTGCCCTCAGCCTAGTACTCTGCCTAGACTCTACGTGCCTCGATGGCTCGGCAATAGAAGAAGAAGTAGGATCCGGAAATGTAATATGGTGCTGCATACACACATCCTCCAAGGAATGTATGTATGCATCACTAGCTTGAAGATGCCATAAATACATTTGATGTCATCGTTCCTTCACTAAAATATTTGTCTTGAGCCTTGTAACTGTCTCTTGATAACTAGTCGTAGTTGCTGCCCGCTTCACCTCTAGCTAACCTATATTCACCTTGGCCTACCTCTAATACTCAAGCATAGTCTCTTACTCCTCACATAGCTACTCTATCTCTGCTCGTAGCCTGGCTACCTCAAAGATATCACTCATCTCCTCATCATCCTCCATATCTCCCTCTACCAAGCCCACCTCAGGAGCCTACTGGGTTGCTCCTCTTGACTACCTTTGACTCGTCGATCGTTGGGGCCTCGTCCTCTTTGAAGTTTTCCTTGACCCCACAACTACTACATCCACACCCACAATCTTTGGCACCCATACCGATTGGGCACCAAACCACTCCACATACTTCGGAGTCACCCCAGCATCATCCACATTGGGCACCTCCAGTTGCTCATCCTCATCCAGTTGCACCCACCATGGCTCCATGCAAGGAAGTGTCCCCTCATCTCTCTACTACCAATATAGCACTAGCTCATCCGATACACCCTGAGGCAAACCAAACTGCCTCAACACCCAAGAGTATTGGAAATATTCTGCCTCCTCATCCCATCGCCCAACTAACCATCAAGCCTACATCACTCGATGCAGCTGCCTCCTATCTCCATCCCATCTAGCTCCTCGCCATGGCCTACATATCACATCTACCCATGTCAAGATCGACCACATGTCCTGGTACCACTACCCAGTATGTACCTCTCGACTCGGTTGAACCTCCTCAGCCACTGCCTATCTCCTAGCATAGGGCTCCCCCATTCGCCATGACTCACATGGCAGCCCCTCGAGCTAAGCTACCACAAAATTCTCTCAAGGCCAGCACTGTAGGAGGAAGTTGTTGGTCCGGCTTTCATGCACACCCCGCGAAAGGATGGGCAGGAAGCCCCGGAGACACCCACGGGACGGATCCCACTCACTTTAGGATCTAGCTGGTTATCCAAGGTGCGAGTTACAGAGTTGGGTCGAATGGCTATTCACTCTTTTCCACTTCTGGAATAGATTTCAATATGGACTGCTCTGTTACCTTACAGGGGGTTCCTGAACTTGTTCAGTAGTTGTCACTTGTTTATCAGATTTAACTTGAATTCTTGATCTAGCTCTCATGGGTCAGCAGATTTAAATAAAAGACAAACAAAGAAAATAAAAATGGATCATTCACCGAAAACAAAGAGAGGGTAGGGTAGGGCAGAAAGAGAAGTTTATCAAACATCAACTGTAAAACCCTAAACTATCAATCTTATCTATGCTACTAGCTTCACAACAGAACAAATCAAAGAAGAAAGTGTCCAGTCAGCCTAAGATCACTTTCAACTAAGAGCACAAGGCAGAGTGAAACAGATCTAGCAAAAAATTATAAATCCAAGGGCAACTGGTTAAAACCGGTATCTTTCACCGACAACTCTAGCTCACACAAAGGAAGACAGAGCAATTAGAACAAACTTAACCTCAAATCTATAATTTCCCCTAGCAGTACAATAGAACAACCGAAGCCTAACAAAGATATTTAAACTTGATAATGGCAGATTCACAAAGATATATCTAACAAACTTTAAATGGAACGGATAACAAAAGAAGATACACTTATCACACTCGCAAAAGATTAGGCTCCCGGCCATGCTATCACGGAAAAGCTAAAGCACATCAACTCCAAGTCCAAAAACAAAGGATTTCACAAAATTTGCAAGAAATTGCTTATAAGCCTTTTATTTCTAAGTCTCCGCCTCCCGCGATTACATTGAGAAGAAGTATTTATAGACTCAGGACAGACCCTGATCTTTTCAGAAATATCTTCTTCTCATAACTGCAAATCTTATCTTTCTAAACCCTAGGACCCGGGTTTTACAATAAAAATCCATTTAAAATCAAAGTCCGGATAGAACTTAACCCTTCTGCAAATCTGGGGAGTCAACTGCCATAAATGGAGAAGATAAAATCTAAAGCCACTTGCATTCATCCGCAGCTGCAAATAAATGCCTCCATTAATTCTCGCTCGGTGAGCCGGATGAGTCACCACTTCTCCATCAATTTGATCTCCGTAAAGCCATCCCTAAGTTGAAATTATCTCCATGCTATTAATTCTGCAATAAATTTGTCATTGAATGCTCTCACCGGCATCTTCTCCTCTAGCATGGCGGTCCTCGATCAAATCTGCACTTTAACTTTGCCTTTATGGCCTTTCCCGGTTGTCCCGCAAGTGCCAGATGGAATCCTGCATGAAAGACAAAAAGATTATATTAGCACTTTAATAAACATTAAATCCAAGCTTTAAAGGTTAAAACAGATTAAATCAGGTTAAAAACCCTAAAGCAAGCTTGCATGTCGGCTTCTGTTTGTCTGCCTCACGCTTTGACACGTGTCGCTACCCCAGGATGCCTTCTGTTTCCCGCTGGAATGCACTTCTGGTCAACTTAGGACTTTCTCTCTCCTATCGCGATTCTGCGACATGTCGCGATTTCGCGACATGTCGCGAAATCGCGACGTCCCCAGCGCATCGGCAACTTCTTCCCCTGTCGGCCGCGAAAACGTGACATGTCACGATTTCGCGACATGTCGCGAAATCGCGACCTTCCTGGCCTCCGTACAACTTCTTGATTTTCAGCCGCGATTCTGCGACATGTTAGCGACGCGCTGCACCTTTTGGACTTAGCCACTTTTTCTCCTTTCCAGTCGCGAAAATAGAACACGTCGCGATATCGCGACAGTTCCCGTAGCTGCATGCATTGACCGCGTTGACCGCGATTTTGCGACACATTTGCGACTTAGCCGATTTTCATTCTGTAGCCCACTTTCTCTCTCCTATCGTGAAAATGCGACATGTCACGATTTCGTGACATGTCGCAAAATCGTGCCCTTCCGTACGTTTTCTTTCTCTCCTCCCCGGCAACGATTTTGCGACACTTTCCAAAAATGGAAATGTCGCGATATCGCGACACTTCCAAAAATGGAAAGTGTCGCGATTTCGCTACACAAAAATGACTTAGCCGCTTTTTGATTTACCTGTCGCGATATCGCGACATTTTCGAAAATGGAAGTGTCGCGATATCGCGACACTACCAAAAATGGAAAGTTTGATTTTTCATGAATTTATGCAACTGTTTTCTGGATTTTTCTCGGTACCGGTGCAAGATTTTGTTTGTGCATGAATGATTCTAGCATGTAAAAAGTGAATTCTTGGATAACACAGCTGGAATGCAAGAAAAAGCACAACTTTAAAAAGGAGGCAAGCAAATTTGGATTTAAAACCTAAAAATTATCAAGAGGGTCCCTGCTGCAAAAATGGAAGTTCAGGGCTTTCAAGAGGATGGAATCTCATTTTTCAGTGGGGGTGTGTTGCTTCTCAACAAATGGCGATATCTGCGGGTAAAATAGTAGCACTATTTTAGAACCCAAGACTCTGGCTTCAAAACAAAAAGACCATGCATCATGCCTTGCCACATACATTCTTCACAATAAATTGACTGCTAACTGCCAACTGTTAAAATTTCCCAAGGACATACTAGGCTGAATTACTTCAAGGAAGATTTCTGATGTGCAATTACAAAGGGTATAAAACTTTCTTCAAGGATGACTGGATTGAATGATAAACTTGGATTAATCAACTTTTCTAGATTGTAAAAGGGGAAACCGAGTAGAGCTCTGTTTACTAGTTTAGCCTTTTACAGCCTAGACAGAGTTACCCTTTAGATTTACACGACCCAAATTTACAACTCGTAGGGCGTAATCTAATAATTGGCAAATATCTTTTAAGTATTGCTGCCTCTTTTGATCATATAACTCTTTTCTCTTTTCTTTTTTTTATATCTCTCCCTCTGAAATATATCAATATCTGAAATGCTTTTAGGGAAATCACAATTTTCTTTTATCATTTGATCAATCTGGAACTGTCTCAGTCTAGGCACTGATAGCCTCTGTGGATACCCAAATAATTGCATGAACCATAGTCCCCTCTCATAACCAGCCTTTTCTTGGATTCCCCGGAGTTCCTCCAACCAAACAAAGATAGCAGCTTTTTCTATCATTAAAACAACTGTGGCAAGTAAGACACAAGATCCAATCATCTCTCTACCTTTGTCCTGAATAACAAAATAGCTCTACTGTTCAGAGTAAGCAGACTATCTCAATTAGAATAATGAACAGAATGGGCACTGGATTGTGGATTTATCAGCTCAGAATAAAACAATTTTCAACAGGCTGACTTTTCATTGATTGCTCAGGCAGAGGTTAAAGGACAGAATTTTAAGAGCTAAAGGACTTTGCACAGACTTCCAAGGACAGACAGGCCTTAAAGCAAAACAAAATAAAACTACACAGACTAAAGCACATAACTGTACAGGAAAGGGAATAAAATAAACTGAATAGATAGCAAAGAAAAGAACTGAAACAAAAGACGGATAACAAAGAAAAGGAATTGCAGGAAGAAAATAAAAATACAGGCAATAAAAGAAACAAACTAAAAGAATTGAAGCAAAGCAACTAAAACTTAAACTCAAGAAAGCTAAACCGCAACAAAGACTAAAATAAACTAAAGCAACTAGTACAACAAAGAAAGAAAAAGAACTGCAATAAAGAACTAAAGCAAATAAAACTGAAACAAAAGACTGTACAGACTTAAACAGCAAGCTGACATAAAAAGACAAAGAAAGGAAATAAAAAGCACTGACAAAAGAAATAAACCGCACAAGCTAAAACTAAAAACAATTAAAGAAATAAAAAGAAATAAACACTAAAGCAAAAACTTCAAAGCTTATTTACAATGTATACATATGTTACAACTTCCCTTCATACTCAAAAAATGAAGCAGTTGGGAAAGCAGAGAAATGGTGCCTTAAAAAATTTTTGACCATGTGCAAGTAATTTAGAAAAATTACCTTTCATGTCCTGTTGACGAAATGCACTCCAGACTATGCTTCAAAAATTTGCTATCTGGGAAAGACTTGGGTTTACCGTCTTCCCTGTCCCATTTGAAAAACAAATCTGCAACTCCTTCAAATTAAACAAATCATATAATAACAAATCATATGATAACATGTTTATGCTTCTAATTGAAGGGTTTGCAGAGTTCTTTCAAAAGGACCGAATGTAAAAAACCCCCAGGATCAAATACCTTAAAATCTTGACAGACCTGCACCACCACATCTTCAAAATTATGTGACAACCGAAAGAAATCATGTTTTATCTCGTATGCCCCGGTTCTTAACAACTTGAACATTTTGTGGTTGTTGTACCGCTTCAATATCCAGGACTTCATTTTTTATCCCTCTAGCATAATGTTTACAATTTTCCTTTTCACCTGAGCCTTGCTTAGATTTAACCTCATCAATGTGCAATATCCAACTGTCATGGTTGTGATTGATTAGAGTCAGAATCGTTCCCACCTTCTCGCTTGCCAAATTATAAAATCCAATATCTCGCATCAACACAGCTTTATAACCTTTTCTTTGATATTATGTTCAGAAGTTGCAGTGCTTATGTTGAGACAAGCTCATCAATTCCAAGTTGGTCGACCACATTCATATTTACTATCTTTTCCTCCTTTTCTTGAAATTCAACAGGTGGTCCAGAGTAAGCCTCAATCAAGTTAACCTTTTGTTCAACAATCTGAGGCACTTCATAGAGGGTGATGTCAGCTTTAAGTTCCCTCATATCCTCAATGATGTTATCCTCCTCAGTTACTTCTGCATAGTGACATTGAATCTCACTTTCATCATCCTCTGATGAGGAAGGATCATTGTTAGGTTCTGGACTCTCACATCTCAAATTATAACTGTCCATTTTGAACTCGTTGAAAATCTTGCATTTCATCCACAGGAGTCTCGTACAAGACTTTCTCGTCTCTTCAGAAAAGTGAAAGAATCGAAACCCCGGTTGTACTATTTTTGGGTGAACTAGAAATATCAATATTTCTTTGATCTCTAGGAAAATTTAACTCACCAGGAAAAACTTCAGATTTGGGTGGTGCCGGATCACAACCGTTCAGCTTCAAGCACTTCCACTTTGAACTTGTCGAACTTTTCTCCGTATATTTTGCACATGCCGAGTGGATGTCACAGCTTAACGGAGTCTCCTTGGGTAGAGCATGACATGTTGGCACTAACTCATGATGTGGAATGGGGTTCAAAATAGGCATGTTTCGTGTAACATAGGATATCAAAGGACCGCTCGTAATTTGAGGCCCTAACTGTCTTTCAAGAATTAAGGCTTCTTTATAAGCCCCTGCCAGGGTTGTGATATTGATGTCTCTCTTGAGGAAAATAGAGGTCACCGAATCCAATGCATTCTTGTAGATTTCTAAGGCCATATTTGCATTTGGGATGTAATGGCCAGTCATTCTACCGTAAGCTCTTTGGAACCTCATATTGAAAGACCTGACAGCTTCTCCCGACTCTCTCTTGATGCTGGAAAATTGTTGGTATAACACACTGGGGTCTATCACTTCCCCAAATTGTGATATAAAAGCTTTCTCTAGGTCATCCCAGCCTAGTAATGGAATTGCCTGGTGAGGTTTAAAAACCAGCTCATAAGCTCCCTCCCCGGAGAGTGAACGGGAACAATCTATAGGCAACATCTTCATGCTGTATATTTAACAATTTTAAAGCATTTTTGAAAGCTAGCAGATGTTCTTCTGTAGTTCTTGTCCCATCATGTTTATACCTGGGGAGATACCTTTTCGGGCTTCTGGGCAAGTCATGGGCTATACCCGGGATATTCAAAGCAGTGGGGCCCAACCAATTTGCCATTATTACTTGGCTGACAGTGATGTTCTGAGTTGTAATTGGATAACTGCCAGTGGAGATAAAACTGTTCTTAACTTGAGGTCTTCTCCGGCAATTTTAAAAACCGCACCGACAACTTACAAAACCGCACCGACAATTTCAAAACCGCACGACAATTTACAAAACTTGCACCAACAATTTATAAAAACTCGAGCCACTTTAAATGTTTAAATGCCGACTCAAGACATACAACTACCCTTACAATACTTGAACTGAGTTCACGCCCTCCTTCTAGCGCCAATTAGGTGTTGGTCCGGCTTTCATACGCACCCCACGAAAGGATGGGCAGGAAGCCCCGGAGACACCCACGGGACGGATCCCACTCACTTTAGGATCTAGCTGGTTATCCAAGGTGCGAGTTACAGAGTTGGGTCGAATGGCTATTCACTCTTTTCCACTTCTGGAATAGATTTCAATATGGACTGCTTTGTTACCTTACAGGGGGTTCTTGAACTTGTTCAGTAGTTGTCACTTGTTTATCAGATTTAACTTGAATTCTTGATCTAGCTCTCATGGGTCAGCAGATTTAAATAAAAGACAAATAAAGAAAATAAAAATGGATCATTCACCGAAAACAAAGAGAGGGTAGGGTAGGGCAGAAAGAGAAGTTTATCAAACATCAACTGTAAAACCCTAAACTATCAATCTTATCTATGCTACTAGCTTCACAACAGAACAAATCAAAGAAGAAAGTGTCCAGTCAGTCTAAGATCACTTTCAACTAAGAGCACAAGGCAGAGTGAAACAGATCTAGCAAAAAATTATAAATCCAAGGGCAACTGGTTAAAACCGGTATCTTTCACCGACAGACCTAGCTCACACAAGGAAGACAAAGCAATTAGAACAAACTTAACCTCAAATCTGTAATTTCCCTAGCAGTACAAGAGAACAACCGAAGCCTAACAAGGATATTTAAACTTGATAATGGCAGATTCACAACGATATATCTAACAAACTTTAAATGGAACGGATAACAAAAGAAGATACACTTATCACACTCTGCAAAAGATTAGGCTCCCGGCCATGCTATCACGTAAAAGCTAAAGCACATCAACTCCAAGTCCAGAAACAAAGGATTTCACAAAATTTGCAAGAAATTGCTTATAAGCCTTTTATTTCTAAGTCTCCGCCTCCCGCGATTACATTGAGAAGAAGTATTTATAGACTCAGGATAGACCCTGATCTTTTCAGAAATATCTTCTTCTCTAACTGCAAATCTTATCTTTCTAAACCCTAGGACCCGGGTTTTACAATAAAAATCCATTTAAAATCAAAGTCCAGATAGAACTTAACCCTTCGGCAAATCAGGTGAGTCAACTGCCATAAATGGAGAAGATAAAATCTAAAGCCACTTGCATTCATCCGCAGCTGCAAATAAATGCCTCCATTAATTCTGCTGGTGAGCCGGATGAGTCACCACTTCTCCATCAATTTGATCTCCGTAAAGCCATCCCTGAGTTGAAATGGTCTTCATGCTATCAATTCTGCAATAAATTTGTCATTGAATGCTCTCACCGGCATCTTCTCCTCTAGCATGGCGGTCCTCGATCAAATCTGCACTTTAACTTTGACTTTATGGCCTTTCCCGGTTGTCCCGTAAGTGCCAGATGGAATCCTGCATGAAAGACAAAAATATTATATTAGCACTTTAATAAACATTAAATCAGAAGCTTTAAAGGTTAAAACAGATTAAATCAGGTTAAAAACCCTAAAGCAAGCTTGCATGTCGGCTTCTGTTTGTCTGCCTCACGCTTTGACACGTGTCGCTACCCCAGGATGCCTTCTGTTTCCCGCCGGAATGCACTTCTGGTCAACTTAGGACTTTCTCTCTCCTGACATGTCGCGATTTCGCGACATGTCGCGAAATCGCGACGTCCCCAGCCATCGGCAACTTCTTCCCCTGTCGGCCGCGAAAACGCGACATGTCACGATTTCGCGACATGTCGCGAAATCGCGACCTTCCTGGCCTCCGTACAACTTCTTGATTTTCAGCCGCGATTCTGCGACATGTTAGCGACGCGCTGCACCTTTTGGACTTAGCCACTTTTTCTCCTTTCCAGTCGAAATAGAACACGTCGCGATATCGCGACAGTTCCCGTAGCTGCATGCATTGACCGCGTTGACCGCGATTTTGCGACACATTTGCGACTTAGCCGATTTTCATTCTACAGCCCACTTTCTCTCTCCTATCGCGAAAATGCGACATGTCACGATTTCGCGACATGTCGCAAAATCGCGCCCTTCCGTACGTTTTCTTTCTCTCTCCTCCGACCGGCAGCGATTTTGCGACACTTTCCAAAAATGGAAATGTCGCGATATCGCGACACTTCCAAAATGGAAAGTGTCGCGATTTCGCTACACAAAAATGACTTAGCTGCTTTTTGATTTACCCGTCGCGATATCGCGACATTTCCGAAAATGGAAGTGTCGCGATATCGCGACACTACCAAAAATGGAAAGTTTGATTTTTCATGAATTTATGCAACTGTTTTCTGGATTTTTCTCGGTACCGTGCAAGATTTTGTTTGTGCATGAATGATTCTAGCATGTAAAAAGTGAATTCTTGGATAACACAGCTGGAATGCAAGAAAAAGCACAACTTTAAAAAGGAGGCAAGCAAATTTGGATTTAAAACCTGAAAATTATCAAGAGGGTCCCTGCTGCAAAAATGGAAGTTCAGGGCTTTCAAGAGGATGGAATCTCATTTTTCAGTGGGGGTGTGTTGCTTCTCAACAGAAGTTACACCCAATCCCCTCCTCTCCCTCTGAATCACCTTGTACAACTCCCAGTATAACTGTGCCAATAAGGCAGGCACCAAAGCGTACTCCCGAGGATATGTCAATAGATCGCTCACCAACCCCAATAGGTTCCAAGGGAACTTGCATCTAGTGCTATTAGGTAGCACTATGTTTGCTAGCATGAACATGATCAAGGAAGGGAGTGCATCCAAATCCTTTGCCTTGTACATGCTCAAGTAGCATATCCCTCCATCTCCCATCCGGGCCTCTCGCCATCGATCCCCAAACATTCTCTCCATATCTGCCTTCTTATCCCTCCCAACCACCACCTTATCCCCTTCTATTGGCACCTTGATAATACGATATACATCCTCAAGAGTGATAGTAGCCTCCCTAGTTGGTAGCTGGAATGTCCCCCTATCCGGGTCCCACCTCTCTATCAAAGCAGAGAGATACCCCTCATTAGCCCTCACCACATCAAGCCTCGCCACACCCTCCAAATGCACCCTATCCAAAAAACCCCACTCATTCTCTGAAATCTTCTTCCTCATTCCCAGAATGAGAGGAGAGAAATGATGTCGAGGCTCAATATCCCTTAACTACAACAAAAAAAAATACTTTGTTAGCATTAAAACTATGTTAAAAAATAAATAAAAAACAATTTTTTTTTTTTTGCACAAAGGGAAAAAATGATCTTATCAGGACAAAGTGTGCCCCCACTCCACTAGCAGCATCAAGCTCCTCTACCACCATCACCTCACTTCACACACTCACTAGCCTCACAAACTCACAAACCCACTCCACTCCTCAGATGCAGCTCGTCGAAGTCAGCAGCGCATGAATGAGCCTAAAATTTCACTCATAAATATTTTTATAGCTTTCCTTAGTGCATTCAAGCATAGATCTATGCCTAAAAATCATGAGCATGGTTGGGCACCTGCAGGCACACTCAAGCGCACATGGGCGCCTGCAGAACACGCCAGGCATAGCCACACGCCTGGAAACCAATAAACATGAAGACTAAAGCCCTCAAAATAGTAGCTCCCCTCATCCAACATGCACAAAATTTCATCCACACATCATGAACATCATAAAATTTGATTTTATGAAAACACAAATAGTTTTGCATGCATATTTGGTGAGAACAAGAAAAATTTCTACAAAAACACATCACATTACAAAACATAAAAATCAAGGTCAAAATTTCACAAAATCACCATTCCACAATTCATCATCATATACTTCATCATCTCATTCACTTTCATGCATGTTGGAGTTTATTTGACTGCTAAATCACTCATCTTTGTCATAAAGCACCGCAAATACCAACAACATGCTAAAGCTTAAATCAATAAACTCCATAATCAATCACAACATTGCATGACTCCATCAAACATTCTTCCATCATCATATTTCATACATCACTCGTCACACATCACATTTTATCTAGTTAAGTCAATAATAAGTGAGCCTCGTATCTAGTATGTTATTATATAAACTTGGTGATTGCAGTGATAGTAATCCATGCAATTCGGTAAGATGACTAGAGTACAATAAGGACACTTCAACATGATCATTATCATCTTCTCATTATCACAAATCACAATCATATTTGGCACCTCACACTTTGAGTATAACCTTTCCAAGAATAATTTGCTCGTAATTAGTCATTGATGTCCTTATCTATGGGGTATGAAAACATAGATAAACCATAATCTCAAACACTCATTCACTTGAAAGCAATCATAATATAGGACACCGGTAAGCTTGATTGGTTTCATCATGGAATTGGTGAAGAAATTTCCATAGTGAATACCCAACCCCTGCATTGACTTAGTCAGCTTGAATCTTCATATCTTGCATACTCAATGACGCCATTATAGCAGCTTATTCAACAGCATCGAATCAACACAAATTTTGGGGTAACTACATTACATTATGATTTTGCCATGACGGGATACATATCACATGATCATAACATCTACACTGGACAAAATCCCCTCTCCATTGTTGGGGCAAAAATGGTATCACATCTACATTTCACATCATTCATTCATCAATTGCACAAATCCACCGCATCATTCATTATTTGCACAAAATTTTCAATTGGCTTGTGAGATACATTCATAACTCATTCACCAATTGAGGGGGTAAGCTACAAAATTTCAAAAATTATTTATTCTTTTATCTTCAACATCAGTGCACAAATCCAACAACAGAGAGAAGTTGCTTCTGTTCCCATAGACCAAGCAGGTGTCTCAAATTTTTGCACTAATTGTGTTTCACGCAACATGGTACAAAAAGAGGTATTTTTAGACACCAAATTATAGCCACTAATCCTCCATCCTAACCATTCCACCACCCACTTATCCACTGTGCACCTTCCCGCCAATTATTTGGTCCAATTCCACCTTTCCTACCATCCATTTCACCACTTTAGCCCTTTCTTGCCATTTCCTAGCCTAATTGGGATTATTTTAATATTATTTTATATTATTTAATATTGAATATAATATTTTATAGTATATTATAATATATTTATTATAAAATACATATTTATAAACTTAATTAACCACAACGGTCCGATCCATTCTAATCTCCACCGTCCATATTTATTAATCCATGTCACATTCAAAAAGTAATCTCAACCTTAGGATCTAATTTAATCTTAGCCACACGATCAAAAGTGTAAGGCTAAAACCCAAAGAAAATCCTTGGTTGGATTATAAATAAGGGCATTTGTAAATGCTCAAACCTTGGAACTGGAACTTGAGAATTAGACATTTGCACCTTGTAGGAATTATCGGTGAAGCCCTAGCATAGAATCCTGAAGATGTGAAGCCGTAGCTCACTGATAATACTTTTTTTGTTCCAACCGTCACCCATTCATCCTCCATCGCCGTCACATCCCCCATCCATCCATCGCATTCATCACCATCACCTAGATATGCTTTTGAAAATTCTACCCTAATTTGCAGGTGCCATCCAAAGCTTGTGAGGCTCACTGAAGAACCTACAAAGCACTCACCAGAGCCTGTTGTATACTTTAGGTGCTCTCCAGAGCCTATTGTATCCTGTAGGTGCACACCAAATCCTATGAAGCTCACATTAGAGCCTGCCTAGTGCACGTCCCAGCCTACTACAACCACAAAAATGTGGATCTGAGTTTGTTACTCCATGCCATCAACAATAACTGAACAAAAGCAATATCTACAAATTTCACATATTGTTTGATGATTTTTGAAGCTGGAGTGGCCCAACCTTGGATATCTGAAGCCCATTCAACCTGTTGAAATCAAGGATATACCCAAATTTAAAGACACTTTTGTTGTTGTTAGCTAGGATTTTAGAGAATCCTAGGGCCATTGTAATCTATTGTATCAAATATTCATATTGAGCACTGATTGTAATAAAGGAGTTTATGGGCTCCCCCTCTATTTTATTGAATATATTATTTTGTGCAATATTTGTGCCTCACTGTATTATTTGGTTTTCTGTTATTCTATTTTAAGTTTCGTGTTCTTGCATTCACACTTTCAAATCAATATCAATTAATGTCCTTAATTTTAATAACAAAATATAGCAATATGCATTAATAACGCAAATAGCAATATTAAGCAAGAGCACAAGTCACCATACATAATTGAGACATAATATTTAACGTGGTTCTTCCAATGTGGGGTACTCCAGAAGATAATCTCCTTATAATATTTCACACATAAATAAGGATCTTTATCCAATACAATGATTTCTTTGATCTACTCAAAGCTAGGAAATAACAAGTTCACACAGAACTTGTCCAAATCTGCATAACAAGCTCACACAAAACTTGTCCAAAACTTCTCAACAAGCTCACACAGAACTTGTCCAATTTTTTTTTATCTACTCAAATCTAGGCAATAACAAGCTCATACAGAACTTGTCCAAATTTGCATAACAAGCTCACATGGAACTTTTCCAAAACTTCTCAACAAGCTCACATAGAACTTGCTCAATTTTGCTCCAACAAGCTCACTAAGAACTTGTCTAAAATATGTCCCAAATTTTACTCCAAATATGCTCTAGCAAGCTCACCAAGAACTTGCTCAAATATGCTCCAACAAGCTCACTAAGAACTTGTCCAAAATATGTCCCAAAACTGTCCACAAATCTGTCTAAAACTGTCCACAAATTTGTCCCAAAAACTATCCATAAAGCCTTCTCAAAGGCTCAATCAATCATACACAAACTACCACAAATTTTTCCAAAAATCTATCCCAAAGGCCTTCTCAAAGGCTCAATCAATCATATTGTTGGCATTTTTGCCACATTGGAATTTTGTTGTAGTGTGCCACATTGACATTTCGTTGTAATCATTGGTGCCACATTGGAATTTTGTTGTAATCTTTGTTCGAAAATTGTTTTTCTTTTTTAAGTGTTTTCACACATTGAACACTTTTTCCTATGGATGTAATTTTGGGTGAATTTTGGTGCAAATATTCCTTGAAAATAGATTAATATTGATAAAGATAATTCTTGAGGTGATATAATCGTTGAAGCTACCAAGTTTAAGCATGTGCTCTTGATTCCAGTGCAATATTGTTCATTTTTGAGGCATCGACCACTTCGTGGGCATGCATTTCCAAGGCGCCACCACGGAGATTGAAACTGGACCGATGATTTGTGTTGAAGCTTGATATGCCATGTGATAAAATCAGAAGTTATTTTATTTGGCATTTGCTCATTGGTTCATTGTTGTGGTCGAGGAGAAAGTTGTTACTATTGGTGGCTGAGTGGCCGACACTTTGCCTCCACATGTATTTAATGAAAGAGGCAAAAACCTCTATAAATACTAATCAAATTCTTATTGTAAAGGGAGGTTAGATATTTTGCAAGAAAACTCTCTAAGTTCTCTGCATCAATAGAAGAGACTTGGCTTATGAAATTTGCAAGCATTCTTATGTGTGTGATTTCCTTCTTTTTTTAAATCATTTATGTTTATGCTCATGCTCTTGCTATAAAGTTTTGAATTTTGCATTCTGAATTCAAAAGTTGTTGGTTAGTGAGTAGATTTTGAAATGCGATCCAGGGGTTATCTCTACAAAGGTGTGAGTTAAATTCTGTTGGTTTCCTTTTATTATATGTTGTTATAAAACTTGGTGGAATTTTTGTTGTTAGTCTGCCCCAAATTCTACACTTCGGCCTGTGGCTATATTTCCCTTTCTTTTAGTTATTTTTCAATTTCTTTCCTGCATCCCTAGTCTTCAAACAGTGTAGAATTTAGTAAGGGAGCCAGCCCTATCTGGAGATCGGTTTGAAGGAATTTTCTTTTTCTCTCAACCTTTCAATGTTGGTCGAGTCTAGGGTGCACAAGTGATGAAATATTGTACTTAGGCAGATTTGTGACAAACAAATTTTGGCACGCCCGATGGGACACTAAAAGTTTCACTTTCAATAGTATTGAGGTTTAATGTTCACCTTCATGCTGTATAGTTAGTGTATCGCTCCAAATTTTTTGCATCCTTACCTTCAGGCTATTGGATCCGTGCCCGAAAGGAGGATGGGAAAAGGATGTCGCGGTACCTCGGACTGAGAGGACTTTGCGAAGGTCCCGCCTCTCAAGGGAGGTGTATTTTGATGATTTTTCGACGGATGGTGGGTTCACCAGGAAACATTTAAGGGCAGTTTCCACGCCTAGGTTTGGAATGTGTTTTAATGTGTTCGTTTTTAACTTTAAGCATTCATATCCTAGGTTTGGCCAAATGAATCTAGATTAATCTACATGAAAATGCAAATTCAATGAGTACAGAAAACAGATTTAAAGACATAAAACAGAGAATTTACAGAATACAAATGAGGAATACCTGATCCGGATGTCTGGTGATGATTCTGATGTTTGAAGCAGTCAGGATCATCTGGAATTCGATAGAATCATCTGAGATCTGACAGAATCGTCTGAGATCTGACGAATTCGTCAGAGACCTGCAAGCAGAAAAATAGATACAAAATACAACGAATACTACTGTGCTAACAGAGGGAAACAACACCAAATGACTGTATGAATACTGAATAATAGTTATGAACAAAAATTCAAGCAAATTACGATATTCTAATGACAAATCATGATCTTAGTATGCAATCTAAGCTAAATGGGTGAACTCCAAATGCAAAATAACATAAACACTGAATAAACTATCTAATTTGCAGAATAAAACAACAGAGAAAAGGTTGAAAAGTGCAAACTTCAGGCACTGATTGCCTCAATATGGACTGCAATCGAGATCGTCTCGCATCAGTACGAAATCGCCTCGGATTCGACAAGTTCGCCTCCGATCTGAACAGGTTCGTCGGCGACGATGGGTGCTGGCTCCGGCTGAAAAATAGTGATGTACCTGCAACAAAATTGGTATGGGACCAGTGCAAATGAAAAATTGGGATGGTTCAACGTAGATGGAGTTAAATTGCAGAGAATTTCAGCCAGGGGGGTGCTAAGGGGATAGCTTAGGATTAAATAGGCTTAGGGGAGTAGTTAGGAGGTTGGAGATCATCCCAATTTGGGAGATCTCCAACGGGGGAGGGTCCCTAACGGCGCAGACACGCTTCTGCCCGGATTGGAGACCCGTTGGAACAGAAGCTAACTTTGCAAAATCAGTTTTGCGACAAGATCGTCTGGACGTCCTAGTCCAGACGAAATCGTCAGATCTGGGGCGATATCGTCTGATCGGCGACGATATCGTCAAACGGTCAAAACAACCTCTAAAAATGGCACGGAAAAGGGGGAAACGGATTACCCGACGGTTAACGGGCGGTTTGGGAGGTTAAATTTGAATTTTAAATTATTTACTAAGGTGAATGTAATTATTACAATTTTACTGCGCCAATTTTAGGGTGCTACATTTTGCCCCCTCTTTAGCGAATTTTCTGAAGAAAATGCGTTAAAGATGAGTTCTTCTCGATCTACGAGAAAGCAAAAATTATTCCCATTTTTAGGCGACGATTCTTGGTCGAATCGTACGACAGCTTACTATGGTGCCCCCTCCGTGTTTTTACCCAAATCGAACGTTTGAGGTAAAAACGCGGAAAAGCAAAAAATTATTTTTGAATAAAATTAAGAAAAATAGGGTAAAACCCTAATTCATTTTTATTGTTCATTTTCTGGTTTTTAGAGCTCTGAAGCAAAAATGGTGGAGACGACGCACAGATCGACAGAGGTCCGACGCGGTCTACGGGTAAGAGTCTAGACTTAACTAGGATGCTTTAATTTAATTTTACATGCTTTGTAGGTAATTTTTAGATGATTTTTGAGCATCGCGGCCGTTTTTGGGCCGTCGACGTCGTCGGGACGAAATCGTCTCAATTTCGGCAATTTCGCCCAAGGGCGAAATCGTCGAAAGGGGGACGATTTCGTCAAATTAGAGACGATTTCGGCTTGCGAAATCGGAGACGATTATGCTCAAATTTGGGACGATATCGTCCAATAGTGGGCGATATCATCAATTGCATAAAATTGAATTTTAACTTGCATTATTGATTACTTGAATTGTTTATTAATGATTGTTTATTGTTTTGTTGTTTATGTTTGCAGAGAGGATTACTAAAGAGCAGGGAATGGAAGTATGGAGGGTTGAGAGATGACTTGGCCGCTCTCACACAGGCAGAGCGAGATCAGCTGGCACAGGCCGGCTTGCAGCATGTGGCAGAGATGCCACAAGTGTCTACAGATATGGGGCTACTGACGGCCCTAGCAGAGAGGTGGTATCCGGGCTCTTCATGTTTTCGGCTACCGACAGGGGAGATGACTCCCACTCTAGAGGATGTATGGAGGATTCTGAGAATCCCCATACAAGGACGGTTGATTACTCCTACGGCCAATCAGGGCCATGCTATGGGACGACTGTGTGGTGACCCGAGCTTCACCCTGGAGAAGGGCGAAGTTAATATCGAGGCACTACGCCAGATGCCTGGGGCATCTAGACTCACACGGGTTCTAGCTGGAGTGGTTGGTGGACTTTTGTTGTGCCACCAGAGTGGGTGCAGGGTGCCGTGGATGCTCGTAGATGTGATCTACGATATGCGGGACCACGGCTACAGGTTCTCTTGGGGCAGTTTTGTTCTATGCCGATTGTACAGGATCCTGTATGGGGTCGTGTACAAGGGCGGCCGATGTCTGGTCATGACATCGCTCCTACAGGTTTGGTGCTGGGAGCACATTGCAGTGCGGAGGCCGATAGGGCTTCCTCTGATAGGGGTTGACGGGGAGAGGCCCCGAGTCTTCTACTGGTGGCTCCGAAGAGGGTCACAGCGACGGATCGACCTCCCTATGTCCCGGAGGCTATTGGATGACTTAGTCCCGGACCAGATCACCTGGAGGCCATGGAGGGAGCATCCAGGGTGGGCCGAGGATGGACAGGAGTTGGCTCGCGTCAGGCGAGTCTGCTGGCTACGGATGGAGAGGGGAGAGGTGGAGCTCCATCGCTATGACCGAGTTTTGAGGTAGTTCGGTCTGTAGCAGGGGATCCCATCTCTGAGGGATTATGAGTTTTCTCGGACTGTCCGGGATAACACCACAGTTAGCGGGGCTCCCGACATGCAGCGGTTCTGGAGCCAGGACACGGATGATGCCCCCATCCAGCCAGTGGATGGGGACGACGCAGGGGTAGCCGATGGCTATGATGCCTGGTATGCAGGCATCCGCCCTCCTCGGATGACGAGGGCACAGGGTCCGATTCATGCGGTTGTGCATCGAATAGGGAGGCGGTGCCAGGCGGCGATGGAGGCGGCCCAGGGTCACGGTGGGAGAGAGGCGAGGAGGCCATAGGCACAGGAGAGGCCATGGCAGAGGGAGAGGAGGGAGGCGAGACCCCCATCTCCATAGAGGCCACCATCGCCCGATAAGGGCAAGGGTGTCGACACAAGAGAGAGTAGCGAGATGGCTACTCTCTGGGCGGAGAGAGATCATCTCCAGGCCTAGGTGCAGACTCTACAGGATGAGGCTGCACGCCATCGAGCTGAGGTGTCACAGCTACGGGATGAGATTGCACGCCTCAGGGCACGGGGCGGAGGGGCGAGCTCTGGAGAGCTGACACGGGCTATCGCCCAACTGACATTCTATCAGACATTGTATCACCAGCTAGTGCCAGAGGCAGATAGACTACCCCTGCCAGCCAACATTGCAGATCCGATCAGGATCGGGTCATCGAGGACCACATCCCGATCGAGGACTAGGACTACGCAGACTGCGATGGGGCCACCTCGTCCACCTCAGGGCGGGGGAGGAGATGAGGCAGAGAGCTCGAGGGGCTCTCGAGGCTAGAGGGTTGCACGACACTGTATAAGACATTGTATTATTTTATTATTTTGTTGATAGAGGATTGAGTATGCCGAGGTACAGATTGTGGCATACCAATCCAGCTTTGATGATGTATATATACTTGTTGATATATATATGAGATGAGATATTTTTGATCATATGACTTGTATTATGTGTATGCTTATGATGCTTTTATGTTTGATTGATTGATTTGATAATTGGATGTAATTATGTCGTTGGAAATATTATAATTTTGATGTCATGCTGTAATATTTTAAATGAAATAATCTGATGTAACAAATTGGTTGTTTGTGATGAAATGTGATAAAAGATAAAAAGAGACTTCTAACAATAATTTCAAAGGACATTGTCGCTATTATAGACCATTTCATGGAGTCGTCGCTCACTCGGTCGTCAAGCTAATCCCATTTATAGAAATATTGTTAAAAAGTAAAAGAGTGCTTAAGAGACTGTCTTAAGACTTTGGTGCAATGGTGCAAATGATGATGATGATGATGGTTTGTTTTCAGATTTTCATGAAAATAGTATGCATGAAATAATGTTCAAATGATTTTTGCTAGGCATAAATTCCTAAGTGTGATAAAATTTTTGGATAATTCTTTAGGAATTATACCATCATTGCAAAATTGAAGGTTGACATAATGACATGAAATAATGAAAATGTGTTTGCTTTTTAAAAGCATAATTTGTGTAACATAATGAATTAAGTCATATGGTTTTCATGATTTTTAATAAATGGGGAATAAAAATTGTTACAATGGTTTGCGCTAGGCATAGAATATGTAGGTATAGACTTATACCATCATCGCGAAAATCCAAAAAAAAGGGATAGTTTTATTGCATGGTTGATTTTTGATGAACAGAAAAATATGAAAATGAGGACTTGCGCTAGGCATAAAATTCCAATTTTGGTTTTGGAACTATACCATCGTCGCGAAAGTCAACCAGATATATGTATATGTTTTGATTGTATATTTTGAAAGAAATTTTTGATTTTTCTATTATATAGTTGTCTTTGTGGTAAACAACCGTACTTGATTTATTCCAAACAAGTTGCAAAAATAATATTTCAAAGTATTTTGAAGACAAAAGTTAGATTTATAAGGAATCCCATGTGCATATGTGAATTCATTTCCGATCTTGATTTATCATAATGATACACAAAATCTCTCAAATACAAATGTGTGTGCAATTGCATTGTTCATTTACCAGTTTTGAGCAAGATAATATGATACAAGTGATTTGAAGAAACCAAATAAGTGTTCATTAACCATGATGTAGATGCATATAACCATACTAGACTACTATGTAGGTCGGATTATCAAGAGCTAGCTAATCCATAAGCAGACATAGGTCTATACAAAAGAAGGTCGCTAATGTGACAGACATATCACCACGCTAGGAGTTACCCAAGGCCAAGCAGGTTGGGCACAAACCACCTGTTATGGGGCTTACCTCACGGTTTTCGAATAATTGAGAATTCCAGGGATTCAAGCTCATCAACCCTTCTTTTCTTTTCAAAGGGTAGGGAAAGGGATTTTATTGCTTTCTTGCTTTTGCTTTTTTTCTTTTGACTTTCTTTTTTTCTTTTTGTATTTCTTTTGCTTGATTTTTGAGATAGTGCTTGGAACATTGTAATGATATAAAAGAACATTTTTTCTTTTCTCTTTTTTCTTGAACTTTTCTTTTCTTTTTCTTTGCTAGGGATACTTGCTCGGATTAGTCTGTAGAGCAAGGGATTTTTATTCTGGGTAGGGGTGAGCTTGTCCTTTTGCCAATTCTCAAAGATTCTAGACCATGTGCATGATAGGATAGCAGGGGAAACTTTTCGCTCAAGAAATCACTTCTACTATGTAGCAAAACATGGAAATTACAAATATAATCATTTTATTGTGAAAAGATGTGCTTGGTTTAAGTAAATAACAAGATCAATTCTCTATGCTCAAACTTTATTTAATTGAATTTTGTGGACTTTGATATAAGAGAGATTAGTAATCATGCCGGATAAAATCAAGATATTTATTGTTGTGAGTGTGCAAGTGAGGGATTCCAAATAAATGCTAATTTATCCAAAATAATTTGAAACATATAACTGCAATAATTGTAAGAAAATATATATAAACACTTTTTGAGAAGTTTTGAGAATGTTGACTCTCTCTTTCTTCTTTATTTTATTTTGGTTTCGAAAGAGTCAAGCATATAGCTGTTTTTATATTTTTATCATTATTTTGATTTTTGGTTTTATTTTTGTTTTTGAGCAAAAAAAATTTAACAAGTGCCTTAAATAAATGCAATAGATAGTTTTGAAGATTTTTGATGATTATGAATATTTTTGATGTTTTTGGATTTTTATAAATTTGAAAGAAATATAAGATAAAAATTTTGAAATATTTTAAACAATTATATACAAGGATGAAATGACCAAATTTATGCATAGTAACGTTTAAGATGCAAAATATTCATGGGTTCTTTAAGTTCTTTACCATCTAAGGTAGATAATTTGTATGCTCCTGATTCAAATTTAGCAGTAATAATGTATGGTCCAAGCCAATTGGGCTCAAATTTACCTTTAAGGTCCTTAGTTGCATTTGTATTTTTTTTATTTTCTTTTAAAACAAGGTCGCCGATCTCAAAGGATCGATGACGAACTTTCTTAGCATATGATCTTTTAAGCTTGTTTTGGTAAGCACGGAGATGCTCCAAAGCATTGATGCATTTTTCATCTAGGAGTTCCAGCTGACTGAGTCTGCCAGCACGATATTCATCTCCTACTTCGGTATCTTGAAGTAGCAGAGCCAAAGAAGGAACTTCCAATTCAAATGGAAAAACTGCTTCAACACCATAAACCAAAACAAATGGTGAAGTTCCCATGGGGGTTCGAACACTAGTTCGATAGGCCCACAAGGCTGGATATAATTGAATGTGCCAATCACGGCCGGTTTATTGACTAATATTTTGAGAATTTTGATTAAGGTTTTGTTAGATGCTTCTGCTTGACCATTACCCTGAGGATAATAGGGAGTGGACCAGCGATGTTGAATCTTATATTTTTGGCATAATTTTTTAACATCTTTATTTTTGAAACAAGTTCCATTGTCAGAGATGAGATTGGCAGGAATTCCGAACCTACAAATGATTTGATTAAAAATAAATTTAGAAACTTGTGTGCCAGTGCAGGAAGCTAAAGGCATAGCTTCGACCCACTTCGTGAAATACTCAGGGGTTATGATGAACTTGTGTCCATCAGATGACACAGGATTGATTTTGCCAATAATATCCAAGCCCCATTTAGAAAAGGGCCATGGAGATGAAATAGGCTACAACTCTTGTGCAGGCGCATGGACAAGGTCAGCATGTTTTTGACACTTGTCGCAATGGCGCACATACTCATGTGCATCCGTTTCCATGGTAGGCCAAAAGTATCCTATCCGAAGGAGCTTTTTAGCAATGACACTACCACTAAAGTGTCCTCCACAAGATCCATCGTGGGCTTCACTCAAGGCTGATTTAGACTCTTCTAAGTTTAAACATCTTAATAGGATACCTTCAAAAGATCTCCTATATAAAGTATTGCCAATTGTTAAATCGACTTGCTCGTGGAGTTTATTGATCAACTCTAGCTTATTTTTAGGGAGCTCTTCTGCTATTTCATCTTCTTTGGTTAATTTTAGAGTTAATTTACATTAGGGCATCCTTCTTAATTGGGTTGTGGATTACCTTGTAAACTCGTAATCGATATATTAGTAGGTGGGCATATCGGTGATGGCGAATCTTGAGAGGGTCGATTTCAATACCACGTAAAGAAACTAAAACCCCTAATAGTTTGTTGGATTTAACTTCGAATATGCATTTTGTTGGATTTAATCGAATGAGATATTCTCGTAATCGATTAAAGACTTTTCTTAAATCATCTAAATGATTATTTTCAATAATAGAGCGAGCTATAATATCATCTACATAATCATGTAGGATATCATGCATCATATCATGAAAAATGTAGGTCATAGCTCGTTGATAAGTTGCACCACCGTTCTTTAAGCCAAATGGCATCACTTTCCAACAAAAGGTACCCCAGGGGGTAATAAAGGCTATTTTAGCCTGGTCTTCAGGAGCTATCCGAATTTGATTATAATCGGAGAATCCATCCATTAAGGACATCATCCCACTTTCGATAGTGAAGTCAATGATTTGATCCATGTTTGGAAGAGGAAAGTCATCTTTAGGGCATGCAGCATTAATATCTCTAAAATATGTGCAAACCCTAACTTTGGTAGCTTCTTTCTTGGTGACTGGAACTACATTTGAGATCCATTCAGCATAATCAATAGCTTGTATAAAGATAACATTCAGGAGTTTTTCTAACTCCCCTTTGACTAGCAGAGCCACTTTGGGATGCATTTTTCTAAGTTTTTGTTTAACAGGTTTAGCATCCGGATGGACCACTAGATGATGCATGACTACGTAAGGGTCTAGACCTGGCATATCTTCATATGTCCAAGCGAAGACATCTTCATACTCTTTAAGGAATGCAATGTATTGTTCTTGTTTTTCTTGACTTAATTCTGATCCAATATTGATTATGTGAGGATTGTCCTCAGTTCCAATATTAATTTTAATGACGTTTTCTACCTCCATGTGTAGATCTCTTTCAAAATTAGGTGGGGCGGGTGAAACGCCCAATTCTTGTAATTCTTGTAAGGTTAATTTAGATAATTCATCTTGAGGATTAGTGGCCTCAAGTTGGGCTATAGTTGGTATAGAACCATCAAAATAAAATCCATTGTGTAACATCTCTTCAACAGAGACATCATGGAAGATATCTCCTTCCAACTCTTCATCGGGGTCGACAATCATTTCAGGGTATGCTATGGATAGCATGTTGCATGAAAACGACTGATTTTTAAGAGGCAAATCAACATGCCTATCCAAATAATCTTGATAGCATATGAGATGATCATCATCCTCAAAAGGAAAGGGTTGACCCTTACTAGGAAATAGGCCCACACCACAAGCAGGCAGGCCACGGTTCTACCTCGAAAGGTTCTTTCATGCCATTTTGGGAAGGTCCCAAGCCTTTCCCTTTATATCCCATTTTAAGCATCATGGGTTTAGCTTTAATATAATCATTGGTAAAATAACACCGAGCATATCCCTCATGATGAGTTTTGATATTCCGAGGGATTCTTCCCCAGTCATATCCTTTATAAATGAAGGCACAACTCCCGACTTGGTAAGTACTTCCCATAGGTTGTGGGAGGCCCAAAGTACGAGGAGATGGCGGCAAGTTATTTAAAAGGTTTGAATCTTGCATGAAAGCATTTGTTTTTTCTGATATTAAGGTTGTAGATAAATCTGGTAAAAGTTCATCAAAAAGGGCATAAGATGTAGAAGGCTTATTACCTATATCTTTAGATGTGGAAGGTATGATAGATGTGTCTATAGGTTTTGAATTTATAGGGATAGAACTTGAAGGATTGGTTGTAGATTTAAGATCTTTTTGAGGTTCTAAAATGATTTGTTTAGAGGGTTGTTGGTCTATATAGGAGGATGAAATTAATGGAGGGGAAATAGGTGAAGTTATGGGTGTATGTTTCATAGTTTTAGATGAAAAATAAGAACTAGGATGTGTGGATGACAGAGCAGGGCAAAATTGCACTCCAACGGGTTCTGCCAAAGCACACATATCAAAAGGTCTAGGGTCACCATGAATAGTGACCAACTGATTTTTAAACTCAAATTTAACACATTGGTGTAAAGTTGATGGGACCGCTCGCATGGCGTTGATCCAAGGGCGACCCAAAAGTATATTGTACGATGTTGGGCAATGTACAATAAACACGGTTGTTTCTAGGGTTCTAGGACCAACTTGCAATGGGAGGGTAATAACTCCACACGTTTCTTGTGTTTCGTCATTAAAAGCTTTGATAATCATATCAGTTTTCTTCATTTCATCACTTCTAAAGCCAAATCGTTGGTAGAAGTCAAAAGTGCAAATGTTTAGAGATGAGCCATTATCAATCAAAACTCTTTTGACAGCTACATCTCCAATTAGAGCAGTAATGTATAAGGGATTGTCCTTATGTAAACTGTGTTGTGGGATATCTTTATCCCGAAAGTCAATACAATCAATCTCTCGAGTGATGATAGTATTGGCCATAGCTTCAGGTTGAATGTTTTGAGGTACCATCATTTGGCTCAATGTAAGCATCAACTCATCCCTATGGGTGGGAGAGGATCTTAATAAATCTAAAAGGGAAATTCTGGCCGTAGTATTGGACAATTGCTCATTAATATTGTAAGGGGGTTTAGGTTGAACAGTAGGAGCATGATTCCCTTTATTGGGGTTTTTCAAAATGAATGGAGCCGATCCATCATTCTGGTTTGGTTCTTGTTGAGAGTTTTGAGCTTGTTGTCGAGTAACGACTCCAATGGTACCTACAATGTTATAGTGAAGACGTTGAACTGGTCTCGGTTGAGCATTAATGGCTTGTTCATTAGAAAGGAATATATTAGAAGAAGGTCGAGTAGTGACTCTTCTAGGAAATGGTTCTTCTGGAACCATAGCATCTGTGATGGGTTGAATAGGATCCGATTCATTTTCAGAACTATTCGATTGGTTTGAAGTAATGTCTAGTTCACTTTCACTATCCGATTCTATATCACTAGAATTCGAAGTTTGAAAATTATGTAAGGGCCTGGTCGTAACCAGGGATAAGGTCGTGTCAAATATTTGAGGATCCTGAACAGGTAATTGTCCGCTAATGGTTCCTACATATCGGGTAGGAGGGGGAACATTATGATGTTCGATTTGATTGGCTACCTCTTTACCATGTCTTGGTAAAGGGTGTTGAAATATGTCTAGAGTTTGATTGGCATTTTGATTTTGATTTTGGGGAATGGTCTTTTGAGTATTATTAGGAGGGTTTTGTTTAGGTTGGAAGGCTTGCACTTCCATTTCATTATTGTCAATCAAATCTTGTATTTTATGTTTCAACCTTTTACAAGCGTTGGTAGAATGTCCAGGTCCTCTATGGAAATCACAGTGTAAGTCAGCTCTATATCCGGGTATAGTTGGATCAGGTTCCCGGATAGCTGGTAATTGGATCAAACCTCTTTCGAGTAATTGAGGTAAAATAGTTGATAAGGGTTGGTTTAATCTAGTGAATTCTCGAGGAGGCTTATCAGGAGGTTTCAATATGAATTTTTCTGTTGTCTTCGTTGCATTGATATTAGCAACATTCCTGTTGTCAGTGACTCCGTCACCGACAACTTGTTTGTTTTTATATTGATTTCTGGATGTTTTCTCATCATCCTTCTTCCTAAGTTGGCCTCTCCTAATGAGGGCATCTTCTACTCTTCGAGCTAAATCTATATCTTGATCGAAGGTAGTTAAAGTAGCGATTGATAGCTCATAAGATATCTGTTCTTGTAAATTGTTGATGAAAATGTCCAACATTTCCCTATAAGGCAGCACAAAGTGCAGTTTTCCTGTCAATTGCCTCCATCTAGCTAAGAAATCGGCAAAACATTCATCCTTGTCTTGTTTTAAATTGTATAGGTCTTTAATAGTTACATGCCTCTCGATGTAGGCACTAAATTGATGGACAAATGATTCCACTGTTTCTTCAAAGTTTCTCAAAGAATGAGTGGGCAATTGATAGTACCACTCTAATGCCATTCCACCTAAACTTTTTGGGAACATTTTTAGTAATAGCAAGTCATCATGCGATATGTCGTGACATGCTATCCTAAACATGCGAAGATGCTCTATGGGATCTTCGGTTCCTTTATATATAGGTAGGATGGGCATGGGAAAATGCTTAGGGTATGGTTGAGCTACAACTATGGGATCCAAAGGTTGACTACAGATCTCTCGATAATTATACGAGGGACGGTAGGGATCTATCTGGTCCATACGTGAAGCTAATTGTTTCACCATGGCTTCCAGATTACTAGTTTGCCCCCCATATTGGTTTGGTAGGGCATTGACATGGGTTTTATGGGCATATGATGGAGGAACATGCAGATTAGATGCCATGTTACTATTGTGTAAATTATTGGTAGGAAAAGTATTATGAAGGAATTTTGAAGTTGTATTATGTTGTATTCCAGATTGTTGAAAGTTTGTATTTGGCTTTGTTTTAGGTTTTTGTTTACTTGAAGCATATTGCTCAATAGTTTGGCGGAATAAAGTAGTGAAGGAAGGTTTCTTTTGTGTGGGAGTGATTTTAGGTTGAATAACAGGTTCCTTAGGAGGTTGGGTAACTAGTTGTTTTGACATGTTTTGAGCCATAGTGACCATATCCGTATTGGATGGCCCAGCCTTGTCACTTTCTTGATCAATGAAAGACAAGGGATTAGTGCGCATATTACACATATATTCCATGGCTGCTTGAGTGTTACTAATTTGCCCTTTATCAATACGAATTGCCACATTAAGGTCATCAATGTTATCAATGAGAAATTTCTTGAAATGCTCTGCATTGTCAAAAGCAATAGTTCCATTTGGAGCTACTCTAGGGGATGAGGATCCATCCTCTTTAACACTCCCTTCTTGTTCCTTATCTTCACCTAAGTCTTCTTCTGATTGACCTAGAGTTTCTCCTTCCGGATTTGGATCTCCAAGAAGGACATTTGGGTCTCTAGTTGTATCTTGTAACCAATCTTCTTCTTCTCCTAAAGTTTCTTTACCATTCCTAAGTTTAGGCATGGTGCTAAATTTTGATTTCAGCAAATATATATATATATATATATATATATATATATATATATATATATATATATATGCAACAAATTAAGAGGTATATATTTACTATATACCTACTACAATATTTGAAATGAAATGTTTAAGTTTTTGCTAAGTTTTTTGGGTTTTTTTTTTTTTGTTTTTTTTTTTTTTGAAATAATATAGTAAAGACAATCAACACAATAAATGCAAGAAATAAGACTGAAAGTAATAATCTAGTTTTCTATAAACAATTTATGAATATCATTAATAGGTTCGAGTTGTTCCGGAGTCATGAAGTGTTCTTCTTCAAATTGAAAGTTTTCTTTTAAAAATTTGATGAAAAGAGCTATAGTGATATTATCTCGTCTCAGATGCTGGTTGATAAAAGTAAAGCTCATGGCAATACTCTCGATATAGCACAGCTCGTGGAACTCTATTCCATATTTCCCTATCTGTAAGAACAACCTCTTGGTCTTCTACACAACCTAGGAACTGGTGCACAATGGCTGCGTTCTCGAGGTATTCCTCGAAGGTGAACAATTCTGAAGATACTAGAGCTCTCCTATAAGCTAACCATCTATGGCAGGCTCTCTGAAGTTCATGATAAAAAACTAGTTGATGAGGATCCAGGATTCTATCTAGGACTAGCCTCTTGATTTGCTTAAGTTGTGTGGACCTAGATGAGATGAGACTAAGTCTTCTATCAAGTTCGTTCCACAGGAATTGATTCCTACTTGTTTCAGGCACACTAAGGACAGAATTGACTTCTATGGCTGCCAATTGGTTTTCTACATTTATAGTAACTGCTAACCTTTTCTTAGGAGCTACCATCTAAACATGATTTCAAACTTAAAGGTTTTAAAATGCATCTATGTTTTAGTTGTTCTATATATATATTTTTTTTTTTTTTTTTTTTTTGTTTTCAAAAGGTTATGATGCATTCACGTCGGGTTCACCAAAATGTATCGCTCCAAATTTTTTGCATCCTTACCTTCAGGCTATTGGATCCGTGCCCGAAAGGAGGATGGGAAAAGGATGTCGCGGTACCTCGGACTGAGAGGACTTTGCGAAGGTCCCGCCTCTCAAGGGAGGTGTATTTTGATGATTTTTCGACGGATGGTGGGTTCACCAGGAAACATTTAAGGGTTGTTTCCACGCCTAGGTTTGGAATGTGTTTTAATGTGTTCGTTTTTAACTTTAAGCATTCATATCCTAGGTTTGGCCAAATGAATCTAGATTAATCTACATGAAAATGCAAATTCAATGAGTACAAAAAATAGATTTAAAGACATAAAATAGAGAATTTACAGAATACAAATGAGGAATACCTGATCCGGATGTCTGGTGATGATTCTGATGTTTGAAGCAGTCAGGATCATCTGGAATTCGACAGAATCATCTGAGATCTGACAGAATCGTCTGAGATCTGACGAATTCGTCAGAGACCTGCAAGCAAAAAAATAGATACAAAATACAACGAATACTACTGTGCTAACAGAGGGAAACAACACCAAATGAATGTATGAATATTGAATAATAGTTATGAACAGAAATTCAAGCAAATTACGATATTCTAATGACAAATCATGATCTTAGTATGCAATCTAAGCTAAATGGGTGAACTCCAAATGCAAAATAACATAAACACTGAATAAACTATCTAATTTGCAGAATAAAACAGCAGAGAAAAGGTTGAGAAATGCAAACTTCAGGCACTGATTGCCTCAATATGGACTGCAGTCGAGATCGTCTCGCATCAGTATGAAATCGCCTCGGATTCGACAGGTTCGCCTCCGATCTGAACAGGTTCATCGACGACGATGTGTGCTGGCTCCGACTGAAAAATAGTGATGTACCTGCAACAAAATTGGTATGGGACCAGTGCAAATGAAAAATTGGGATGGTTCAACGTAGATGGAGTTAAATTGCAGAGAATTTCAGCCAGGGGGTGCTAAGGGGATAGCTTAGGATTAAATAGGCTTAGGGGAGTAGTTAGGAGGTTGGAGATCATCCCAATTTGGGAGATCTCCAATGGGGGAGGGTCCCTAACGGCGCAGACACGCTTCTGCCCGGATTGGAGACCCGTTGGAACAGAAGCTAACTTTGCAAAATCAGTTTTGCGACAAGATCGTCTGGACGTCCTAGTCCAGACGAAATCGTCAAATCTGGGGCGATATCGTCTGATCGGCGACGATATCGTCAAACGGTCAAAACAACCTCTAAAAATGGCATGAAAAAGGGGGAAACGGATTACCCGACGGTTAACGGGCGGTTTGGGAGGTTAAATTTGAATTTTAAATTATTTACTAAGGTGAATGTAATTATTACAATTTTACTACGCCAATTTTAGGGTGCTATAGTTAGAACATTTGGCGACTCAGCACTACCCAAAATCCTTCGAACGTGGATATAGTGAGAGTTGTACTTCATGATTACAAGATCTAAGGCTAAAAATTTTGAAAATCCCATTGAGTTTTTTAAACTTGACAACCAAAAATTAAGTGGACACCCTAAGTTGGTCTCCCCACCACTTACGTCCTTTGCAACATCCTCACAAATTACTGGTGTATTTTCTATTCCTTCAAATTTCATCTAGTACTACTACTAGTTTTCCACATTCTCAGCCACACACACCTGTCCAAATGGCCTAGAATCCTCCACCAAGGCAGTTCTCAGCATGGAATAGTTTGGGATCCTTAAATTTATAGGCACAAAATCTAGTCCCTCAAGCTGCTTTGAAAGCTTTTCCGACCTATGATGGTACTGGTAAAACTGCTTATGAGCATATTCAAGATGTAGCCTCTTTGGCGACCATCCATGACATAACGGATGAAGACGTGATGATAAAATTGTTGGTTTTGTCACTGAGAGGGAAATTGTTGTATTGGTACCGATCATTGCAACCAGGCACTATTGCATCATGGGATCAATTAGGAGAGTTGTTAATCAAAAACTTTCATGAACAAGCCGATAAATTTTCCTTATTGCATCAATTTAATGCAATTCAAAGGCATCCACAGGAGGATATAGCGGACTTCAATGTCATATTTACCAAAAGCTAGCAAAGAGTTCCTGAAGGTCTTCAGCCCACTCATGAGAAAGTTGCATTCTATTATCTCAAAGCTTTTAACATAGACATTGGCTTGGCTATCTGGCAGTCCAACGTGACTACATTCCCAGAACTGTTTGAACAAGTGCAAAAGACAAAAGTAGACTTGATTGACATAGGTAGGCTTCCCTCAAAGGTAAAAATGCCTATCTTACCTGATCTTCCTCAGCATTTGTATTCTGGTTCATTTTCATAGCCTATGCCTTCCATGTATCCTATTCCATCATGGAGCTCAAGTCCGCCTCAGGTCGCACCCATTCCAGTTTCCTAGCTCCCTGCTCCAACTATTCCATAATTTCCTGCACCAAGCATTTCGTAATTACTAGCTCCCACTTCATTCCCAAGAAGAATCCGGATCTACAATGAGAAGCCTTCTACTTTTCATATAGAGAAGATGGAAGAAGAAGAGAAGTCCATACATTCTTTCAACATGATAACTGAAGAATTGAAAGATCCTGATTTGATGGATGAAGTCCTAGATGAGCTTCGCTTAGAGGATGAGTTTTCAATGCTCGATTTTAATGCCATGATGGAAACTAAAATTGGTTGTTACTCCATTACAAAGCCTGAAGAGGTTGAAATAAAGATGCCTCTTGATCAAGATGATCAAGACTCGTGCCCGATCAATTATGGAAGTTGTATTTTGATGGAGCAAGATGTAAAAATGGTGTGGGAGCAAGGATTGTTCTTATTTCTCCCTCTGGCCTATAGAAAACATATTCATATCGATTGACCTGGAGTTGTACTAACAATGCTGCTGAGTATGAAGCATTGTGCCTAGGTTTGAAGAAGGAAAAAAAATTGGGGATTGAACAATTGCAAATTTTTGGTGACTTTTAATTGATTGTGAATCAAGTAACGAACAAGTGCATCTCTAAGCAGCATTATCTCAAGGCGTATCGCAAAAAATTTTAGGATCTGTTTGAGTATTTCACAGCATTGAATATTCAATCCATTTCATGAGAGCTGAATAAGCATGCTGATCTTCTAGCATCTCTTGGAGCAAACTTCTCTTCGATTGAGCATGTAGTGAGGAAACCTAAGATCGTAAGGTTAGTTTATAGACCTTTGATCCCGAACAAGAACATGTATTGGCAAGTATTTGAAAGTGATGAGTAGATTGTAAATTTTTTGATAAGAGAAGTGAGTACTGTGGAAGAGAGAACGCTTGATGAGGAGGAAGCCAAAGGGCTTATTCAACTAAGGAATAATCATATCCCAAAAGGATTGATTACACTTGAAAGCCTTTTTGATCAAAATGATAGGGCAGAGAAGCATAGGATCAAATTAGATGAGAAGGAGTATACTGAATTGGAGTTAGGTCCCCAAAAATCGATAAATATTGGAACGGATTGTACTCCCAAGGAGTTAGAACAAATCAGAGATTTATGTCATGAATTTCCTGAGACAGTTGCTTGGAGTTACCATGATTTGAAGGGATATAACAAAGATGTAATATAGCATACTATTGAGTTGCATGATGGGGTGAAACCCTTCAAACAAAAGCAGAGACCAGTTAATCCCAAGATTGAAGTACTGATGAAGGTAGAGCTTCTTAAAATGTTGGATTCTAAAATCATTTACCCCATCAAGCATTCAACTTGGGTGGCAAATCTGGTCCCAGTACGGAAAAAGAATGGAGATATTTGCCTATGTGTTGATTTTTGAAATTTGAATCAAGCCTCGCTAAAAGATCATTATCCTCTACTTCAGATTGACCAGATTCTTCATGTGGTTGTGGGAGCTCAGAGATTCTCTTTGTTGGATGGATTCTCTGGGTATAACTAGATTTGGGTCAGGGATGAGGACCAACATAAAACAACGTTCACCACAAAATGGGGAACCTTTGCTTACCAAAGAATGTCGTTTGGACTCTCAAATGCTAGCGTAACTTTTCAAAGGGCAATGGATGTGGCTTTTGGTGAGTTGTTAAATCGCATTATTGTGATTTATTTGGATGATATGACTATTTTTTCTCACAATAGGGAGGAGCACGAATCTCATTTAAGGCAGGTATTTGAAAAATGTCGAGAATTTGGCATATCTATTAATCCAAAAAAGTCAATTTTTTTTGTAAAGGAGGGAAAGCTCCTAGGACATGTAATTTCAGAAAATGGCCTAGCTATTGATCCAGCTAGGGCCCAAGCTCTTTTGAAGCTTCCATTGCCAACCAATAAGAAGGATTTGCAATCTTTTTTTGGGCAAATTAATTTTGTTCGAAAGTTTGTTGCAGATTTCGCTCAAGTAATAAGGCCAATGACAGAGCTTTTAAAGAAAAATGCTGAATTTAAATGGACCGAGCAGAGGAAGCAATCATTTGAGGAGATCAAAGAAAGGATCACTCAAGCTCCGGTCTTGGTGAACCCTGATTATTCCAAGGATTTTATCCTTTATGTTGTTGGTGAACAAGAAGCTTATGCAAGTAGTGCTTACACATAAGGGAGATGATGAAAATGAACGTCCGATTGCTTTCCTAAGCCAAGTCATCCAACCACATCAAGAGAAGTATAACTTCATTGAGAAACAAGTGTATGCGGTAATGAAATCTCTGAAGAAGTTTCGGCACTTTGTTTCACATAGTAAAACAATAGTTTATGTTGTTCATCCGGATGTCCAAAATTTTATCATACAAGGAGAACTTGGAGATAGGAGAGTTGGCCGGGTTTCTAAAATTCAAGAATTTGATGTTGAGATCCGACCAACCAAACTTGTTCGAGATCGAGCATTGTGCCAAGAACTTGCAAAGAATGCTTCCTCTCGGATCCACAATTCATGAGTATGAGGATGTAGTAGATAATTGTAATTTTGACAATCATTCTATAGTGGATCAAGATTGGACAGAGGAGCTGATTGAATATTTTTATTCTGGGAAATGTCCTTCACATCTGAATGCCTCACAGAGAAGAAGATTTAGACTGCAAGCCCTCAAGTATGTCTTGCTGCCAAATGGCTTGTTTCATAAGAATATTGATGGGGTTCTTCTTAGATGTGTCAAAGAATCAGAGAAGGAGAAAATTTTAGAAGAATTCCATTATGGATTATCAGGAGGTCATTATGCAAGTAGACCCATGGCATTAAAGATTATTCGAGCAGGCTATTTTTGGCCTACTCTTTTTGCAGACGCCTTCAAAGTTAGTCAAAAATGTGATAAGTGCCAAAGATACATCGGTAGAACCAGGAATGCATCATTACCTCTTCACCCGATTCAAGTAGAAGTACCATTTCAGCAATGGGGCCTAGACTTTATCTGGGTCATTGATCCTAACTCATCTGTTGGTCACAAGTACATCTTGACTGCAACCGACTATTTCACTAGATGGACTGAAGCAATTCCAACTAAAAAGGCGGATCAAGCCACGGTCATCACTTTTCTTGAGGGGTTGATCACTCGCTTTGGTATCCCAGATGCGATTATAACAGATAATGGAACTCCTTTCATAGGTGCCAAAATCAGTGAATTTGCGGGTAAGTACGGAATTTATTTGAAAACTTCATCTAATTATTATCCGTAGGGGAATGGCTTGGCCGAATCTACAAACAAGAATTTGCTTCAAATTTTGAAGAGGACCCTTGGCGACAATAAGCGGAGCTGGCACCTACTTTTGAATCAAGCATTGTGGGCTGATCGCATCTCGATGAAAAAATCTATCAAGACATCCCCTTATTCATTGGTATACGACAAAGAAGCGGTTTTGCCAATTCATATTGAATTACCGGCCCTCCAGACTTGGCATTTGATTGATGATGAGGATGATGAATCTGATTCTATGAACATGAGATTAGCTCAACTTTTACAGTTGGAAGAAGAACGGGAGAAATCATACCAGGCTTTTATAGAACATGCTGAGATGACAAAGAAATGGTTCGGTAAAAAGGTCTCTGAAAGGACTTTTAAGGTTGGCGATCTTGTATTGAAGTGGAATGAAAAGAAATCAAAGCCTGGCAAACATCACAAGTTCGAGGCAATATGGGAAGGTCCATTTCAAATCACAGGTGCCAATCAAGTTAATTCTTTTTATTTGCAAGATATGGATGGTCATGCACTGTTAATTCCAGTTAATGGTCTTCATTTGAAGGCCTATTATCAGTAAAAAAATGAAAAAGTGTGCAGAGCCCGGGACTTCCCAGGAGGTCACCCATCCGAGTACTACTCTAGGAAGGTTATGCTTAACTAGGGAGTTCTTTAAAAACTTGAAAACCAAAAAAATCAAGTTGGATGAGGTGTTTAGGGGGTCCAAGGTTCTGGAGGTGTAAAAAAAAACAAAGGCTTGCATTTTCCCCGCTTTACGCTCTAAAACATGGCCTTACCTTGGAACCCTTGTTTTTGGGATTTTGGCTGCGTTTTTTTTCCCAACTCCCCCATGCAAGAAATTAAAAAAAAAAAAACTCTCCACTCCCTCCATGCTCAATTCGAAATTCAAATCCTGAAATTTGAATTTTCCCTCCCAAACCCTTTTTTTTTTAAATAAGAAAAGACATAACCCGAAATTCCTTTTTCGGGCCTCCGAAATACCCATTTCGGACTTCAAATAAAATATTATAAAAACTTCATTCCGTCCCTCCCGTTCCTTCATGCCCGAAACGCCCTTTTCGGATCCCGAAATAGTGTTCTCGAGATCCCGAAACCCTTCCCTCTCGCCCTTTGACTAGTCAACCAAAAAAAATTAATAAAAAATTGCATGCTTCCCGAGCTCGTTTTTCTCCCGCCCCAAATACCCTTTTCGGGTCCCCCTTCCATTATTTAAAAAAAAAATTAACGTGCTCATGCATGCCCGAAATTTCTTCATATTCCCCCCGAAATAGCCTTTTCGGGTCCCCAAAAACATTATTTCGAGTCCCGAAAAGCCCTTTCGGACCTCCCAATATACATGTCTTCCACCACTCCCCATCCGTAGTCTTCGTTATCCTTCCGAAATACTCATTTCGAACGCCCGAAAACACTATTTCGGGTCCCGAAATTCCCATTCCGTCCCCCGAATAAACCATTTCGGCCATTTAAAAAAAAAAAATAAAAAATAATCTCTTCAAAAAGCAAAAACAACCCGTCCTCTGCTTCGCTTTTCTCTTTTCCGAAAGCTCATTCCTCGTTCGCTTTTCCATCCTTTCCGCTTCCATTCCAAAAAAAAAAAAGCAATGATACTAAAATAAGAAAAACCATTATGCATTTAAATCCTTTCGCTCGTCTTTTTTCCCATGCACCCCCCTTCTCCGTGCTGCACTATCCGTAAATTCCGCTCATTACCATTTCTCACTCCGCTCACTCATTACACTTTCTAAAAAAAAACTACCACTTCTCGCATTTCAAGAAGTGGTAAGAAGCATAAAAATAAAAAAATAAAAGCATCATTGGAATGCATGCGGTGCCCATGAAATTAGAAAGCTTTCCAACGGATGTGTATGGAAATTTATAAAAAGGAGGCCCATCCTTTTGTTTTCAATCAAAGCATTTGCAGTGGTTCCTATATCGAAGTCTTGCGAATCCCTTTTGCTCCAGGGTTTGTTGTTCGTTGTCGCATATTCAAAGGAAGCTGAAGATGGGGAGGAAAGTCGCAGAGGCCAAGAAGGTGAATGTACAAAAAAGGCCTGAGATCGCGAAGAAGCCGCGAAGAGCTCGAGAAGAAAAGGTTGAAGATATGGAACTGAAACCTTATGATGATCGCTTGGGACAGATTAAAGATTGCAATATCACCAACAAGGGAGTAGAAAGACTGCGTCTAGATGCTGAGTTTGCTACACAACATATGTTTCCTGGGAGTCCCCGTACTATAGCATTTCATTCTCATCTCTCCTGGTACTTGTGTACACCTGTGCATCCATGTCCTGAGCTGATCTGGGCAATCGCACAATGCTACAACACTGCTGCAAGAACTGTCCAAAATGCCCATGGAGAAGTGTTGTTTAGTATCTCGGCTAGTTCCATACAGGATGCGTTTGCTTGCGGTGCACAACTTTCATCTTCTGCTACATTAAAAAAATTCAGTTTTAAGGAGGAGGAGGAGAGGTATCAACCTACCATTCAGATGCGGCAGCTCATGGAGAGCCGCTTATTAAAGACCCCACGATTGGGAGAGTTGCCAAAAATGCCGACACCATTGAAAAGTTTCAAGAGCCCGGATTTGTATTCAATGATAGCATGGCTAACAGGATTATCTTCAGATTTTGCAATACAAAAGTGGCAAGCATCGTTGGTGCAATTCATTTCACAACCAGGGTTTTATGCTCCAACTGCCACGACAACAACTCCAAATTCAATTTTCTTTGATTGGGCAAGTTTCTTAGAAATGAGGATACATTCACAATTGAGAAAGGTACAAAATGGAGAAGATCTTACCTTTAGGCATTGTTCCCTCTTGACATGGTATTTTTTCTACCATATGCACTCTCGTTTTGCTTTTGTAGCAATAAACAAGACAGATGAAGCAGGAAAAGCATTACCAGTATACTCATGGACTCATAGTTTGTCCAAGAACGAGTCCTATTATAACTTCAACATAATGTTTTTAGGACCTGCTTTGGAGATAATGTATGGAGTATGCAACAGAGTGCCTCGGGCCCTACAAGCAAAAGTGGTTGATCAAAAAAAGGTGATGTTTTCTTACTAACCCAAGGCGTGGTAGTTAGAGTGTATGGTTTTACTGGTAAACCTTTTTTGCTACCATATTTTACAACTGAACATCTTTTTGCCTTGGAAGTAGCCCGACAAAGTGATTTTATAAATGATACCTATGGGTCAGGTAATAGGAAAAAAAATACATGTGTTATGCCTTTCAAGTTTGGTGATATCACAGTTACTCAGTGTGGGCAGAATGAACTGATTGCTGAGACACTCTATGATCATGGATTGGTTGAGCTCCCCCAACGATGGAAGTATGATCCTTTGGGTATTTTTTCCAGCTTTCATCAAGGCAAAAACATTTCATTGTTGCCCCAGAGAAGATATTGTGCGACAAAGGAACAATCCCGAAGGGCATGACATGGAATGGCATGTAGAGAAGATGATGTCACTTCCTCCTTGGCATGATTTTTATGAAATGGAGGTTGAATATGATCCTCGCCAATCACTCGTAACAGGTTCCTCCCCGAAGGTTTGTTTGAGCAAATGAAGACCAAATTGCCTGATTGGTCTGATGAAAAGATTGCCAATTGGTGGATCATGAGAGTTCATCAAAATAAGCTCAAAACAAAATATTCGATGGCTATAGATGATTCTTTTTCAAATATTTATGATGATAATTATGAGAAGTATCAGCCCCTCTCCTTTGCTGATTTGGTGCCTAAAAGTATTAGTAGTCCAGGTAAAGAACAAGAAATGATCGGACAAGTGGAGGTATTGGAAAAAGAGAGGATTGTTATTGAAGAGGAAGAGCAAGAGCAATTTCTACAAAATAAAAGGAGTGCAGCCATGGAAATTCCTTTCCCTCACATAGCGAAGAAGCCTAGGAGTGGAGCACATTCTGCGCTGAGCATAAAACAGTCTTCATCACAAGCAATTGAGCCAACACACTCCGATTCAATGGTGACATCGGTTGATCTGAACATGGGGAAGGAACAATCTAAAGGAGAAGAAAATATTGTGATACAACAATGTTTACCATCGGCTCAAATGATCATAAGCACAAAAGGAGAGGAGCCCATAGGTATGCATTTTCCTTCTTCTTCTCTCATTAATAAGCATTTGGTGACCACTATTTTTTCATCCACAGTTCCTATGTCTACTTCACCTCCCGTCACATCCACCTCTCCCATTCCCACTTCTATCCCATAGTCACAGGTCACTAGTGCTTCTTCAGTTTCACCCATTCCATCCTTTTCTCTTGCCTTCAGTTCATTTGCATCTGCCCCAAATCCATTTGCCCTTCCATTACCCTCTGTTTCATCTTCCATACCTTCACATTCTTCCATAAGCACGCAAGCACCTCTTCGAGTAAGCGTAGCTGAGATCCCCTCCACTTCCATTCCTGTGGTTGAATCCAATCCCCAACAAGCTATTTTTCTCTCTTCCCCAATTTTTGCCATGGAGGAGCCACTAGTCTCTGAGATAGAGTTGCTACCTGAGCGCTCAATAGCGGAAAAACTCAGCAAGGCACAACAAAGTTCATCTAGGTGGTGGAAGAATCGTAAGAGAAAGGATTCACTAGCCATGGCACAACCAATAAAGAAAGTGACTTTTGATCCCATAGCAATGGAGAAGCACACGGTGACCATGATTCCTCGGGTTCAGAAACCTCAAAGAGAAATGACATCTAGTGACTATTCATACCAAGTCATCACTGAGGACCTCACAAAGAAGCATCCAATTGAGCACATGGGCACCATACAGGAGGCATCAAGTTCCTTGTATCTAGCAGTGAACATTACAAGGATCTTCTCATTCAGGCTGAAGAGAAAATCAAAAAGCTCGAGGAAGCCTTAGAGGAACAACAGGCTAAATTTGATGCAGCACAATTTGAATCTCAACAGTGGCAGCAACAGGTGATGCATTTGGAAAGTGACATAGCGGAGAGCAAGCAGATAGCTACACAGTTTCAGGCAGCTGAGCAGGAAGCACAACTAAAAATTCAAGCTCTACAGGATCAGCTTCAGAACTTGCAGAATCAATTGGCAGCAAAATCAATGCACTCTGTGTCCCTCACCAAGGACAAGATTAAGGAAGCTCGCAGTCAGATGTTGACTAATTGTAAGAAAATGGCGACCAAGGCTACATTAGTGCTCTTGTTCCTTCAGGATGTTCAGGCAATTGTTTCATATGGTGGACCTATAATAGACAGCATGGAGCAAGATTTAGAGCCAAAATTGGAAATGGCCATGAAGATCCAAGCAATGACTCAAATAAATCTCAAGATGCGTCCAATGAGTGATATAGCCCATGCTTGGGCGAGTGCTAAAATCACATTACGCAGTTATTTCTCCAAGATGAATCTGATTAAAGAAGCTCGTCAGTTGCAAGAGACCTTTGAGCATGAAAGACGTATTTCATTGGTTTATTTTGAAACACTTGCAGATAATGGTTTTCCTAGTTTTGTTGATGATCAAGGAAATATTCTGGCAAAGAAAGACCTGGATACATTATGGGCTGTTTTCATGATGGATACTTCAGATATTGATAATTTGGAGGAGCCCATCACCGAAGAGCATGTGTTACCATTAATGAGAGAGTTCATTCGCATTGAATCTGGATTATTGGAGCTCAATCAAAGGGCCAAACATCTTGATATAGAAAAGGTTGAGACTTTTCGATATCTTGTGGGTACTCTCAAAGCTCGGGAGGCGATTACCATAGATGGATGGGCTGAAGTAGTTGCGATATATGAATCCACCGCAAGCACATCTCAAAAAGCAAGATGAAGCTGATACAAGTAGCTAACCATCAAATGCAACTGCAAGTGGGAACTCTGTACCCAATGAATAAAGGCCTAGAATCGATTACATTCAGGCAAGTTGAATACCCCGTGAGCCGCCAAAAATGTTGGCATTTTTGCCACATTGGAATTTTGTTGTAGTGTGCCACATTGACATTTCGTTGTAATCATTGGTGCCACATTGGAATTTTGTTGTAATCTTTGTTCGAAAATTGTTTTTTCTTTTTTAAGTGTTTTCACACATTGAACACTTTTTCCTATGGATGTAATTTTGGGTGAAGTTTGGTGCAAATCTTCCTTGAAAAGAGATTAATATTGATAAAGATAATTCTTGAGGTGATATGATCGCTGAAGCTACCAAGTTTAAGCATGTGCTCTTGATTCCAATGCAATATTGTTCATTTTCGAGGCATCGACCACTTCGTGGGCATGCATTTCCAAGGCGCCACCATGGAGATTGAAACTGGACCGATGATTTGTGCTGAAGCTTGATATGCCATGTGATAAAATCATCAGTTATTTTATTTGGCATTTGCTCATTGGTTCATTGTTGTGGTCGAGGAGAAAGTTGTTGCTATTGGTGGCTGAGTGGCCGACACTTTGCCTCCACATGTATTTAATGAAAGAGGCGAAAACCTCTATAAATACTAATCAAATTCTTATTGTAAAGGGAGGTTAGATATTTTGCAAGAAAACTCTCTAAGTTCTCTGCATCAATAGAAGAGACTTGGCTTCTAAAATTTGCAAGCATTCTTATGTGTGTGATTTCCTTCTTTTTTTAAAAAATCATTTCTGTTTATGCTCATGCTCTTGCTGTTAAGTTTTGAATTCTGCATTCTGAATTCAAACGTTGTTGGTTAGTGAGTAGATTTTGAAATGCGATCCGGGGGTTATCTCTACAAAGGTGTGAGTTAAATTCTGTTGCTTTCCTTTTATTATATGCTGTTATAAAACTTGGTGGAATTTTTGTTGTTAGTCTGCCCCAAATTCTACACTTCGGCCTGTGGCTATATTTCCCTTTCTTTCAGCTTATTTTTCAATTTCTTTCCTGCATCCCTAGTCTTCAAACAATGTAGAATTTAGTAAGGGAGCCAGCCCTCTCTGGAGATCGGTTCGAAGGAATTTTCTTTTTCCCTCGGCCTTTCAATGTTGGCCGAGTCTAGGGTGCACAAGTGATGAAATCTTGTACTTAGGCAGATTTGTGACCAACAAATACACAAACTGCCACAAATCTGTCCAAAAATCTATCCCAAAGGCCTTCTCAAAGGCTCAATCAATCATGCTCAAGTAGTACTCAAATATCATCCACAAATCTATGAAGGCAAGGCTCAAATATGAACTCAACAATGAATGGCAATGCACTCTACAATGGATGACAACAATGATCCACAATGATCTCAACTCAACTCAACTCAAATCAACTCAACTCAAGTCAACTCATAGAAGCATAAAGAGAATTGTTAGAGACTCAATATGTTCTAAGCTCAATCTCAACTCAAATCAGAATTATAGAATAGTTTGTTTCATGGGACTTGAACAATCACCTCACACAATCACTTGACTAGGCTCAATCAACTCAACTCAACCAATCACCACAAGGGACAACTCTTTCTCACAAAACCCTAGTCCAAGCATGTATCAACCAACTCAAATGTTTCCAACAATGCTCAACCACAAATCTCACATAACAATGATACTCATGTTCTTTTCAAGTTCTTTACATAACCAATGGGCTTCAACAACTATGCTTATAAAACAAGGTTTAAACACAACTCTCAAACCAGAAAACCTTGAAGCATTCAACCAACCACTTTCGAAAAGGAAACCACAATCAATCCTTTTCACTCCAATGATATTTCAGAAATCAACCACCATAAACAATCAATAGGAGAATGTGCCCATACCTTTTTGATGCCAAGAAGTTGTCCACAAAATCTGCCACACTAAACACAACTTTCCTTTCCAATCTCAATAAGGGTTAGTGGACTTCAAATAATAATCACAAGATAAAGCATAACTCAATTTACACCTTTTTACTCCAACTTAATAAACACATCCACCAAAGTCCTTTTTAATAAAAACCCTTATCAAAATAATAATCAATAAACCTCTCAAAAATTATTTTATAACAACTCCTTATTTCTCCTAAATCTTAATTCTCAATTTCATGAACATCAAATTAAATCAACAACTCATCCACCTTTGAAATAATAATCACAACCCTTATAAAAACAAAGTTTAATTAAAAACTTTAATTATTCCTAACCACCTTATAACTCCAACTTAGGGCTTAACAAAATTAATTAGAGCAAAAATGTATTTACCTCCTCAAGGGGATTCGAACCCCGAACTTGCCCACACCACGAGTGCCTTAGCCAGGCTAAGGTTGCCACACGAGCTAGCCGCTCGTTCGAAAGGGAAAGGCACAACGTGCCTTAAAACCTTTCCTCCCTTTTCGCAAATCAAAAGCACTTCGAGCACTTTTCTTCCAACGCCTTCCGAACGTAGTCAAGGGGATTCGAAACCTTGACGTTTGTGCTGCCACACACCTTAGCCAAAATCCAATTGCCAATGCGCCACTCTACCCATGATGACTTTGGACTTCGACCAACCTTCGTTTATTCGCTGCTTCTGCTTTCTAAAATATTTTCGCATGAGCTCAATTCGGATGCTTAGCCAATGATTATTAACCATGAGCAAGTATCAGTTTATGAACCTTAGGTATCCCCTTTATATAGCCTCCTTATTATTTTTGATGACGTCGACGGAAATCTTGCATATTTAATTTTAAATTTAAATTTAAATTTTAAATAATTAAAATTTAAACTAAATATTAAAAATTAAATATCTCCATCACCGAGGCACCTTTTTCAATGAAACGAAAGGCCAACTTGGGTTTTAAGAAAAACCCAGTTCAAATATGCCATCCATGGTTTTAAATAAAACCTTTTATTTTTCCTACCTTGGTTTTCACAAAAACCCTGTATTTATCCATGCTTTCCAAAATATCATTTGGCCACCAAAACTCAATGTGATCCATGTGACATCAATGATCCATGTGACATCAATGACAACATAAAATAACTCAAATTGCCAACAATATCCCCCTTTGTCATTGATGGCAACACCTCTAATGCAAAAACCATAATCACTACAAAAACCATCTCTGAGAATCAAAGTTGCCCCCCGACTCAATACTCTCTATGGAGGCTGCTCCCCCTAACTCAATGCTCTCTTTGGAGGCTGCTCCCCCTAACTCAATGCTCTCCCCTTACTCAAATCTCTCCCCCTTTGACATCAATGGCAAAAGGGACACCTATGGGGCTAAAATATATGACTCTTAAGCATAGCCCCCTCACCACCTTCTCTCTTGAGGTGATTAATTTTGGGGTGGGAGTACTTTTACTCCCATATTACATTGTTTCTTTCCTCTATCAACTTCCTTCCATGTTTTTTTGATATCCTTCTCTTGATATTCTTGCCTTGAACCTGTTTGACCTTCTTGCCTTGAACCTGTTTGACCTTCTTGCCTTGAACTTGTTTGGAATTGAGTCCTACACCATTTTGCAATATGTCCAAAGTTATTGCAGTTAAAACACTTGATATTGTAGCCTTTGGATGGTGCCCATATCCTGAAATATTTCTTGAAATAATTTCCATATCCATTCCTTTCTTGAACCCCGTATTGTGAAGTTCTGTTTTCATGACCATTATGACCATGACTTCTGAATTGTGTAGCTCTAAAACCAAAACCATGTTGCTCATTTCCTTTGCACTCGAGAAGCTCTATGACCAATCCTGTTACATGAGAAGCAATGTCCCTGAAAACCATACCTTCTTCCTTTGATGTTCCTTCTAGCAAAATCAAACTTCTTTGATCCATAGACCCCGTAGTGTATAGCCCCGTGTCCAAATCCATTACAAGAAAAACAATGTCCTTGAAAAGCCCTTTGTTCATGCCTTGGTTCCTCATACCTTTCTTGACCATTATCCTTATGATCATTTTCAACTTGTGCATTGCATCCTTGAACCTTATTTGTAGTATCTAAATCCTCTTCCTTAGTTTCTTCCTTGCTTTTCTCTTCAAGTATTTCTTTTCCTTTTGAACTTGATTCACCTATCTCAAAACAAGAACCAAACTGAATATTTGGAGCCATAGGAACTTTGGAACTTTCCTCACAAATCTTAGGTGCTTTCTTGCTTTCATATTTTAGAACTTCCTTTCCTTTTGAGTGTGATTCCCCAAACCTAAAATATGAGACTTTCGATGCTTTGGAATCTTCCTCTTCTTTCTCTTTATTTGTGTCAAGTAGCAAATTGGCACACATCTCTATAGCCTCTAAAATGCAAGTATCCATTTCTGCTGCTTCTTTTTCTTTAGGAACCAGTTCTTCCTTATAGATTTCTGAAACAAAGCCTCCTGATACAAATATAGGTCCTTGTGTACTTATTTTTTATTTCCCTTCTTCATAACCAAGCCTTGTCTTTATAAATGGATCTCGTTGTAAATCCAAAAAATTATCCAAAGTTTTTGAATTCCTTTGAAATCGTGCTAACTCATTTATGTAGGTCCCCAAAATTTTCTGATCTTCTTCTTCTAACTGATTACATCTTTCTTTTCTCTCCTTCAATTTCTCAGAAATAGTGATGCCAAGCTCTTTTGTTTCTTGAAGCTCTTTTTCCAAATCTTGAATGTGTTGATTAAGCATCATATTGACCTTTTCATTTTCATGAACCTTATTTTCAAGCCTCTTGATTTTCTTTTCCAACCTCCTGATTTTATTTTCCTATTTTGTGGAATCCTCTTCTTCATCATCACTGTTGTTGGAATTGTCACTAGAACTGCTGCTAGAACTATTACTGGAACTGTTGCTTTCTTTTTCAACAAATAAACTTTCCTTGTTGCAATTGTTGTAGTATGTGCAATCATCATCTATATGCCCAAAATATCCGCATATGAAGCATTTTAGTATCCTTAGACCCTTCTTGTACCTATTTTCTTGCTCAATGGCTATGGCAAGCTCTTCATGTCTTTCTTCAATAGATATATCCTCTTCTTTAACTTCAATACCTAGGAATAGGTGTTCTTGCCTTTCTTCACTTATTCCAAAGAATGTACATTCTTCTTCATCTGACTGGTTTCTATCACTGTGATCTGAGCTATCGCTTGCATCTACAATGTAGTAAGATTTCTTTGCCTTACAAAAATTTTCTTCTTCTCATACCTATTTTGCTTGTATCTGTCATCTTTGTCATGCTTATGCTTTCCATCTTCTTTTCTTCTTGACCCTATTTTTCATCATCATTATTTTCTTCATGTGGACACTTGTATGCATAGTGACCAAGATCACCACACTTGTAGCATCTGACTTTCCTTATATCCCTAAAATTCCTTGAGTCCTTATTCCTTTTGATGAAGTTAGCTTCCTCATCATTATCTACAACTCTATCTATTTTTGGAACTTTCCCTTTCTCTTTTTTTGAAGCCTTGAATGCAATCTCTTTTATTGGAACCTGATGCTTACTTACCCTCATCTCATAAGTTGTGAGAGTTCCTTGCAATTCTTCCATTGTTAGCTTGTTGATATCCATTGTTTCTTCTATTGTTGAAACCTTAGCATCATATTTCATGGGAAGTGATCTCAAAACCTTTTGAGTAACTTCTGATTCTTTCATCTCAAATCCTAGACCTCTCATGGTGTTAGTAATCTCATCAACTCGAAGTAAAAACCTTGCAATATCTTCAGAATCTTCCATTTTCAATTCCTCAAATATTTTTCTATGAGTTTGTAGTTTTGCCAACTTTACCTTGGAATCTCCTTCATAAGTATTCCACAACTTGGTCCACATCTCATTAGCTGAATTACATACCATAACCTTTGCAAAATCTATCTCTCGTAGCCCACTCAAAATACAATTCATTGCTCTTGCATTGATCTCAACCAATTTCCTGATAGTCTTATCTCCCTCGGGATCACCTTCAACCCTATACTCTTTTTCAACCATTTGCCATACCTCATATCCTTGTGATATCAAGTAGTTCTTCATCCTCATGCTCTAGAAAGCATAATTGTTACCATCAAATAGTGGAGCCTTATTTGTAGATGATCCATTCTGTGAAGCCATCTGTGTTCTTGTAGAATCTACCCTCAAGCTGTTAGCTTTTTTGAAGGAACCCTCTCTGATACCAATTGAAGAACACAAGCTTATACTTAGAGGGGGGTGAATAGTATAAGACCACTTTTTACTTTCTTTCCAAACCAATATCAATTAATGTCCTTAATTGCAATAACCAAATATAGCAGTGTGCATTAATAACTCAGATAGCAATAGTAAGCAAGAGCACAAGTCACCATACACAATTGAGACACAAGATTTAACGTGGTTCCCCCAATGTGGGGTACTCCACAAGATAATATCCTTATAATATTTCACATAAAAATAAGGATCCTTATCCAATACAATGATTTATTTGATCTTCTCAAAGCTAGGCAATAACAAGCTCACATAGAACTTGTCCAAATCTGCATAACAAGCTCACATATAACTTGTCCAAAACTACTCAACAAGCTCACACAGAACTTGTCCAAATTTCTTTGATCTGCTCAAAGCTAGGCAATAACAAGCTCACATATAACTTGTCCAAATCTGCATAACAAGCTCACACAGAACTTGTCCAAATATGCTCAAAAAGCTCACAAATAACTTGTCCAAATCTGCTCTACAAGCTCACCAAGAACTTGCTCAAATCTGCTCCAACAAGCTCACTAAGAACTTGTCCAAAATCTATCCCAAATCTATTCACAAATATGTCTAAAACTGACCACAAAGTTGTCCCAAAAACTATCCACAAAGCCTTCTCAAAGGCTCAATCAATCATACACAAATTACCACAAATATGTCCAAAAATCTATCCCAAAGGCCTTCTCAAAGGCTCAATCAATCATACACAAACTGCCACAAATCTGTCTATAAATCTATCCCAAAGGCCTTCTCAAAGGCTCAATCAATCATGCTCAAGTAGTACTCAAATCTCATCCACAAATATATGAAGGCAAGGCTCAAATATGAACTCAACAATGAATGGCAATGCACTCTACAATGGATGACAACAATGATCCACAATGATCTCAACTCAACTCAACTCAAATCTCAACTCAACTCAAGTCAACTCATAGAAGCATAAAGAGAATTGTTAGAGACTCAATATGTTCTAAGCTCAATCTCAACTCAAATCAGAATTATAGAATAGTTTGTTTCATGGGACTTGAACAATCACCTCACACAATCACTTGACTAGGCTCAATCAACTCAACTCAACCAATCACCACAAGGGACAACTCTTTCTCACAAAACCCTAGTCCAAGCATGTATCAACCAACTCAAATGTTTCCAACAATGCTCAACCACAAATCTCACATAACAATGATACTCATGTTCTTTTCAAGTTCTTTACATAACCAATGGGCTTCAACAACTATGCTTATAAAACAAGGTTTAAACACAACTCTCAAACCAAAAAACCTTGAAGCATTCAACCAACCACTTTCGAAAAGGAAACCACAATCAATCCTTTTCACTCCAATGATATTTCAGAAATCAACCACCATAAACAATCAATAGGAGAATGTGCCCATACCTTTTTGATGCCAAGAAGTTGTCCACAAAATCTGCCACACTAAACACAACTTTCCTTTCCAATCTCAATAAGGGTTAGTGGACTTCAAATAATAATCACAAGATAAAGCATAACTCAATTTACACCTTTTTACTCCAACTTAATAAACACATCCACCAAAGTCCTTTTTTAATAAAAACCCTTATCAAAATAATAATCAATAAACCTCTCAAAAATTATTTTATAACAACTCCTTATTTCTCCTAAATCTTAATTCTCAATTTCATGAACATCAAATTAAATCAACAACTCATCCACCTTTGAAATAATAATCACAACCCTTATAAAAACAAAGTTTAATTAAAAACTTTAATTATTCCTAACCACCTTATAACTCCAACTTAGGGCTTAACAAAATTAATTAGAGCAAAAATGTATTTACCTCCTCAAGGGGATTCAAACCCCCAACTTGCCCACACCGCGAGCGCCTTAGCCACGGCTAAGGTTGCCACACGAGCTAGCCGCTCGTTCGAAAGGGAAAGGCACAACGTGCCTTAAAACATTTCCTCCCTTTCCACAAATCAAAAGCGCTTCGAGCGCTTTTCTTCCAACGCCTTCCAAACGTAGTCAAGGGGATTCGAAACCTTGACGTTTGTGCTGCCACACACCTTAGCCAAAATCCAACTGCCAATGCGCCACTCTGCCCACGATGACTTTGGACTTCGACCAACCTTCGTTTATTCGTTGCTTCTGCTTTCTAAAAGATTTTCGCACGAGCTCAATTCGGATGCTTAGCCAATGATTATTAACCACGAGCAAGGATCAGTTTATGAACCTTAGGTATCCCCTTTATATAGCCTCCTTATTATTTTTGATGACGTCGGCAGAAATCTTGCATATTTAATTTTAAATTTAAATTTTAATTTTAAATAATTAAAATTTAAACTAAATATTAAAAATTAAATATCTCCATCACCGGGGCACCTTTTTCGATCGAAACGAAAGGCCAACTTGGGTTTTAAGAAAAACCCAGTTCAAATCTGCCATCCATGGTTTTAAATAAAACCTTTTATTTTGCCTGCCTTGGTTTTCACAAAAACCCTGTATTTATCCATGCTTTCCAAAATATCATTTGGCCACCAAAACTCAATGTGATCCATGTGACATCAATGATCCATGTGACATCAATGACAACATAAAATAACTCAAATTGCCAACATATTACTCTTCAAATTCCACTACAAAAATAGTAATCTTCTCCTTTCAAATTAGCCTTTAAAATATATTATGGTTGTCCTAAAAATTCTCAAATCTGATGGCCTCTTCTAGCTTCTTTCTCCTCTAATATTCTTATCAAATTCTATCTTCAAATTGGTCCTATTTGTTGGCCTTATCCTCAAGAATTTGAATGTATTGAGTTTTAGAAATGTTAAGTTGTCATTGATGTCAAAGGCAGAATTGGAAGGATAATTTAATTATAAGTATGCTCATGAATTTTGTCAATATCATGTTTTGAATTAATAGAATATGCTTTAATATTTAAATTAAATATTTAAATATTAAAGTTAAAAAAAAATTACTACAAATATAAACCTTATAATATTTAAATATTAAATTTAAATATTATAAAGTTAATGTTTTGGAATATCAATAAAGGGCGACCTTGTGCATATAAATAAAGGTTGTATATATATAGAAGGTTGAAATTCATTTAAGCAATGGATGTCTTCGAGTTACTTGTGCAAGCGACAAGTATCATTAAGCAATGAAGAATATTAGTGTAGTATCGAATGAGATTATAGCAGTGGTGAAGGAGCTTAGAGCAATGGTGAAGGAGCTTAGAGCAGCGACAGATATTAAGGCAGCGGTGAAGGAGCTTAGAGCAGCAACAAAGGAGATTAGGGCAGCAATGAAGGAGATTAGAGAATCAGTAAAGATTGATAGCAAAAAAGGTAAAGTTAAGGGATAGATTAATTTCATTGAAGTGTTCGGATCATTAGATCATCAAAAATCTCAAATTGCATAAACAATGTGTGTTTTTTGTATGATTGTTATGGATTTGTGGAAGAGAATGGTATGTGGTGGTAATTGAAGCAAAGAGAGGTCAAAAAGTGATTTTGTTAAAGTTATGCTCTAGATGTGTGGGAGGAATTATAGAGAAACTTGACCAACATTGATCAAAGTATCAACTGACGTGCAGTTTGAAGTTAGAAAACAAAGTGATGTCCAACAAAAGTGACTAGTGAGAATTGTTCTAAAACCTAGCAAAACAATGAAGGGAGCAAGCTTATAAAATATGTGGAGTACACAAATCATGCCATTAAATAAAGGTATGCATATTTGGTTTGGCCATTTGACATCTAGCTTCATTTTTGGAGGAAATCCCATAATACCACATTATCTGTGTCACTTTCACATTGTAGTTTATATACTTCCAAGCACTATATTTTAAATGTGACTACGGTCACATTAGGACCCCTTTTGTTATTCATTGCAAGTGTAAAATTTCCATGCTATCCCTAGCTATCAAATATATCATGTGTCCTTTTGTGAAAGGTCCACGCTATCTCTAACTATCAAATATACCATCCATCATATGGTCGTATGTCTCATAGTTGTGCCCACTTGTCTACTCACATCAAAATCAAGCTTGTGTGTCCACTTGTATTGTGCCTACATATCCACCTAAGCTAAGAATATTAGTGTAGTATCGAATGAGATTATAGCAGTGGTGAAGGAGCTTAGAGCAATGGTGAAGGAGCTTAGAGCAGCGACAGATATTAAGGCAGCGGTGAAGGAGCTTAGAGCAGCAACAAAGGAGATTAGGGCAGCAATGAAGGAGATTAGAGAATCAGTAAAGATTGATAGCAAAAAAGGTAAAGTTAAGGGATAGATTAATTTCATTGAAGTGTTCGGATCATTAGATCATCAAAAATCTCAAATTGCATAAACAATGTGTGTTTTTTGTATGATTGTTATGGATTTGTGGAAGAGAATGGTATGTGGTGGTAATTGAAGCAAAGAGAGGTCAAAAAGTGATTTTGTTAAAGTTATGCTCTAGATGTGTGGGAGGAATTATAGAGAAACTTGACCAACATTGATCAAAGCATCAACTGACGTGCATTTTGAAGTTAGAAAACAAAGTGATGTCCAACAAAAGTGACTAGTGAGAATTGTTCTAAAACCTAGCAAAACAATGAAGGGAGCAAGCTTATAAAATATGTGGAGTACACAAATCATGCCATTAAATAAAGGTATGCATATTTGGTTTGGCCATTTGACATCTAGCTTCATTTTTGGAGGAAATCCCATAATACCACATTATCTGTGTCACTTTCACATTGTAGTTTATATACTTCCAAGCACTATATTTTAAATGTGACTACGGTCACATTAGGACCCCTTTTGTTATTCATTGCAAGTGTAAAATTTCCATGCTATCCCTAGCTATCAAATATATCATGTGTCCTTTTGTGAAAGGTCCACGCTATCTCTAACTATCAAATATACCATCCATCATATGGTCGTATGTCTCATAGTTGTGCCCACTTGTCTACTCACATCAAAATCAAGCTTGTGTGTCCACTTGTATTGTGCCTACATATCCACCTAAGCTAAGCCACATGTCTACTTGCCTCACAGTTGTACTGCATGTCTACTTGTCTCACTATTTTCCATTGAGCCTATTCAAAATATACCACAAGGAGTAGTATGAATGTGTAGTAAAAATTTTGCACTAGTCATTAAGAGAAATTTGAATTTGCACTAGCCATTGGGAGAAAGTTGAAATTACACTAGCCGTTGGGAATAGTTTGAATTTGCACTAAGCTATTGGAAGTAATTTGAATTTGCAATGAAGGATTGAATTGAATTATCCAAAGTTTTTTTAATACTTATCTTATTATGAGGAGTTTCAAATGAATGTGGGGGCAGAAAATAATTCTTTTTAGAACCTAAAAACAAGTCAAGGTGTCACATAGTAAAAGGATTAATGCACATCTTCACCCAAACATCCAATTGAAAAGGAAGGACATTTCAGCTATCTACAAGAAGGAAAGGTGCACAAGATAGTTACAAATCAGCATTTACAAGGTCAATTATCAAGTGCTAGACTAGAGCTACCTTTAAAATGTAATAAATGTGAGACATGTGGAAGTGACAAAATTAATGAATGTAAAGAATAGTTTGGTCATTTGAAGCTTCCTACACAAGTACATCATCTATATGTTCAGGAGGTTAAAATAATTCTAGGTAGAATATATTTTGGTTTGAAGAAAGCAAACTCAAGAAAAGGGAAGAATTTAAAGAGTAGGGTTTTGGATCAAATTGTTGAGCACACTTGAGCAAAATTTTGGATCATATTTGGGAGCAAATTTGAGCAGTGTTTGTGACCATATTTGGGAGCAGATTTGAGCAATGTTTATGAGCATATTTGGGAGTATATTTGAGCAGTTTTTGTTTGCATATTTGAGAAATGTTTGTGAGCAAATTCAGGAGCATATTTGAGCAGTTTTTATGAACATATTTAGGATTAAAATTAAGTAGTGGTTGTGATCAATTTTTGAGCAGAACTTGAGTATAGGGGATTGGTGTCTCCTATGGGTTGGTGCCCACGAACTTGTGAGAGGGGATTGGTGTCTCCTATGGGTTGGTGCCCATGAACTTGTAGAAGGGGATTGGTGTCTCTTGTGGGTTGGTGCCCACAAACTTGTAAAGGGGATTGGTGTCTCCTATGGATTGGTGTCCACAAACTTGTATAGGGGATTGGTGTCTCCTATGGGTTGGTGCCCATGAACTTGTATAGGGGATTGGTGTCTCCTGTGGGTTGGTGTCCATGAACTTGTATAGGGGATTGGTGTCTCCTGTGGATTGGTGTCCATAAACTTGTATAGGGGATTGGTGTCTCCTATGGATTGGTGTCCACAAACTTGTATAGGGGATTGGTGTCTCCTGTGGATTGGTGTCCATGAACTTGTATAGGGGATTGGTGTCTCCTATGGGTTGGTGCCCATGAAATTTATTGAAGAAAAATATAAGCAATATTTTGTCATGGTTTTCTCTCGAGAGGGTGTTTCCACGTAAAAGCATTGTCTCTTATGTGTATGGAAATTGTGCATTGATTTATTATTGCATTCATATTATTGTTATTATCATTTGGAAAGAAAAGTTTTATCTTATACTGTTCACCCCTCCTCTCAGTATAAGCTTGTGTTCTTCAATTGGTATCAAAGTAGGTTCCTTCATGAAAGCCTAACAACTTGAAGGAAGATCTTACAAGAACACACATGGCTTTCCAAGAAGGTTTTTTATCAAATAGGGCTCCATTGTTTGATGGGACTAACTATGCTTTCTGGAGCATGAGGATGTGAACCTATTTGATGGCACATGGCTATGATATATGGCAATCCATTGAGGATGGGTTCACACCACCTACAACTCCTCCCATGGATCGAGATGGCAAGAAACCATTTGAAAATAATGCCAAGGCAATGAATGCAATATTAAGTGGGTTATGTGAATCATAGTTTGTGAAAGTCATGCAATGCACCTCAACAAAATAAATATGGGACAAGTTACAAAGAACATATGAAGGAGACAACAAGGTTAAAATGGCAAAACTTCAAACCCATAGGAGGAAGTTTGAAGATTTGAAGATGAAATATGAGGAAGATATTGCCAAATATCTACTCCACGTTGATGAAGTTGTCAACACCATTCATGGACTTGGAGAAAGTATTGAAGACTCTAATATTGTTCAAAAAATATTAAGGTCACTTCCCATGAGGTTTGATGCAAAGGTCTCGACGATTGAAGAAATGAAGGATCTTAAAACCTTAAGCATGGATGAGCTACATGGAATTCTCACAGCCTATGAGATGAGGACTAAAAAAGATCAAACATCCAAATGGGAGGCTGCATTTAAAGCTTCAAAGAAGACAAAGAATAAAGAACCAGAGTCAAGTGAAGAATCAAGCAGTGAAGAAGAAGCTAACTTTGTGCGAAGAAATAAGAAGGGTCCAAGAAAACACAAAGGTATGCATTCTGTGAAATGTTTTAATTGTGGTAACATTGGTCACTATGCATCTAATTGCCCACAAGCTGGAAGTAGTAGTAGTGAAGAAGAAAAGGAATACAAGAAAAAGAAAGAAATAAAATTTTATCATGAAAATAAAAATAGGCACGATCAAAGCAAGCATGAAAAGAAGATCTTTCAAAGGCACAAGAAGAGTCTTTATGTTGAGGAAGCAAGCAGTTCTTCTAGCAGTGATGAAAGCCTCTCCGATAGTGAAAGAGAAGAAATCCTATTTTTGGCTATAGAAGAGAAAGAAGATGCTCCTGTTGTCAAAAACCAAGAAAAGAGAGAGATCCAAAAAATGAAGAGGAAGCCATAGTTGACATAGAAGAGGAACTTGTTGTTGCTCTTGAAGAGTTGAAAAGGCTTAGAAAGAAGAACTCAAGATTGAAGACTCAAGTACAAGAGGATGAGAAGACAAAGGCAAAGTTTTCGCAAGAACTCATTGACTTGAAAGTTAAAGTTGAAGAGGCAAAGCGAATTGAAGAAGGTATGGCTGAGCAGTTAAAGGCAAAAGAGTTGGAATGTGAAAAACTAAAACATGAAGTTGTTTCTTTAAGGAAGGAAGTGGAAGAATCTAATGATAAGCTACAACAAAATATTATGCTTGAGAAAAGCACAAAAATCTTGGATGATATTATCAAAGCACAAAGATCTTCGGTTATAAATACTGGACTTGGTTTTGGAGAAGGTCAAAAGAAACAAAAGGGGGAGTCAAGCTCAAAAGGAACAGAGGCATCAAAGAAAATAATTAAAGAAGAGCCTAAGACCTATGCTGATGTGTTGAGAAGTGGAAGCATCAAGAAGGAAGAAAACAAAGCATCATCATGGAACAAGGTCCATCACAGAAACAACAATGAGAGAACCATGCGGTCATATCCTCCAAGGCAATCAGACAGGTTTCAATATTTCTTCCATGGTTATTGCTTTTCATGTCACCAATTTGGTCATAAAGTTGTAAATTGCAGGGTTCATGCTAAAAATGATTTTGGTTTCACCAAGAGGAATTTCAATTCATTTGCACCTCTCATGGACTACAACATCATATGCTACAAATGTAATAATTTTGGGCATACAACTAGATGGTGTAGAACAGTGTTCCCTAAACTTCCAAAGTCAAGCAAAAAGAGGATGGTCAAAATGTTCAAAAGGGTATGCCCTCCAAAGTTTGGAGAAAGAAAATAGAACAAGAAGAGGAGCATAGTAATTTGGGAGTTTCACTCCCATCTCATAATTGAAGTCTCAATAAGAGCAGGTAGTAAGGGGGCATTGTCAAGTGTCTTATCTTTCAGCCCCAAGGAGCCTTTGCCATTGATGTCAAAGGGGGAGAATTTTAGTAAGGGGGAGCAGCTTGTGATCATGTTGCAATAAAGGATAATTTCTTTGCAGGGTTGCCATCAATGACAAAGGGGGAGATTGTTAGAAATGTTGAGTTGTCATTGATGTCAAAGGTAGAATTGGAAGGATGATTTAATTATAAGTATGCTCATGAGTTTGGGCAATATCATGTTTTGGAATTACAAGTATATGCTTTAACATTTAAATTAAATATTTAAATATTAAAGTTATAAAAAATATTATTATAAAGTTAAACCTTATAATATTTAAATATTAAATTTAAATATTATAAAGTTAATGTTTTGGAATATCAATAAAGGTCGACCTTGTGCATATAAAAAAAGGTTGTATATATATAAAAGGTTGAAATTCATTTGAGCAATGGATGCCTTTGAGTTACTTGTGCAAGCGACAAGGATCGTTAAGTGATGAAGAAGATTAGTGTAGTGGCAAAGGATATTAGAGCAATAGTGAAGGAGCTTAGAGCAGCGACCGAGATTAAGGCAGTGATGAAGAAGCTTAGAGTAGCGGCAAAGGATATTAGGGTAGTGGCAAAGGAGATTAGAGCAGCGATAAATATTGGCAGTGAAAAATGTAAAGTTAAGGGATAGATTGTTTTCATTGAAGTGTTTGGATCGTCAAATCATCAGAAAGCTCAAATTGTATAAACAGCGTGTGTGTTTTGTATGATTGCGATAAATTCATGGAAGAGAATGGCATGCAATGGAAATTAAATAAAAGAGAGGTCAAAAAGTGATTTCGTTGAAGTTTTGCTCTGGTTGTGTGGGAGGCATTACAGAGAAACTTGACCAATGTTGATCAAAGCATCAACTTATGTGTAGTTTGAAGTTATAAAACAAAGTGATTTCCAGCAAAAATGACCAGCAAGAAATGTTCTAAAATCTAGCAAAACAATGAAAGAAGCAAGCTTATAAAATACGTGGAGTGCACAAACCACACCATTAAATAAAGGTACGCATATTTGGTTTGGCCATTTGATGTCTAGCTTCATTTTTGAAGGAAAGCCTATTATCCCACATTGTCTATGTCACTTCCACGTTGTAGTTTATATACTTCCCAGAACTATGTTTTAAATGTGACTACAGTCACATTAGGACCACTTTTGGTATTCGTTGCAAGTGTAAAATTTCCACGCTGTCCCTAGTTTTTAAATCTATTACGTGTCCTTTTGTGAAATATCCATGAGGTCTCTAACTATCGAATCTACCATTCATCCTATGGTCGTATGTCTCATAGTTGTGTCCGCTTGTCTACTTACCTCACAATTGAGCTTGCATGTCCACCTGTGTCGTGCCTGCATATCCACCTAAGCCGAGCCATGTGTCTACTTGCCTTAAAGTTGTACCGTGTGTCTACTTGCCTCACTACTACCCATTAAGCCTATTCAAAATATGCCACAAGGAGTAATATGAATGTGTAGTGAAAATTTTGCACTAGGCACTGAGAGAAATTTGAATTTGCACTAGTTGTTGGGAGAAAGTTGAAATTGCACTAGCCGTTGGGAATAGTTTGAATTTGCACTAAGCTATTGGAAGTAATTTAAATTTGCAATAAAATATTGAATTGAATTATCCAAAGTTTTTTAATGCTTATCTTATCATGAAGAGTTTCAAATGAATGTGGGGGTAGCAAATAATTCTTTTTAGAACCTAAGAACAAGTCAAGGTGTCACATAGTAAAAGGATTAATGCACATCTTCACCCAAACATCCAATTGAAAAGGAATGACATTTCAGCTATGTACAAGAGGAATGAAAGGTGCACAAGATAGTTACAAATCAGAATTTACAAGGTCAGTTATCAAGTACTAGACTAGAGCTACCTTTAAAATGTAATAAATATGAGACATGTGGAAGTGACAGAATTGTTGAATGTAAAGAATAGTTTGGTTATTTGAAGCTTCCTATACAAGTACATCATCTATATGTTCAGTAGGTTAAACAAAATATGAGTAGAATATATTTTTTTTTAAAGAAAGCAAACTCAAGAAAAGGGAAGAATTTAAATAATAAGAGTAGGTTTTTGGATCATATTGTTAAGCACACTTGAGCAGAATTTTGGATCAGATTTGGGAGAATATTTGAGTAGTGTTTGTGAGCAGATTTGAGTAATATCTATGAGCATATTTGGGAGCAGATTTGAGCATTTTTTGAGAGTAGATTTGGGAGCATATTTGAGCAATATTTGTGAGCAGATTTGAGCAATGTTTATGAGCAAATTTTGGAGTAGAATTAAGCAGTGGTTGTGATAAATTTTTTGCTTAGAACTTGAGTATAGGATATTGGTGTCTCTTGTGTTTTGGTTCCCATGAACTTATGAGAGGGGATTGGTGTCTCCTATGGGTTGGTGCCCATGAAATTGCATAAGGGGATTGGTGTCTCCAGTGGTTTGGTGCCAACGAACTTGTAGAAGGGGATTGGTGTCTCTTGTGGATTGGTGTCCACAAACTTGTATAGGGGATTGGTGTCTCCTATGGGTTGGTGCCCATAAAATTGTATAGGGGATTGGTGTCTCATGTGGATTGGTGTCCATAAACTTTTATAGGATATTGGTGTCTCCTGTGGATTGGTGTCCATAAAATTGTATAGGGGATTGGTGTCTCCTATGGATTGGTATCCACAAAATTGTATAGGGGATTGGTGTCTCCTGTGGATTGGTGTTCATGAACTTGTATAGGGGATTGGTGTCTCCTGTGGGTTGGTGCCCACAAAATTTATTGAATAAAAATATAAGCAATATTTTGTCATGGTTTTCCCTCGAGAGGGTGTTTCCATGTAAAAACATTATCTCTTATGTGTATGGAAATTGTGCATTGATTTATTATTGCATTCATATTATTGTTGTTATCATTTGGAAATAAAAGTTTCATCATATATTTTTCACTCCCCCCTATCATTATAAGCTTGTGTTCTTCATTGAGACATTCAAAAATCATTTCCAAAGTTTAGAAAAATTCTTGCCATATTCTTCTTCCTTTTGGGTTTGTTGTCAAAAGGTGACAATTGTCCCATATTCTTATTTTTTAGGAGCTACTCCTTGCAATATTCTACCTTAAGATTTTTTTAAATCTTCTCCAATGGCCACTTCTTCAATAGGGCTTCTATAGCCTTCTTCTTCTTTCTCCTTATAATTTTTCTTGAGACCTCTTCTCTTGGGTCTTCAAATTTTGCAACTTCTCAAATCTTCAATGGGAATTTTCTTAGTCCTCCTCTATCTTCAATCTTCAATATTTTATCTTCAAAATCTAGAATCTCTTCAATGACATCTCTTCTCTTGGATCTCCCCTTTCTCTAATATTCAATAGGGCTTATATTGGTCTCTTTCTCTCTTCTCTATCTTCAATAGAGTCTTCAATCTTCAAGATTTTTTGGGGACCTACTTATTTGGGTCTCCTCAATCTTCAATCTTCTCTTTTGCTATAACTAGAAACGAATATCCTACGATAAACTTTAGATAGTAATAAGAAAATTCATCTAAATCTCTATATATCTAAATATAAATAAACTTCGCTAGTTATCTTTTAATCTAGTGGAAAGATATCTATGTTGAGTCCTAGTCTTCACGATTTTTCCTGCAACCCTATGGAAAGACTCTAGCCAAAAATAAATTCTAAAACTTCTGAAAATGATATCTTCTTATCTCATCTCAATATCTCTTGTGGCTCTTCCTATTTCCTATCAATATTCCTATGTCTCTAATACCGTTGTTAGATTTTGATGCTCTATAGTTAATGTAAAAGCTACCACAAGGTCCCAATACTAGGTAGTTTTTGATGCTCTATAGTTAATGATAATGGCAATATAGAGCATGCAAGATTAAATATATAATAATGACAATATATTAAGCAAGAAAAACTCATAAGAAACTTCTGTAATAACTCATATATCTACCATTAATGAGAGCTCATGAAAAATAGAATCTTCATGCAAAATATGGAGTTCTCAAATACTTCATGCTCTACATTATAACTAACTTGTGTTACTCTAATGTACTACTCTCTCTTTTACTCTATATCTAATATCTATATAATGGGATGTGACTCTTGACCTTTCACCTTCCCATGACTCTTCATCTTCCTATTCTATAGACTCATGTAAACATGGGCAACATGTACATTTACATCATTGTACTTACTAACAATAGTTGTGCATTTATTACATTGCATAAATTAAATCTCAAACTCTAATCTAATATATACTCCTAATCTAAAGATGTACTAAAGATGAAACATTAGCATGTACCAAATAATGCTATATATTCCAAAAAAGATATGGGTGATATAAACCCTAAAATGTAAGCCTATGATGTTGATGAAGTGCATGGAAGTTGTTGTATGCTCCTAAACCTCAAACACCCTCAGGATTATCAATCAATAAAGGGTTGACAACTAGTAGTAATTGGCAGGAGCAACTAGCAATTGGTAGGTGCAACTAGTAGTGAACCAGAGTGCATGGGTGAATCTTGGTTTAGATGATGTGGGATCCCCCTGATGATGCTAGAAACCTGTATTATAGACAAAGAGCAGAAATGTTAGGAAGACAAGCAATTCAAGCCAAGAGAAATATAAAAACCTAAGAACAACACACCAAACATGCTATGCTAAAAATAAGGGCTAAGTATCTCTATTATTTATGCAACAACATAGAATGTCAAGTGTGTCAAGGGTAAGCATGTCCCACCGTGATCGCAAAATATGTAATAAGAAATTAGAGAATCATATCATTAGAACATGAAAGAAAATATGTTATTACAATAATATCTTTTATTTTACAAAAGGCCCTCCAAGGGCTTACAAGAGGGTCCAAAAGTGGGGAAACCCTTTATAAACATGAAATAAGTGGTGCTCTAGATTTCCTATGCTACACTCAAATATGGATAGGTCTTCAACAATCAGGGTAGTCAGCCATCCTATGCGGCCATGCTCCTTAGGACCCCTACACACAACCCACAAAAGAGAGTTAGTAATACCAATAGGGCCTTCCAAGGTAAGATTCAAAATTTAGTGAAATGCTTAACAAAAGTTACAAAAATCTTAATAATTATTACAAAACCATGTACAAGGTTACAAAACTTTACCAAAAGACTTATTTTACCTTCCTTACCTTTTTGCAACTGATTTGTCATCTCTATCTATTGTTAAGATCCATTCATCAGGAGGGTGGTGATTGACTTTGTGCAGTTAGCAAGCGGCTATTGATTGGTTCTTGGTGACTAATGGGGCTCTAAAATTTTAGGTGGGCCCTCTTGAGATGATTTGCAACCTCTGTTGAAAGTTTGGTGATGGTTGATTATCTGGTCAGTGAACAACTGCAAGACAAAATGTTAGTGAACACCTCTAAAGATCTCTATTGTTAGGAAGGGTCTAAGCTCTCATGGGGGATGCTCACACTTAAAGGATCAAGCACTCAAAAGGGGGATACTAAGGGCAAATGAAAATTTGGCAACATGTAGGCATAGAAATCATGGAATATTGCAAATGAAGGGAGGAGGGGTATTTATAGATATTTGCAAGGGAGAGAGGGAGGGTGACAAGGTAATGACTTGTCATTAGGTGGCATCTAGGTGGCAAGGACAAAGGAATAAGAAAATATTAGAAAATTCTAAGTGGAAGATTGTGCACCTTACATCATAAATGACCTTGGGTGGAGAGAATATTCACCCGCCCAAGTGTCATAAATGGACCTTGGGAGAGGATTCCAAGGGAGAGAGAAGGAATTTAAAATTCCTTTTTAAATGCACATGGGTTGAGGTGGATGGAATTTAAAATTCCTAAAATGCTAGGTGGCTAGGGGATGCACATGTGGATTTTAATGAGATTATTTATGGGAGGTTGACTTTGCATTTTTAGTGAATTTTTAATTCACTCAAAAAGGGAGGGAAATGTGTAGGAGGGTTTATGAATTAATTGGTGGAGATTTCTAGAGGATTTCCTAGGTATTTTGGGATTTGATTTGGATTTAACTAATTAAATGTGCTCTTTCTTAGGATTTTGCATGGGGTTTAAAATAGGGGTTAGGACTTAATTAGAGGATTAACTAGAAATATGGAAAGCTAAGCGGGATTATGCAAATTTAAGGGATATTAGGGAAAGGAAAGAGGAGTTCATGGAAAATGGAGAGGATATTTTAGGGATTTGGGTGGGATTTAAAAATTCATTTTAAGATTTGCCTTGGGATTTGATTAGGGATGTAGGGAGAATTTAGGACATAATTAGGGATCTAATTAGAATATTAGGGATTAATTAAGATTATGGGAATTTTAAAGGGGAATTTGGGGATTTGGGACATGATTAGAGAAAATGGACTAGGGATTATGGGATAATTGGGGTTTAGGGATTTTAGAGGATGATTTAAGGAATTTGATTAGGGTTTGGGATTTTTAGGGAAATTAAAGGAGAAGTTAGGAATTTTAGGGATTTTAGAAGAATTTAGGGAAATTGAAGGAAAAATTGGGAATTTGAGGGTTTTGGGAGGAAATTGGAAAATTAATTAAAATGGTTTTAAGGCATTTACAAAAATGACACATTTTGGGTGTCTACACACCCGTGAGATTTGATCCTTGGTTTTAGCATGTGAAACTCTTCACTTAAACCCCATGGGCATTACTTTTATTTTTACAATAATAGATTTATGATTTTATTGTTCTTTATTGAATATCTTACAAAAATTAGAAATAAGCCTTTATTTTTAGCAATGTAGGATTTTGATAAATTTATTTTCATTAGCATTAGATTTTTTGGTTTTTGTTGGTATTGTTTATCTTTAGAATTCATATTTAATATTGATCAAATTTTACTTAAAACAATAAACATGTGTATAGTTCTATTCCTTGCATTGTGGTGGACACTTTGATCATTAGATGGCCTATGACAATATGATTTTTGATACTATATTTTGTTAAAAATTCAAAATAAATGTAATGCAATGAGACTTATTTCAACCGTAAAGAATACAATGAGTTAAAAATTAAATAAACTTTTTATCCTAATCTATTTTCTAATATTAATATAAGAAATAACATAAACTATTTGAAAAATAATTAGAAATTTTAATTTATATGTCCTATAGTGACTACATTGAGCTCTAAACCTTATATGGTTCCATATATTCTATACTCTCCTTTCTCACCTCTTGATTTCACTTATATATACTAATTTTTCATATAATTTATTGTTACATGTGATGTTATAATGAAATTAAATATGAATAATATATTAAAGTGGTGTTACCTAGTTCAAACCAATATACAAAGGATTTCAAAAACAATTGTTGGTTTTTTTTAAATGTTGGTAAAAATTTATTGAATCAATAAAACCATACAAAAAACAGAGAATCCCAAAACAATAACCCTTACAAGGGCCAGAAAAAAGATAATCTTTTTATTGTTGTTGTTATAGAAGGAAATCAGTAACACCTTTGTCTGATATAAAATAGAACACCAAATCAAACTCGGATGCTATCATTATAAACCTTAATTTACCAAGTAAAACAAAGTCAAGAAAACCTTAACCATCCAAAATATATATATATATTAAATTAAACCAAAACAACCAACTAACAAATACTTAAAAACTATCTTTAATCTATCTCTTCTCAAAACAAATTTATAATTCACCTTTATTACTTATATATTCTCACTCCTATAAGATGGTGACACAAAAGTATTACCGAGGCTTCTACAAAGGTTGAGCTCAACATGAAAACACTCAAGTTTATTTTAAATTTAAAATATTTATGTTAAACATCTATATTTTCTATTGAGAAAGACTTGATACATATGATATTCAAAAGATTACCTTAATTTCTCATATAAATTTCTCATATAATCCAAGTGAACTAAGATTGATAGCCACCATGCAAATCTGAATTGTATCTAAATTAGACATTATCTAAAAGTAACAAGAAAACAATTTTTAAGAATGTTCCACGTGGCAATTATATCGCAGTACCACCATTCCCAACATATTTTATTTTATATTATATAAATGGATAAATGGATAGATGCATGGTCATAGGAACAAATGAATACCATGATACTGCAATCCAATGGCAAATATTAAAAAAAATCTTATATATAGAAAATCATAGGCAACCAAATGATCTCAAATAGTCCACCTAGAGATCTAGATGCCACTATCACCAAGTCTCCATTTAAATATTATATATTAAATTTTATTTTTTTAATCTTAAATGGGTATAAAGTATGGAAAAGCATAAGCAATCAAATGATCGTTAAATATTTGACTCATGTTATCAAAGTCCACTATAGACGCCACTAGTCACCAATTCCTTCACTTAAAGATCATAGATTAATTTTTTATTTTTTAATCTTGCATGGTATAAAGTATGTAAAAAGCATAAGCAATCAAATGATCTTTTAAATATTTTAATTCTTGTTAATTTCGACCGAGTCCACTATAGACGCCACTAGTCACCAATTCCTTCACTTAAAGATCATAGATTAATTTTTTATTTTGTAATCTTGCATGGTATAAAGTATGTAAAAAGCATAAGCAATCAAATGATCTTTTAAATATTTTAATTCTTGTTAATTTCGACCGAGTCCTCCACTTCAATATAATATTTTTATTTTTATTTTTATTTTTATTTTTTAATTTAGTAAATGAGATTGAAGACATCCCATTAAAATTATATATAATAATATTATAATAATTTTTAGTCTTTTACAGGATTCAAATTTAATCTTTTTAAAATTTAAAAAATGAATTTAACCTATTAACTTTTATTTTATATATTATATATTTATTTTATGTTTAATACAAAATATCAAAATTTAATATTTTATGATTGAAAAAGAAAAAACAAAATTGAACCATTCTATTTTCTTGAAATTATATATATACACCTTAATCTTACTCTTCTTAATATTTTTTCATTTCTCATATTTCTTTTAAGAAAACAATATTAAACCATTTCATTTTTTTGAAATTATATATCTTAATTTTATTATTTTTAATATATTTTCATTTTTATTTTTCTACCACTTTTCTGATATCATATTTATATAAATATAGTTTTTTAATTTTTTTTTTATTTGGTTAGTGTGAGAAATCCTTACAACCAACTGTGAGCAGTCTCCTCCCAACCATGATCCCTATAAAGTTGAGAGTTATGTTTATCAATAGGGAATTTAACACACACCCACCCCTTCACACACTCGCCCACGCCACGGTTTGAACCTTGGACCTCCCAAAGAAAAGCCAAAGCCCAAACCATTACACTTTTTTAATTTGATTAAAGTAAGTTTATGCATTGAGCTATAGTTAGTAATAAACAATGCCTTCGAATTTTAAAATTCGGTCATGGTGACAATTGAAAATTCATCTACAATTTTTCTATGCATGTGAACAATAGTTTGAAGTAGTTTGTTTCGTTAGAATGGTGGAGTGCACGTAGCAAAGCTAGGGTTTGCAAAGTGAAGCACAAAGAAAATTTAAAAAAAAAATACAAGTGATAGTAATTTATTTTTTTGGAAAAATATTTCATTTGCTAGAGGAACGAATTTGGGGGAAGACAAAAAAAACCCTAGCATCGATCAATTTTTCTAGGAGAGATCGTGACTATCAGTTCACCCTCACTTTTCAAACAAGTAGGCAATGAGGTCTTCTCCATGTTTTCATAATAATTTTCCTTTATTGAGGATAAGTTGGATCATATGCATCAAGTGCTTAAAGCGAGGAAAGCACCCCATCCAAAACCACCTGCTCGCTCTAACAATGGTACCTTTATGCCCAAGTTAGATGAGTCTACTATGATTGAGGTGCCTCTAGCCCTCATCCAGTAGCCTTTTCTCACGCTTTCCACCCAAGCCCTTACATACAAATTTATGGGAATATGGCCTTAGTCCAATCACAATCCAAAGATAGATTAACACAGATTGGGATGGTAAAGTCTCCTCTTATGAATTCATGATGACAGGTAGGGGATACTTTGTCATTACATTTAGCTTTGTGGAGGACAAAAGCACTATCTTTCATGGAGGTCTCTGGTTTCTGGGATCTAGCCCACTCTACATGACCTCGTGGAGCACAGAATTTGATCCTCAAGAGGAGGAACCTGAAGAATTTTCTATCTAGGTGAGATTGTTATTTTTTCCACTACACCTGTGGAACAAACCTTCGATGGAATTAATATGGAACACTATTGGAATGTTCATTTATTAGGCTCCTCCAAAGGCCAATAATGTTATATGTGCATGCATCTGTGTGCAAGTCAATCTAAAAAAGGGTTTGCCCAAGCATATTGGAATAAAGATATTTTATTGGATACATAACCAATCCTTGGACTATGAGTATATTAATTCAAGTTTATAACCTACCATGAGCATGGGTATTTCTCTCAAAACTGTCCAATTAAACAGGCACAGGAAACAAAAAAGGAAGAACTAGGATTCCAATAATTCAAAAGGAGACCGCATAGATCAAGAAGCGAATCGAAAACCTCAACCACAGGATCAAAAAATCTTTCAACACAAAAATAAATATGTAAGTATTAATGAAGGAGAAAATAAAATCACCTCTAGATGTGATGGCTCCTAAAGATAAATAGAATATACCTACAATTGAAGCTAACAACTCATTAGAGATCTTAGGAGATACACCAGAGAACACAACAGTTGGAGAAGAAACTGGTGAGAACTCAGAGAAGAAGGTAGATGAAACACAAGTGGAGGAAATAGTGATTTTTTAGGGCTTGTCGACCACATGATCTGCAACTAAGGGAAGAAAATCAAACCAACAACTCAAAAATGAGCAAGCACATAAAGACTTGCAATCCAAAATGCATGTCAGAATTAAGGAGAGCTTCGTAAAAAATAAGAAGCAATCCAAAAAATGAAGATTATGTCATGGAAATGTAGGGGACTAGAAAGTCTCTGAAAAAACTATCTCAAAGTTCTAATATAAGAGCAAAAGCCAACAATAGTTTGTATTCATGAAACAAAAACAATAGAGGCAACACTAACTGCATAATGGTAGAAGATATGGGCACAATCAAAATTGATAATTGTTGATTATGTGGAAGCTTCAGGGGGATTGGCTTTGGCTTGAGATCCACAACAATTAGTTTATACCTTACAACATAAGCATAATAATTGGATAGGTATAAAATTTATTTTACCAAATGGAACTAGTGTAGTAGTAATAATTTTGTATGGTCCAAATCATCCTATCTAGAAAAGAGAAGAATAAAAAAACTTAGCACAATGGTTAGACAATGAGAAGTTTGACAATATATTACTAGGAGGAGATCTCAATATATTACTAGGAGGAGATCTCAACATGATTCTCTACCACTAGTAGAATGTTGGGGGAAGTTTATCAAGGGATCCAAATAGATATCTGCTCAATCAAATTATGGTAGATGAAATATTACAAGATGTTTGACCGATCAAAGGAAAGTACACTTGGAGCAATAGAAGAGTAGGGTAAACTATATTGCATAAATATTAGATATATTTTTTATTAGTGAAAATATCCTAACACACTTTCCCCTCACTTCCAATCACATTATTCAAAACTCTTATCTCAGATCATAAGCCAATTCTCTTGGATAGCGGCCAAAGCCTACCACCCTAAAAATTTCCTTTTAAATACAACTTTGAATGGATGGTAGAATAAGATTTCAATGAACTTGTGGAAAGCACTTGGAACCAACAGGTCCAATCCACCATCCTCCAAGAAAAGTGGAAAAGAAAAATTTTAAATATTGAAACATGTAATAAAAAATAATTGGCAGAAAAAGTGAGTCAAACCAAACAAGAAGTAATCGATGCAACAACTAAAAAAGCTAGAAACTTAAAATGGGGATCATCATCCTCAACTATGGCAAGAATATGCAAGAAATAATCTAATTCAGAAGCTCAATAAATTAAGCACTGAAGAAGAAACACACTGGAGGCTTAGATCCTATGGTTTGGCTAAGCAAGGGAATAAAAACACCAAATATTTTCATATGAAAACCATGCAACACTGCCAAAGGAACACAATCAAGGATATATAGCATGAAGGAACCACTTATAAAGACAAGGAGAAAATTAAAGAACTTTCCAATCAAAATTACTTAGCTTTGCTCTCCAGAGAAAATGGTAACCCATATTCCTAGGGAATACCGTTGCAACATATACTGATAGTATTAAGTTTGAAATACAAACAGGATCTAAATAAGCCAATCACTATGGAGGAACTTAAGGATATTATAGCAACTCTACCAAAGGATAAAGCTCTCGAACATGATGGATTCATAAAAAAAATTTACCATCAATACTTACACATCATCGAAGAAGATTTGCTACGCATGATTGAGGATGTTAGGGTGAAAGTTAAGATTCTTGGAGCCATCAACTCCACCTTTATAGCATTTATTATTAGAGAATAAAATGCCACTACTTTCTCTATATTCAGACCAATTTCTTTATGTAACTCCTCCTATAAAATTATTACCAAATTGTTGACCAATAGAATAAATAAGAAACTTGAAAAACTAATATCAAAAGAGCAATGGGGTTCAAGCCTAGAAAAAAAATATATGATAATATCATAACAGTGTATGAAGCCCTCCATAGTAGTAGAAAATCAAAAAAGAAACAAATTGTTATCAAACGTATTTGATCGAGTTAATATACAATTTGTAGAACAAGTCCTACAAAAGTTAGGATTCCCATATCAGGTCATCAAGTGGATCGAAGCATGCATAAAAAACCTATGGATAACCCCCTTAATAAATGGAGAACCAACAAATTGTTTTTAGGCTACAAGGGAAATTAGAAAAGGATGTCCACTATCACCATACCTTTACATCATTTTAGTTGATACTCTTGGAAGATTAATTAACCATCTTTGAAGAGAAATAAAAATAATAAGGATAAAGACTACAGTAGGATGCAAAGCTATAACACATGCCCAATTTGTAGATGATATCATTATTCTAGGTGAAGCCACCAAGCAAAATGTTAAACAATCCAAACAATACCTGGATTGGTTCACACAAGCTATCGGGGCTCATGATGCAGAAGCATCCAGTGGTGTGAGGGAAATCTTGCATCACAAAAAAAAATAAAAAACAAATTAGAGTTTCTCTTTCGAGTGTAGGTTTCTTTAGTTGTTTTGGAGTCCATGATGACACTTGAGAGGTGTAAGTCAGTCAGAAGTCCAAAAAGGTAAAAAATGATCAATGACTATTTTTAGTAAGTCAACCTAAATGGACATGTATGGACTTGAAAATTTACCCCAAGGAGCGGAATTGAAAATTGTATCCAATGGTGAAAGAATCACCCCAATATCCTGAACGGTTTGAGAGATATTAAAGTTTATGTCTCGAGAAATATCGCCAATAAAGTTTAAAAATGAAATTTGAAGACCTTAGAGGCCTTCAAAAAGGATGAAAAATCAATATTCATCATTATAGATCTCTTCGTAAGCTTTCCAACGATATATTATAATAGCCAATCGGACAACCAAGTCAAAAATTATGGCTTCGGGAAGTTGTGCCACCAAAATATCTTCCTGGGTAGGAAAATGAATGGTGGGAAAAGAAAAGGAGAAAAAAAAAAAGGAGAATGAGGGGGGGAGAGGAGGAAAATGATTGGGGGGAAGGGGGGGGATAGCGGAGTGACGCTTTCTAGAATCTTCTATGGAAGTTGTTAAAGGGGGAACGGAGATTTACTGAAGGTAGTCCAGGATTAGGGGTTCGTGGCTCCAACTTGTAGTTTTCCAGTAGATTTTCTTTGTAATAGAATCGGCCCTGTGGTCATAACTATGTAATTTTTTGATTCTGTATTTCCATTTCAATAAAATAATATCAGATGTGGGGTTTCTTCTAAATTTTTCTGTGATTTTGAGTATTGTGTGAGTGTTGGGTGGAGTAGCCTTTCACCAAGTGGTATCAGAGTGGTAGTTCTTGAGTGTGTAAATAGATCATCGAACGTGAGGTAGTTTGCACCAGGACTTAGGGTTGTGGGTTGTGAAAAAAGTGATCAAAATACCTCCACAAAGAATTCATGGTGGTGGGAGAAATATTGTGGTACCAAAAGAGGATTTTAGAGCCCTACAGAGACAAGTTCAAGCACTGCAAGAGGAGCTACATAGAGGTTTTGAGCCAAGAAGAGAAGATAAAAGTGAAGATGAAGTTGAAGAAGAAGCCCAGTTCAAAGAAGAATATGATGTAGTGGAGCTTGAGCAAGTCATATTATTTAGGGCCATCTCCAAGATTGGAAAAAGGCTAAAGATTGATGTTTCTACATTTTCTAGGAATCTTAACCCATAAGAGTTGATTGATTGGATCAATGATATGGAGGAGTACTTTGAGTATGAGGAGGTGGAAGATCTTGAGAGGGTCAAATTTACAAAGACCAAGCTAAAGGGTCACACTAATATCTAGTGGAAGGAAGTACAACTAGATAGAAATAGAAGAGGAAAAGAAAGAATAACAAGATGGGATCGGATGGTGGAAAATTTGAAGAGACAATTCATTCCAGTTTATTATGAGTTAGATTTGCTGGAAAAAATGTAGGGTTTGAGGTAGGCAGATAAGTTTGTCAAAGATTATACAGAGGAGTTCTACAAGGTCATGATCAGAATAAGCCATTCTAAGGCCAACAAGGAGAAGGTGGCCCATTATATAAATGGATTGAAGCCAAGTATTCAAGAGGAGCTAAGTTTGGTCAGAATGACTACCATAGAAGATGCTTATTAGTTTGCCCTAAAGGTAGAAGAGAAGCTGAATAGAATATTTAAAAGCAATCGAGAGAAAGAGGTCATGGTGGAAGGACTGGAGGAAGACCATATGGAGGATGAAATGAAGACCAAAAGAAGAATGGAGAGGCTAGAAATAGTCAAAACCAGAAAGGGGATAATGCCTACCACCCTCGTGAGCAAAATAATGGTGACCAAAGAGGAAGAGGAAGGTTTGGACGAGGACCTAGAAGAGGAGGATTTCATGGAACTTATTTCCAATGTGGAGAAGAAGGACATCGAGCATACGAGTGTCCACAACATCAAGGAAGGATGAATAAGAGACCTAAAGATAATGCACAAGTTTCTTATGTAGATGAAGGTGCTGAATCTGAGCATTCTGAAGAAGGCAAAGGAGGAGAAGTTCTTGTCACAAGGAGAGCCTTTCTAAATGAGGAGAAAGATCCAGTCTAGAGGAAGAGTTTATTTTGCACAAGGTGCAAATGTGAAGGTAAAGTTTGTAATGTTATCATTGATAATGGTAGTACTGATAACCTAGTTTCAGAGGAGGTGGTTAACAAATTATAACTGGAGAGAAGGAGACATCCACATCCTTATCGGATTGCATGGTTGTAGAAATACCATAGAGCTTTGGTCAATGAGCAATGTTTAGTGAAGTTCAAAATTAGGAATTACCATGATGAGGTATTGTGTGACATCATGCCCATGGATGATTATCATGTGCTATTAGGGAGGTCATGGTAATTTGATCGACGTGCAATACATGATGGACATGCCAACACTTATTCCCTAACAAAGGATGGAGTTCACCACAAGTTGAAGCCCCTGAAGGAGGTGGAAGAAAAGGTATGTAGTAGTGCAAGAATTTGTTTAGTTGATGGTAGAAAATTTTTGGATGGTATGAAGCACAAGCATATGTGCTATGCATTGATTCCTAGAGTTAATGAAGAAAAATGTGAAGATATACCAGTAGAAGTCTCAGATCTACTAGGAGAATTCCAAGATATTATATCAAATAATGTACCTAAAGGTTTTCCACCAGTGAGGAGGATTAGTCACTAGATGGATTTGATACCAGGAGCCAGTTTACCAAATAAGGCAACCCATAGAATGACTCTTGCAGAGAATGAGGAGTTGAATAGACAAGTTCAAGAGCTATTGAAGAAAGGATTGATTCGGGAGATTTTGAGTCCATGTGCAGTACCTGTAGTACTAGCACCAAAGAAATATGGAGAATGAAGAATGTGTATAGACTCTCGATCCATTAACAAGATTACAATAAAATACAGATTTCCATTGCCAAGGATGGATGACCTTATGGATTGTTTGAGTGGAGCCAAGTACTTCACAAAGATTGACTTAAAGAGTGGGTATCATCATATCCGTATAAGATAAGGAGATGAGTGGAAGACAACCTTCAAGACTAAAGAGGGCTTGTATGAGTGGTTAGTCATGCCATTTGGGCTAACCAATGCACCAAGCACATTTATGCAGCTTATGAATGAGGTATTGAAAGAATTTTTGGGAAAATTTGTTATTGTTTATTTGGATAACATTTTGATTTTCCATTAAGACATTAGAGGAGCACCTGATGCATATTAGAAGAGTTTTTTAGAAGCTAAGGGAGGAGGAGTTGTTGATTAATCTAAAGAAATGCAGTTTTGTGAAGAAAGAGTTGGTGTATATGGGATTTGTTATCTCAGTTGAAGGTCTTAAAATAGACCCACAAAAAGTGAGGGCTATCATTGAATGGCCTACATCGAGGAGTATTATAGAGGTAAGATCATTCCATGGTCTAGCAAGTTTTTATAGAAAGTTTATTAAGAATTTTAGTAGTATTTGTGCACCCCTAACGGAGATAATGAGAGGGGATAGAAAGGAGTTTAAGTGGACTACAAGAGCAAACAGGAGTTTTGATATGTTGAAGAAGAAAGTCATAGAGCAACCTATTTTGGCACTTCCAGATTTCAATAAGGTATTTCAAGTAGATTGTGATGCTAGTGGTAGCACCATAGGAGCTGTTTTGAGTCAAGAAGGTAAGCTCATTGCCTATTTTAGTGAGAAGCTTAATGATGCTAGGAAAAAGTATTTTGTCTATGATCAAGAGTTTTATGCCATAGTTCAGGCTTTGAAGAAATGGAGACACTATTTGTTGCCAAAAGAGTTTGTTCTATATATTGATCATCAGGATTTGCAGTATATTAATAGTCAAGAAAAATTAAATCAAAGGCACTTAAAATAGGTTGAGTTTTTGGAGAGTTATACTTTTGTGTTGAAGCACATGAGTGGAAGGTCAAACAAAGTTGTAGATGCCTTAAGTAGAAGGTAAAATTTGTTGATAGAGATGAAGGTGGAGGTTGTTGGGTTTGACAAACTCAAGAGTTTGTACCTTGAAGATCCAGATTTTGCAGAATCTTGGAGAGCCTACTTGGAACCTATTACTTTGGATAGAATGAAATGGTTGGATTTCTTAATCCAAGATGGAATTTTGTTTAGAAGAAACCAGTTGTGCATTCCAAGGAGTTCTATGAGAGAGAACCTGATCAAGGAGAAGCATAGTGGAGGGTTGGTTGGACACTTTGGTAGAGATAAGACCATTACCCTTGTTAGTGAGAACTATTATTGGCCACAATTACAGTAGGATGTGAAGAAGTTTGTACAAATTTGTAGAGTATGCCAGATGGCCAAAGGTGTAAGACAAAACACTAGGCTATATCAGCCATTACCTGTACCAAAGAAACCATGGGAAGATATTAGCATGGATTTTATTCTTGGCTTACCAAGGACATAGAGAGGACATGACTCAATATTTGTGGTGGTTGACAGGTTTTCTAAGATGGCACATTTCATTCCCTACCAGAAAACTAGTGATGTAGTTCACATTGCAGAGTTGTTTTTCAAAGAGGTGGTACGACTACATGGTCTACCAAAGAGTATAGTTTCAGATAGAGATACCAAATTTATTGGTTATTTCTAGAGGACCTTATGGAAGAAGCTAAATATAGATTTGAAGTTCAATTTTGCACACCATCCGCAGATTGATGGACAAATAGAGGTGGTGAATAGGAGTTTGGGCAACCTACTGATATGCTTAGTAGGAGATAAGCCCAAGGGATGGGATTTGATTTTACCACAGGTAGAATTTTCTTACAATAATTCTATCAACAAGAGTACTGGTAAATCCCCATTCCAGATTGTATATGGGAGCATCCCAAGGAATGCTTCTGAGTTGAGGAATATGGACAAAGGAGAAAGGAATAGTGTCGATGTTGAGGACTTTGTAGAGCACCTAAAGAACTTGCATGAAGAGGTAAGGAAGCATATTAATAATATGAATACTCAGTACAAGGAAAAGGCAGACCATAAGTGGAGGTTTAAGGAATTCTAGGTTGGAGATGAAGTTATGGTTCACTTGAGAAAAGAAATATTTCCTGTTAAAACATATAACAAGTTGAAAATGAAGAAGTTTGGACCATGTAGGATCATAAAGAAATATGATTCAGGAAATGCATATGAGGTGGAATTACCAAGTGGAATTAACATATCACTTGTGTTCAATATTTCTGACTTGACAAAGTATCATGAAGGAGACAATGAGGATGGACCAGTAGCAAAAATAGTGGAATATTCTAGCATCTACTCTAGAGAAATAAGAGATAGAAGAAATATTGGATAGTCGTATGGGCAAAAGTACAAGAAATAGGTAGTATGAAGAATATCTGGTTAAGTGGAAGGGCAGGCCTGTTGAAGATTCATCATGGTTGTCTAAGGCAGAGGTTGACCATCTTGGTTTTCCTCCAACACTAAAGAAGTGAAGGTCACTTCTCAATTTACCTTGGGTGTCTGATGCAAGAGCATCTAGTGGTGTGAGGGCAATCTTGCATCACAAAAAAAAACAATTTGTAGTTTCTCTTTTGGGTGTAGGTTTCTTTAGTTGTTTTGGAGTCCATGATGACACTTGAGAGGTGTAAGTCAGTCAGAAGTCCAAAAAGGTGAAAAATGATCAATGACTATTTTTAGTAAGTCAGCCTAAACGGACACGTATGGACTTGTAAATTTACCCCAAGGAGTGGAATTGAAAATTGTATCCGGTGGCGAAAGAATCACCCCAATATCTTGAACGGTTTGAGAGATATTAAAGTTTTCATCCCAAGAAATATTGCCAATAAAGTTTAAAAATAAAATTTGAAGATCTTAGAGGCCCCAAAAAAGGATGAAAATGGATAAAATTATCTAAGATAATTTTGCCATTGTAGATCTCTTCGTAAGCTTTCCAACGATATATTATAATAGCCAATCGGAAAACCAAGTCAAAAGTTATGGCTCCAAGAAGTTGTGCCACCAAAATATCTTCCTAGGCAGAAAAATGAATGATGGGAAAATAGGAGTGACGCTTTCCAGAATATTCTATGGAAGTTGTTAAAGGGGGAATGGAGATTTACTAAAGGTAGTCTAGGATTAGGGATCGTGGCTCCAACTTGCAATTTTCCAATAGATTTTCTTTGTAATAGAATCAACCCTATGGTCGTAATTGTGTAATTTTTTGATTTTGTATTTCCATTTCAATAAAATAATATCAGATGTGGGGTTTCTTCTAAATTTTTCTATGATTTTGAGTATTGTGTGAGTTTTGGGTGGAGTAGCCCTTCACCACAGTTCTATACATAAAATATTGCATCAATAAGTGTTAAACTCTTTTGCACTATCCTAGGATTTTGGTCTAGCACATAAAGATACTTCAGATATCTAGAAGTGCCCATGAGCTTCCATATCAAACCCTCAGACTACTAGATCCCAACATTAGATAATATGGTTAGAAGGATACAAAGTTACAGTAATAGTTGGCTCAGTATTGTAAGAAGGATAGTATTTATCAAATTAGTGTTAGCTTCTCTTCCAATATACCAACTATTAGTATATCATGCTCCCAAGTTTATTTTGAAAAAGGCAGATGTTATCATACACAACTTTCTATGGAAAGGAGATAGGCAATTAGAAAGAAAAAAGTTCCACTTGGTCAATTGGAATATGGTCCAAAAGTAAAATTTAAGGAGGATTGGGAATAAAAAAAATGGATATAGTTTCAAAATAATTGGGAGCAAAACTTCTTTGGAGTATGCTTAAACACAATCGAGCATGGCAACGCATACTAGTCAGCAAGTATGTAAATAATCGAACAAGTATTCAAATTCTCAAAAACATAGACAAACTTCCTAGAGCCTCATTGGTTTGGAAACATATAATGACTGCAAAGATCATAATAGATGATACAATTTCTTAGCTATCGAGAGATGGTAAGTCAATTAATATATGGGAGGAACTGATACTAGGAAATCCACCATTAAGATAAAGAACTTAAATCAAATTGCAAAATCACTTGGAAAGCCAAAGAATACTCAAATTAGGTGACTTGTTTTATTGGATCTCAAAAACTCTGAACTAGATCTCCCCTCCCATTCCATATCAGCTTAAAGGAGATTGGGTCTATTTTAAGTCCCATGTGGCAAGCATTAGACCTCTTCATCCCATGATGCTAGATAAATTTATTTGGGGTAGCATCAACAGTAATGGAGAATACTCAATGCATCTAGGAGTCCAACATTAGCAAATTGGGCCTACCAATAAAAAACTATTGATAGTATGGAAAAATAGAGCACCACCTAAACTATAAGTATTCAGTTGACTAGTCTCTCAAAATAAAATATTAACAAGTGATAATCTACAAAAGAGAAGTATAGCAAGGCCTCATGTTTGTTACAAGTGTAGGAAGAAACATGAAACAGGTTTCCATATTTTGATTGAATACCCAAAGGTAATTTTAATTTGGTTAGGAATAACCAAAATTCTTGGCACTTCCTACTCTCGAATGTTAACCATAGACACATGTTTTACCAAGTGGAACAAATAATATCAAGGTAAATTGATAGGTAAGCCCCTCCTAAAATATTTATGGAGCTATATACCATATTTTGTCATCTGGCACATCTAGTTGGATAGAAACCAAAGGACTTTTGAAGGCAAAGGTAAGGACAACAAAACTCTAATACGAAGGAAAAAAAAATAATTAGTCCTAAATGTCAAATCTAATTTCTATAAAAAATAGTATGCAAAATATCTGTCATCCACAAAAAGAAGAATGATCTACCAACTTAATCTCCAAGCTTTCCTAACATAGGGAGATTGCAGATCAAATAATTATTTGCATATGACATATTTTTTGACGCTCTTCTTTGATGGTACATCCAAGTCCAACCCCGATCAAGCAACGGTAGGGGGGCTGATTCTTACATGATCAGCTTAGGAAAAATATCTAACATCTAACAACGTGGTAGAGGCTATTGGATGTGAAATCAACTTAAAATTGATGGTAAAGCAAGGAATCACTTAGGTCACAGTTTATAGGGATTCTAAACTGATAATAATAGCTCTTGCCAAAAATAAATATTTTAGATCTTTACAATTAAATATTATTCAAGATAATATTAGACAACTAGGTAGGATATTTGGCAAAATATCCTATCAAAATGTAAGACAGGAATTCAACAAAGAGGTCGACACACTAGCAAATCTATGGAGGCTCGTCTTTGGTAGATTGCTCGTAGTCGTCACTTCCTTCCTACAACATGTGTTCTAACTTGACGCATAGTATGAGTCATCTTAGTGGTCAAACCTACCACATTTAGTCTCAAGCTTAATGTATTTGAATAGAGAAATGACCAATGTAATAAACTAGTGCGGGGAGCATTCCCCTAGTGTTCAATCAATACCTAAAAATGGGTCATTAATTGCCCATCAAAGATAGAGGTTGAACATACCTCAAACCAATAACTATTTTTATCACATCTACCAAGATTATGGAGGCTTGTCTTTGGTAGATTGCTCCTAGTCATCACATCTCGACTGTAGTGTGTGTTTCAACCTAGCATAGAGGACGAGCCATATCAATTGGACCTATCACATTCCATCTCAAGCTCTATGTATTTGGATAGAGAAATGGCTAGTGCAAGAAATTAGTACAGGGAGCATTCTCAAATGTTCAATCAATTCCTACAAATGGGCCAACTTCATTATCACTTTTTTGGCTTGAATTGAAGTCTACAACAATACAAAAGAAACAACATTAACCCTATCAAAAGCACTATAGAATGGAACAACAAAGGTGGCTTGGGAGAACAAGGAATCATTTATGGTTTTCCATAAAGTTAAAAAAATGCCAATTTTAAAGAGGTGCCAAACTTCTAAAAATAATAAAGGGAGGATATGAGGGTCTCTAAATAAAATATGTTGTCATGTGAACCACTATGGGAGAACATGCTAGAAAGAAGAAAAAATCTACTTCTAGGTGTCTGTTGGCATTTTTGCCACATTGTTTTTGTTGTTACTGTTAATGTAAAAGAATGCACAAATTGTAGAGATACTAATTCTTCTGTTTGTCCCTCCATGCACTTTGAAAGGGAAAATGTAAAAATCTCTATAAGTTTTGTGTTAGAGCAAAGTAACTGTAACATGTCGCGATATCGCGACATGTTGCAGTTTCACGACGTCAAATGCAAAAATCAGCTAAGTATGAAAATTGTCGCGATATCGCGACATGTCGCATTTTCGTGACCTGTCGCATTTTCGCGGTCAAAACAGTCAATGGAAGCAAAGAAGCCAAACTGTCACGATATCGCGACATGTTGGAGTTTCGCGACTTGTTGCGGTGAGGGAGAACTAATTGAAAAGTTGTCGCGATATCGCGACATGTCACGTTTTCGTGACTTGCGGTGGCCACAGAGCAGAGTGATAGAAAATGTCGCGATATCGTGACATAAAGCAGCAAAGGGCAATGTCAATGAAAATTGTCATGATATCACGACAGAAAAGCGAGAAAGGAGCTAATGGTACGGACTGGCGCGATATCGCGACATGTCACGTTATCGCGGGAAGGGTTGAAAGATAAACACAAGGCAAGAAAGATGTCGCGATATCGCGACATTTTTAGAAATGAAGCCAAGCAAGAGGAACTTGTCGCGATATCACGACAGGAAGCGGCAACAACAGAGAAGGCAAGAAATTGTCGCGATTTCGTGACATGTTGAAGATGAAAGATTCAAATGGAAAAAATGTCATGATTTCGTGACATGTCACATTTTCGTGACATATCACGTTTCGCGGAATGAAAGTTGAACTGTACAAGGCAAAGGAAATTGTCGCGATTTCATGACATGTCACATTTTGGGTGATAAAGCGGACAAGACAGGCGAGTGGAAGATGTCGCGATTTCGTGACATGTTTCATTTTCACGATTTGGAGCAGCGAACAAAGCCAGATAGAGGAGAATGTCACGATTTCATGACATGTCATGGAGACGAAGCTGAACTAAGAGAAGATGTCATGATTTCGTGACATGTCACATTTTCATGACTGGTGGCGAAAAGAGAAGGAAGCAAGGTAAAAGTGTCACGATTTCGTGACATGTCGCATTTTTGTGACCTGTCACATTTTCACGATCGAAGCAATAACAAAGGCCCGATACAGTTCTGTTTGCATTTTCCTTCAGGATTGCATAGGAGAACGTGAAGAGAAGATAAGGATCAAGTAAAAGCTCTCCAACTAATTTTGAGATCATGGTCAAAGAAGCTCCAAGATTAAATGTTGCTGATTACCGATGTGCGCTAGATGGAAGAACCTGAGGCAATTTTTGATGCCGCCAAAATTAAAGATGCCTCCAATATTCAAAGCTCTTGTTCATGATCTCTTAACAACTTCCAGCTTCCCTTGATAATGGTCATTTAATGAAGAAATATGGGCCCTTGTTTCTGTTTCATTTTTGGTTGTAATCCATTAAAAACAGGGACTATCATTTCTCCGAGGCAGATTAAGGGGATTGTTTCTTCGAAATCTGTTTCATGTATTAAATGTTGTAATACGAAAGGAAGAGGAAAGGCCTCTATAAATACCAATGTAAAATCTCAAGCAAAGGGAGGAGGATCTTGTTGCAGAAATTGAAATAGAAGTCCTAGATGCATTTGCTTCCATTCTTAGTGTCTTCTGGAGTTGGTGATCTAAATTGTTGTGCATGTTTTGCTTTCTATCTGAGTCACTTCTGTTAGTCCAGTGTTAATATAAGTTAAATTCTGTTGTTCTGAATTTGGCTGTATTTGCATTTGAATGTTTGAAGTTTATTTGGAAGCGAACTCATGGCTAATGCGTGATCCAATTTCTGTATACGTATTCTAAGAGTCAGTTGCTGCTTAGCTTTAGGATCTAGTTGAGGTTATTGTTGTTCGAGGTTGTTCTCCCCATCAACGATCGGCTTCGGCCATATTTACATCCCTTTTCATTATTTCCCATTTCTTTCCGCATTTTCCCATTTCTTTCCTGCATCTCTAATCTTGAAACCAGTTTAGATTAGTTTGGGAGCCAGCCCTCTCTGGAGATTGGCCCGGGAGACTTCTCTTTCTCTCGGCCTTTCAATGTTGGCCAAGTCTAGGGCGCACAAGTGATTAAATCTTGTACTTAGGCAGATTTGTGACCAACAGTTTTTGGCACGCCCGATGGGACAGACTATTTCTGTCTCTAAAAGATCCATAATCGGTGGGACTCACAAGTTCCATTTGTTGACACCCAGAGGAATCAAGATTTTGATGAACTGTCTTGACCTCAAAGCGGAGATTGTAAGTTCATCTGGTGACTCTGCTGAAGGTGACTGTATAGTACCTAGAAATTTCTAATTGTGAAGCTGGTGAAAATATTTGCTTCATGATCACGAGATCAAGTGCCAAAGAATCGGAAGATCCAGTCGAATTCTTCGAGATTGATGTTCAAAACTGGAGGGAGCGCTCAAGATTGGTAAGTCCTATGAACCCATCATTTGTTATCTCATCATAGGCTATAGGTCAGTTTGTGCCATCTCCGACTCCTCCCAGTACTGCTACGAGCTTGCTACATCCAGATCCAGCAGTCCAAATGGCCCAGCATCCTCCACCAAGGAAGTTCTCGACATGGAATAGTTCGGGAGCCTTGAATTTATCGACACAAAATCCAGTTCCTCAAGCTGCTTTGAAAGCTTTGCCGACCTATGATGGTACTGGTAAAACTGCTTATGAGCATATTAATGATGTAGCCTCTTTGGCGGCCATCCATGACATAACGGATGAAGATGTAATGATAAAATTGTTGGTGTTGTCATTAAGAGGTAAATTGTTGTATTGGTACCGATCATTGCAACCAGGCACTATTGCATCATGGGATGAATTAGGAGAATTGTTAGTCAAAAATTTTCATGAACAAGCTGATCCATACTCCTTGTTGCATCAATTTCATGCAATTCAAAGGCACCCACAGGAGGAGATAGCCGACTTCAATGTCAGATTTACCAGAAGTGGCGAGAGAATTCTCGATGGTCTTCGGCCCACTCATGAGCTAGCTGCATTCTATTATCTCAGAGCTTTTAACACAGACATCGGCTTGGCTGTCCGACAGTCCAACGTGACTACATTTCTAGAGCTGTTTGAACAAGCGCAAAAGGTGGAAGCTGACTTGATTGCCATAGGTAGGCTTCCTCCAAAGGTAACAATGCCTATCTTACCTGATCTTCCTAAGCATTTGTATTCTGGTTCATTTTCATAGCCTATGCCTCCCATGTATCCTATTCCATCATGGAGCTCAAGTTACCCATTCCAGTTCCCCAACTCCCTGCTCCGACTATTCCATAATTGCCTGCACCAAGCATTCCACAATTACCAGCTCCCACTTCATTCCCAGCATTACCTGCACCGCTAGCACCTCTACCTCTATCGGCACCTCCTGCGCCCTCAAATCCTGATCCTTTCACAATCCTATTACAAGAGGTACAATCTGCTAATTCAGCTATAAGAGCGATGGGAAATAAAATCACAATCATTGAAAGAAAGTAGGTCGAGAGAGATTTCCAACCTAGGAGATTTCAACCTCCGTCGATCACTAGAGAACAAGCGGCTTCAACAAGAAAAGTGCCAGAAAAGAACTCGACTGTGTTGACGAATGAGGAAGCTGGCCTTGCAGAAAGAACATATTGGTGCTCTACATGTAATGATCCACACGGTGAGGAGACTTGTATGGTTCATTTGAACTATGTACAAACATTGGCCGCAAGCTCTTCTGGAGGACAAGTTAATATGATTACTGAGGTAGATCATAATTTTATGGTTCCATCTGAAGAACAAGTCTCAGTTCTCATGAGAACTGGGAAGAAGCCAGTCATTGTAGATCCAGCAGAGATGGAACCATTAAGGGTACCGGCTGATCCGAAGATGCAGAATGAAAGAAAACAAGTACAAGTGAAAGCTCCTATTTCAGTACCAAAGCCAGATTCACCTGTTCTGTTAAAAGATCTTTTGCCACCACGAGCAAAGGAAAAATTGCAAGAAAAAGCCTCAGCTTCGCAGGCAAGAGCTGAAACAGAGGAACGAGCCAAAGAAAAGCTCAAGTACCCATATTTGACTAAGAGACTGAGGGTAGAAGCTACTCAGCAATATCGGAGCAAATATGAAGACACTAGTGAAAAGAGGGAGTCTGGTGCATCTGCATACAATATTGTTGAAGAATTGAAGAAGGTTCCAGCCAAGGTTAGTCTCTATGATGCATTACAATTACCTGGGCAAGTTGATTTGTTACAAGAATCATTGAAGTCTATGAAAGATAATGAGAAGAATCCTACCCAGATGATTTTTTCTCAAACATTAACTACTTCGACCATCTGGAAAAAATAGACCACCCCCATTTTATTTGTCACTCAGGATGGAGGGTTGGATAGTGCACAACTGCATGATTGATTCTGGTGCTGTGACAACTGTCATGCCAAAGGCAGTTTGTGAAGTCATGGGTATGGAGTATACAAGAAGTAGCCCTGGTGTCTTGCAGTTGGATGGGACTCCCATGAAAATAGTGGGTGTAATCAAGGATGTTCCTATTGCTCTACATAGTATGCCTCAGATTACAGTAATTCAGGAGATAGTTGTGGTTGATTTGGAACCATATTTTAGTATGTGTTTGTCAAGAGAATTCACTGCTAAGCTGGGAGGCTACCTTTCTCTGGATTATTCTCACTTGGAGATTCCTTTCAAAGGAAGAAGAGTCCGTATTGACAATCAGAAGCCTTCTACTTTTCATGTAGAGAAGATGGAAGAAGAAGAAAGATCCAAACATTCTGTCAATATGATAACTGAAGAATTGGAAGATCCTGATTTGATGGATGAAGTCCTGGATGAGCTTTGCTTGGAGGATGAGTTTTCAATGCTCAATTTTAATGCCATGATAGAAACTGACTTGGGGTGTTATTCTATTCTCAAGACTGAAAAGGCTCAAGAACAGAATGATGGAAGTCAAGATCAGCTCTATTTCGATGGAGCACAATGCAGAAATGGCGCTGGCATTGGGACTGTTCTAGTATTACCTTCTGGCATTCCATGATCCTATTTATACCAGTTGACCTGGAGCTGCATAGATAATACCGTAGAGGATGAGGCTTTATGCTTAGGTTTCAAGATGACTGAGACACTTGGAACACGACAGTTGCAAATCTTTGGTGACTCCGAGCTGATTATCAATCAGGAGACTAATGAGTGTCTGTCCAAGGTCTGGGATCCAGGAGATCATAGAGCCATGTTTGGGTACGTGTCTCTCCCGAGAGTTCACAGCTAAATTCGGGAGTTACCTTGTACATAGAAAAAAAAAAAAAAAAAAAAAAAAAAAAAAGAAAAAAAAAATTTTAACTTCGGCTCTTTTTGCATGCGAGCCCGTAGGTACGTTTATTTCTCTTTCTTTTTCTTTTCCTTCCCCGATCAGATAGTGGCTTTCCTCTACTTCTTTCTCTCCTTTCCTCTACTTCATTCCCTTCCTCTCCTACTCCTTCTTCTGCAAATAATCAAGCCACTACTGTTGTTTCTACTCCCCTCTCTGATGTTCCCTTTTCTTCACTTCCCTTTCTTCTAATTCTTTGTCTTTTGAGCACTTCTCCACAGCCACAGTTCCCACCACCTTCTCCATTCCATCCACTTCCATTTCATTTTCTATTTTCATCAAAACCCAGTAGCTGGTAGCACAGTAGCACCCTGTTGTTGTATCTACCACTTCTACTCCTCCATCTTCCACCATTTCATCATTCCCCATTCCCGTTCCATGGCCTGCACATCTGTCGGTCATCCATTCCATTCATTTCCATTTTTGTAACTCAAGTGCTTTTCACTACTGCCATGGAGATCCTTGCACAGCACCTGGTGATTACCCAGCTCATCCGAGCTAGGCAAAGTGCAGTAGTTCTAAAGAAATAAAGGAAGTTCTGTTCTTCCATAAATTTCTGTTGAAGGTCCTATTTTGAGAGCCGAGTACCAGCAAGAGCTTGTTGCAGCAGCCTGCAGAGACGTCCAGCATCAACCAGCACTAGTTTTTTTTGCTCCTCCAGTTTCTTGACTCTGTTGCCCAATGGATAAAGGCCTGAGGTTCGTGCATACAACAGAACTGTATACCCCACGAGCCGCCAAGAATGTTGGCATTTTTGCCACATTGTTTTTGTTGTTACTGTTAATGTAAAAGAATGCACAAATTGTAGAGATACTAATTCTTCTGTTTGTCCCTCCATGCACTTTGAAAGGGAAAATGTAAAAATCTCTATAAGTTTTGTGTTAGAGCAAAGTAACTGTAACATGTCGCGATATCGTGACCTATTGCAGTTTTGTGGCGTCAAATGCAGAAATCAGCTAAGTATGAAAATTGTCGCGATATCGCGACATGTCGCATTTTCGACCTGTCACGTTTTCGGTCAAAATAGTCAATGGAAGCAAGGAAGTCAAACTATCATGATATCGCGACATGTTGGAGTTTCACGACTTGTTGCGGTGAGGGAGAACTAATTGAAAGTTGTCGCGATATCGCGACATGTCATGTTTTCGTGACTTGCGGTGGCCATAGAGCAGAGTGATAGAAAATGTCATGATATCGTGACATAAAGTAGCAAAGGGCAATGTCAATGAAAAATGTCATGATATCACGATAGAAAAGCGAGAAAGGAGCTAATGGTATGGACTGGCGCGATATCGCGACATGTCGCGTTATCGTGGAAGGGTTGAAAGATAAACACAAGGCATGAAAGATGTCGCGATATCATGACATTTTTGAAATGAAGCCAAGTAAGAGGAACTTGTCGCGATATCGCGACAGGAAGCGGCAATGATAGAGAAGGCAAGAAATTGTCATGATTTCATGACATGTTGAAGATGAAAGAGCCAAATGGAAAAAAGTCATGATTTCGTGACATGTCACATTTTCGCGACCTGTCGCGTTTTTACGGAATGAAAGCTGAACTATACAAGGCAAAGGAAATATGTCATGATTTCGTGACATGTCACGTTTTCATGGGTATAAAGTAGACAAGACAGTGCCGAGTGGAAGATGTCACGATTTCGTGACATGTTTCATTTTCGCGATTTGGAGCAGCAAACAAAGCCAGATAGAGGAGAATGTCACGATTTCGTGACATGTCATGGAAACGAAGCTAAACTAAGAGAAGATGTCGCGATTTCGTGACATGTCGCATTTTCGCGACTGGTGGCAAAAAGAGAAGGCAGCAAGGTAAAAGTGTCACGATTTCGCGACATGTCGCATTTTCGCGACCTATCACATTTTCACGACCGAAGCAATAACAAAGGCCCGATACAGTTCTGTTTGCATTTTCCTTCAGGATTGCATAGGAGAACGTGAAGAGAAGATAAGGATCAAGTAAAAGCTCTCCAACTGATTTTGAGATCATGGTCAAAGAAGCTCCAAGATTAAATGTTGCTGATTACCGATGTGCGCTAGATGGAAGAACCTGAGGCAATTTTCGATGCCACCAAAATTAAAGATGCCTCCAATATTCAAAGCTCCTGTTCGTGATCTCTTAACAACTTCCAGCTTCCCTTGATAACGGTCATTTAATGAAGAAATATGGGCCCTTGTTTCTGTTTCATTTTCGGTTGTAATCCATTAAAAACAGGGACTGTCATTTCTCCGAGGCAGATTAAGGGGATTGTTTCTTCAAAATCTGTTTCATGTATTAAATGTTGTAATACGAAAGGAAGAGGACGGACCTCTATAAATACCAATGTAAAATCTCAAGCAAAAGGAGGAGGATCTTGTTGCAGAAATTGAAATAGAAATCCTAGATGCATTTGCTTCCATTCTTAGTGTCTTCTGGAGTTGGTGATCTAAATTGTTGTGCATGTTTTGCTTTCTGTCTGAGTCACTTATGTTAGTCCAGTGTTAATATAAGTTGAATTTTGTTGTTCTGAATTTGGCTGTATTTGCATTTGAATGTTTGAAGTATAATTGGAAGCGAACTCACGGCTAATGCGTGATCCAATTTCTGTATACGTATTCTAAGAGTCAGTTGTTGCTTAGCTTTAGGATCTAGTTGAGGTTATTGTTGTTCGAGGTTGTTCTCCCCATCAACGATCGGCTTCGGCCATATTTACATCCCTTTCCGTTATTTCCCATTTCTTTCCGCATTATTTCCCATTTCTTTCTGCATTTTCCCATTTCTTTCCTGCATCTCTAATCTTGAAACCAGTTTAGATTAGTTTGGGAGCCAGCCCTCTCTGGAGATTGGCCCGGGAGACTTCTCTTTCTCTCGGCCTTTCAATGTTGGCCGAGTCTAGGGCGCACAAGTGATGAAATCTTGTACTTAGGCAGATTTGTGACCAACAGTGTCCTAAGCCTTAAATTTTATCCACTTTTATAAAAATGAGAGATTGAGATACATTTTCATGTCAATCTTAAAACTTATGAAAGTGTTTATAATGGACCAATAAATTTATTATATAAAATTCATAAAGGATTCTATATTTAAAAGAAATATGAACAAGAATATGGATATAAATATATTATTGGAATATAATAATGTAGTGTATAGATTCACTATATCTTTATTTTTTAAAAATATTTTTTAAAAAAGTTCAAATAACAATACATATCTTCTTTGTTTATGTTTTTTTTTTAAGGTTAAATGATAGCATTATTTAAAATAGATTTGCTTTTCTTAAAAAATGAGAAAAAAGATGATAATATTGTCTCTTGAAATTAGGACTAATCTATCCTAAACCAAATTTAAAGGGTTCAAATTCAAATGAGAATCTTGAAAAAAAATTCTTTTAAAATTCATGGGTACCTTTCAAAAAAAATTATAACTATATTTATTATTTTTTTAGTTATTTTGCCAATATTTTTTAATTTTTAAATTAGTTTATTGGAAAACGTTTAAAATATTAAAATAAAAATAATGTGAATATGTTAGATAATATTACATTATTTGTTAGAAATGTAAATGTACCATGTGGTACAATGTAAATATTAGAATAGGGTTTGAGTCTATAGTTTAGGAGTGTGATTTATATTTTCTCTTATGTATGTATCTATGTAGAATATGGACAAGTGTCATGTAACAATATGTGCAAGTATGTAGAGTGAGAAAGTGTGCAAGTGTGCATGTAGGAGTGTGCAAGTGTTATAGAGTAAAGTGTGCAAGTAAATAGAGAGTCAAGAGTCATGTATACAAGTGGCAAGATGTGAAGCCAAAGGGACATGTGAGATTTGTCTTAAGTATATAATAGGAATTATTGCATCTCCCAAATATTTGAGGAGTACAATAGTCAATTGAAGAGTCACCTTTCTAAGGTTATATAATAGAGACAAAGCTCCATGTAATGTATGAGAATTCAAGCATTGAGTATATTGAAGCTTGTATACAATATTTTGAGCAATTATATTGTAAGTTTATCTTATGCATATTGTCATTGATATTGGTCATTTTATTCATATTATTATTATTTTCATGAATGTTATGTTCATTTATTTTGGCCATTTAATATATTGATTGCTCTTATATTTGAGACTACTCAAGATCCTAAATATTAGGACCTAAGATAATCTGGCTAAAAATCCAATAGAATATATTAACGAAGGTCTTGGTCCAAAATATGCCTAAGTGGAGGAGATGTGCTCTATATCTTGGCCAATATAGGAAGACTCAAAAACTGTTATGAGTTAGCCTCCGAAGAAGATTTGTTCCTTGTTAAGCTAATGAAATAAAATGGGTTTAAGATCAAAATAAGAAATGTGAGGAATAGAAAACAATGCAAGGTTAAATATCAAATCTAAAAATGGTCAGGATATTTCTAACAACACTAACATAAAACGCATAAACACTTCCACATTCAATTTAAAAAAAAAACCTAACAAACTAGCTAGCATAAAATTTTGCAAAACAATATTTATATCAATGTCTTTAAACTATCCAAGAACTAAATGAACAATAATCCAAACAATAATCCAAATCAACTAGAATAGTTTTAATAGAATATGCCATTCATAGAGCATAAAAATAAATGCATCAAAAACATAAATCACATTCTTAATTGAATTCTGCAACACCTTTTGGCAGATGCCAAATAACAATTGATTATATTAAGTATGAAGCAACAATTACACAACATATACAAGCAAACATTAAAGAGTCAACCCTCTTTTTGAGGTATATTGAGCTATTTATATGATTACATCATTTTTTGTTAGCTCTAATTATTTCATGAAACCTACTTGCAGGCCTAAGAAGGGTGAGTGCAAAGTATGGGCATCATTTTCCAACTCGGCCCAACTTAATTATTTTAATTTTATTGTGTTGATGTAGTCGATTTTGATTTCATCCATGAGCTTGGCATCCACATACCTCTAGCAAATCTAGTTTATCTTATGACAGACTAACTTTTTTCTACTTGATTGGGCCAGTTGTCCAAGGATAGGTGTATGATGGAGGAGTGCCCAAGACATTGGGATTTTTGATAGAATTTATTCTATTGATAGTTAAAAAAAAATTCTCTATTGTCGAGGTTTTGATGTTTTATCAGGGCTTGTAGATTAAGCTGAATTTCTTCTAATTTTGAAATGACGTCAACCTCTCAAAATTTTGGCCCTCTTTCTTCTTATTCTTTTGACTTAGACAATTTTTTAATCTAACAATGTGTCAACAACACCAAACATAGAACACTTCTTCCTTGTATGATTACATCAGCATTTCAAAAGTCTGGCTTGACCTTTACCTTAGCCAAATTTTAGGTCTAGCCTTTTGTTAAAATGCTAGACTTTTTCTACCCTTGTGGTGATGTCAATTCCTTATAAGTTTGATATTTCCACACCGATATCTTTATTGTTCCAAAAAAGTATGGCCTTATTCTACCTGTCATCTACCTTAGCCAAATTTTGAGTTTGCTCTTTTTTTGTGTCAGACTTTTTTGCTCCTTATGATGATGTCAACATTTTAAAATTCCACCCTCTTTTTTCTTCAATTTTTTTTCTTAGCCAAATTCTAAGTCTGACATTGTGGCGAATTGTTGGATCTTCCTACCTGAGATATATTTTAGGTCCAACAAGATGTTTTGAGCATCTGGTTGCCTTACTATATTTCATTTTGATTCCCATTGACTTATTATAGAAAAATTTTACTCTAATAGAAATGTTTTACATGTGAGTTATTGTATGTATCCACATTATTGGTGCCTCCTAGGGATTTCTACTTGTAGGAACAAAGAACCTATATTGCCTTATCCATTGGGTATGGAGTCAAAAAGATACAAAGAAGCTAGAAGATAAAATAAAAGAAGCCAAATCTTTAGGAAAGGAAAATTTTGTAGGATGTGAGGAGGAAAATTGTTGTGGTAGGGTTTGCAAAGCATGTGTTGAAATATGCCCTTTCCAGCTTACATCCCATTTGCCTATAAAAATTAGAATTGTTTATAGGATTTGGAGGAGGAAAATAACAAGAGAAGAGAAGAATGATAGTAAATTAAAAGAAATGATTATGAATGGAGTTTAATAAAATGGTGAGGTTGAGAATGGTGGAGAGGGGTGCAAGAAAATGAAAACTCGAGGAAAAATGTGGAAGGAAATATGAGAAGAGGAAATGAAAGGAAAGAGAAAAGATATATCTAGCTATTGGATATTTTGAGTCAAAGTTGTCATTGATGTCAAGGAATGAAGTTGTCATTGATGTCAAGGAATGAAGTTGTCATTGATGTTAAGGAATAAGCTACAGTTGATATCAAAATATCAAAAGAAATAATGCGAGAGGTTGATTGAAAAGATGTCATAATATTGTTTTTTTATTATGTGAGGCAAAGATAAAGGGTTTTTATTAAAACCATGGTGGCAAAATAATTTTTTATTAAATCATTATGAGGAACAAAAAGTTTTAATTTAACCCCCAAGGAGGCTTTAATTTATATAAAGCCAAAGGTTACAAATTTACTTTATAAAATTTAAATTCTAAATAGAATTTAAATGATTTATAAATTAATTATGCATATTATAAAGGCGTTGACGTCCAAGTTTAATACACCGTCGACGTGCAATATTTGGAAGGCAAAAGGTATTTAAACCTTTTCCTAAGTTCAAAACCAAGTATTCGAATTCCCTCCGATTAATTCCACATCAAAAATCATGCTAAGATTCATGGAGAAAGTGCCAAGGAGCAACGAACAAAAAGCTTGTGCATTCAGTAAGAAGGGAGCGCATCAAACACACTATGTGGCAAGAGGAGAAGGGAGCCAAGGGCTCTAAAGGATTTGGTGAAATATTAAAGTGCCTTCTATGCTTTTAGTGGGCACATGAGTGCTTGGCTCACACGGCTAGCAATTCGCGGCCAAGGCACTAGCAAGGGAGAGAGTGCAAGATCGAATCCCGCAAAATGCGGAGTGGGAGATATAAAAGATTTTTATATTTTTGATTTAATTTTTGATTAAGTTGCTAAGGTTGTGGAGAGATAAGGGTTGTTAATAGAAATAAAAATTATTCTTTGTTTTGCTAAGGCTAGGGAGATATAAGGGGTAAATTGGTTATGATATTTACCTAAGTGGTAAATAGAAATTTACTAGGGTAATATTATTTTTACCTTAGGGAATTAAAAATTTATTTATTGCATATATTTGGTAAAGTGACTTAATCAATTATTGCAATATTGAGAAGAGTAAGGTGTTTTTGGTCAATTATTGTTGATGGATGATTTCTTTAAGATGGAGTAATAAGGTGTATGTAAGTTTTGATATTTACATTGTATTTTTGAGAGAGTTTATCATCTTATAGCTTCTTTGAGCTTGTCAAAGAAGTGTTTGTGGTTGTGGCAAATTTTTGAGGTTACTTCATCATCAAGAAAAAGGTATGGGCACATTCTTCCATAGTTGAGTTGATTGGTTGGTTTTCTGGAAAACAAGTTTAGGGTGAAAAAGACTTAAGTAGGTCTCCTTATTGAGTGTATTGAGTTAAAGCTTCAAGGTTTTCTAGAATAAAGAGTTGTTATTAAAACCTTGTTTTATAAACATTGTTGTTGAAGCCATTGGTTTAGTGAAGAACTTGAACTAGAATTTGAAAATAATGTGAGTATCATTTTTTATGTGATATTGTTTTATAAGAATTATTGTTGAATCCATTGGTTGAGTGAAGAACTTGAACTAGGGTTTGAAAATAACATGAATATCATTGTTATGTGAGATTGGTTGATAACCATTATTGAAAACATTTTGAGTGAAGGTTCATATGCTTGGACTAGGGTTTTTAAGCAAGGGTTGTTTCATTTAGTGATTGGTTGAGTAGAGTTGGTTGAGCCTACCTATTCAAGTGGATGTGTGAAGTGATTGTTCAATTTCTATAAAATAAACTATTCTATATTCTAAATTGATTTGAGGAAGTGATTGAAAATTAAGGTGATTGTGCAAGTGTTATGAAGTAAAGTTTGCAAGTAAATAGAAAGTCAAGAGTCATGTATACAAGTGGCAAGATGTGAAGCCAAAGGGACATGTGTGATTTGTCTTAAGTATATAATAGGAAAGATTGCATCTCCCAAATATTTCAGGAGTACAATAGTCAATTGAAGAGTCACCTTTCTAAGGTTATATAATAGAGACAAAGCTCCATGTAATGTATGAGAATTCAAGCATTACGTATATTTAAGCTTGTATACAATATTTTGAGCAATTATATTGTAAGTTTATCTTATGCATATTGTCATTGATATTGGTCATTTTATTCATATTATTGTTATTTTCATGAATGTTATGTTCATTGATTTTGGCCATTTAATATATTGATTGCTCTTATATTTGAGACTACTCAAGATCCTAAATATTAGGACCTAAGATAATATGGCTAAAAATCCAACAGAATATATTAATGAATGTCTTGGTCCAAAATCTGCCTAAGTGGAGGAGATGTGCTCTAGATCTTGGCCAAGATAGGAAGACTCAAAAACTGTTATGAGTTAGCCTCCAAAGAAGGTTTGTTCCTTGTTAATCTAATGAAATAAAAGGGGTTTAAGATCAAAATAGGAAATGTGAGGGTTAGAAAACAATGCAAGGTTAAATATCAAATCTAAAAATGGTCAGGATATTTCTAACAACACTAACATAAACCGCATAAACACTTCCACATTCAATTAAATAAAAACCTAACAAACCATCTAGCATATAATTTTGCAAACCAATATTTATATCAATGTCTTTAAACAATCCAAGAAATAAATGAACAATAATCCAGATCAACTAGAATAGTTTTAATAGAATATGCCATTCATAGAGCATAAACATAAATGCATCAAAAACATAACTCACATTCTTAATTGAATTCTGCAACACCTTTTGGCAGATGCCAAATAACACTTGCTTTTATTAAGTATGAAGCAACAATTACACAACATATACAAGCATACACTAAAGAGTCAACCCTCTTTTTGAGGTATATTGAGCTATTTATATGATTACATCATTTTCTTGTTAGCTCTAATTATTTCATGAAACCTACTTGTAGGCCTAAGAAGGGTGAGTGCAAAGTATGGGCATCACTTTTCATCTCAACCCAACTTAATTATTTTGATTTGATTGTGTTGATGTAGTCGATTTTGATTTCATCCATGAGCTTGGCATCCACATGCCTCTATAAAATATAGGGTGTCTTATGAAAGACTAACTTTTTTCCACTTGATTGGGCCAGTTGTCCAAGGATAGGTGTATGATGGAGAAGTGCCCAATCCATTGGGATTTTTGATAGAATTTATTTTTATTGATAGTGATAGGTCTAAAATATTTGTCTCTATTGTCGAGGTTCTGATGTTCTATCAGGGCCTTGTAGATTAAGCTGAATTTCTTCTAATTTTGAAATGACGTCAACCTCTCAAAATTTTGGCCCTCTTTCTTCTTATTCTTTTGAATTAGACAATTTTTTAATCTAACAATGTGTCAACAACACCAAACATAGAACACTTCTTCCTTGTATGATTACATCAGCATTTCAAAAGTCTGGCTTGACCTTTGCCTTAGCCAAATTTTAGGTCTAGCCTTTTGTTAAAATGCTAGACTTTTTCTACCCTTGTGGTGATGTCAATTCCTTATAAGTTTGATATTTCCACACCAATATCTCTATTGTTCCAAAAAGTATGGCCTTCTTCTACCTGTCATCTACCTTAGCCAAATTTTGAGTTTGCTCTTTTTTTGTGTCAAACTTTTTTGCTCCTTACGATGATGTCAACATTTTAAAATTCCACCCTCTTTTTTCTTCAATATTTTTTCTTAGCCAAATTCTAAGTCTGACATTGTGGTGAATTGTTGGATCTTCCTACCTGAGCTATATTTTAGGTCCAACAAGATGTTTTGAGCATCTGGTTGCCTTACTATATTTCATTTTGATTCCTATTGACTTATTGTAGCAAAATTTTACTCTAATAGCAATGTTTTACATGTGAGTTATTGTATTTATCCACATTATTGGTGCCTCCTCGGGATTTCTACTTGTAGGAACAAAGAACCTATATTGCCTTATCCATTGGGTATGGAGTCAAAAAGATACAAAGAAGCTAGAAGATAAACTAAAAGAAGCCAAATCTTTAGGAAAGGAAAATTTTGTAGGATGTGAGGAGGAAAATTGTTGTGGTAGGGTTTGCAAAGCATGTGTTGAAATATGCCCTTGCCAGCTTACATCCCAATTGCCTATAAAACTTAGAATTGTTTATAGGATTTGGAGGAGGAAAATAACAAGAGAAGAGAAGAACGATAGTAAATTAAAATAAATGATTATGAATGGAGTTTAATAAAATTGTAAGGTTGAGAATGGTGGAGAGGGGTGCAAGAAAATGAGAAGTCGAGGGAAAATGTGGAAGGAAATATGAGAAGAGGAAAGGAAAGGAAAGGAAAGAGAAAAGAGATATCTAGCTATTGGATATTTTGAGTCAAGTTGTCATTGATGTCAAGGAATGAAGTTGTCATTGATGTTAAGGAATAAGCTACAGTTGATGTCAAAATGTCAAAAGGAATAATGCGAGAGGTTGATTGAAAATATGTCATAATATTATTTTTTTATTATGTGAGGTAAAGATAAAGGGTTTTTATTAAAACCATGGTGGCAAAATAATTTTTTATTAAATCATTATGAGGAACAAAATGTTTTAATGTAACCCCCAAGGAGGCTTTAATTTATATAAATCCAAAGGTTAGAAAGTTAATTTATAAAATTTATATTCTAAATAGAATTTAAATGATTTATAAATTAATTATGCATATTATAAAGGCGTTGACGTCCAAGTTTAATACACCGTCGACGTGCAATATTTGGAAGGCAAAAGGTATTTAAACCTTTGCCTAAGTTCAAAACCAAGTATTCGAATTCCCTCTGATTAATTCCACATCAAAAATCATGCTAAGATTCATGGAGAAAGTGCCAAGGAGTAGCAAACAAAAAGCTCGTGCATTCAGTAAGAAGGGAGCACATCAAACATGCTATGTGGCAAGAGGAGAAGGGAGCCAAGGGCTCTAAAGGATTCGGTGAAATATTAAAGTGCCTTCTATTCTTTTAGTGGGCACATGAGTGCTTCACTCACATGGCTAGCAAGTCGCGACCAAGGCACTAGCAAGGGAGAGAGTGCAAGATCGAATCCCGTAGAACACGGAGTGGGAGATATAAAATATTTTTATATTTTTGATTTAATTTTTGATTAAGTTGCTAAGGTTGTGGAGAGATAAGGGTTGTTAATAGAAATAAAAATTATTCTTTGTTTTGCTAAGGCTAGGGAGAGATAAGGGGTAAATTGGTTATGATATTTACCTAAGTGGTAAATGGAAATTTACTAGGGTAATATTATTTTTACCTTAGGGAATTAAAAATTTATTTATTGCATATATTTGGTAAAGTGACTTAATCAATTATTGCAATATTGAGAAGAGTAAGGTGTGTTTGGTCAATTATTATTGATGGATGATTTCTTTAAGATGGAGTAATAAGGTGTATGTAAGTTTTGATATTTACATTGTATTTTTGAGAGAGTTTATCATCTTATAACTTCTTTGAGCTTGGCAAAGAATTGTTTGTGGTTGTGGCAGATTTTTGAGGTTACTTCATCATCAAGAAAAAGGTATGGGCACATTCTTCCATAGTTGAGTTGATTGGTTGGTTTTCTGGAAAACAAGTTTAAGGTGAAAAAGACTTAAGTAGGTCTCCTTATTGAGTGTATTGATTTAATGCTTCAAGGTTTTCTAGAATAAAGAGTTGTCATTAAAACCTTGTTTTATAAACATTGTTTTTGAAGCCATTGGTTGAGTGAAGAAATTGAACTAGGATTTGAAAAGAACATGAGTATCATTATTATGTGATATTTTTTTATAAGCATTGTTGTTGAAGCCATTGGTTGAGTGAAGAACTTGAACTAGGGTTTGAAAAGAACATGAATATCATTGTTATGTGAGATTGGTTGATAAGCATTGTTGAAAAAAATTTGAGTGAAGGTTCATATGCTTGGACTAGGGTTTGTAAGCAAGGGTTTTTTCATTTAATGATTGGTTGAGTAGAGTTGGTTGAGCCTACCTAGTCAAGTGGATGTGTGAAGTGATTGTTCAATTTCTATAAAACAAACTATTCTATATTCTAAATTGATTTGAGGAAGTGATTGAACATTTGAGGTGATTGTGAAGCATATTGAGTCTTTAACAATTCTTTGTGTGTTTCTGAAAGAGTGATTGAAAGTGATTGAGCATTGAGGTGATTGTGAAGCATATTGAGTCTCTAAAAATTCTTTGTATGTTTCTGAAAGAGTGATTGAAAGTGATTGAGAATTGAGGTGAATGTGAAGCATATTGAGTCTCTAACAATTCTCTATATGTTTCTAAAAGAGTGATTTAAAGAGTCTCTAACAATTCTCTTTATGTTTCTATGAGACTGGACAATTTCTAGTGTGGACTTGTTAAGCAGATTTGAGGCAAGTCTTTGAAAAGACTTATGGACGGATTTGGGTAAGCTTTTATGGAAGCTTACAATACATATTGAGAGTAGATTTGGATAAGTTCTTATGAGAACTTATTGAGCATATTGGATAAGTTCTAGAGAGGACTTGAGGACAGATTGGTGTGAGATTTTGTGGAAGCTTACAAGGTATATTTGAGATAAGTCTTTGAGAAGACTTGAAAATGGAGTTGATTTATTTATTTGTTCAAACCTTGAGTTAAGGTTTGGGGCAGATCCAGCAAAGTTAATTTGAGATTGAATCAAGCTTTGAGTTAAGGCTTGAAGAAAAATATTGAGGATATATTTGTGCTAGATCGAAGGACTGTGTTTAGTATAGATTCAAGGATAGAGTTTGGTACAGATTTTAGGATAAGTTTGTGTCAGACCAGAGACATAGATTGAGGATAAATTTGTGTTAGACCGAAGGACTGTGTTTAGTACAAATTTGAGATAGAGCTTTGGAGGTGATATATTTGAGGACATAGATCTCCATCTAGAGCAAGGAAGACAGGTGTCTTCTATGGATAGAGTTCCATTTGCTAATGGTAGTGGAGGTAGAGGTCTTTTAGAGGATCACCAACCATAGCAGAGTTAGGATATTGATGTCTCCTATGGATAGAGATCCATGAACTTTGATTAGGGGATTGGTGTCTCCTATGGATAGAGATCCATAAACTTTGATTAGGGGATTGGTGTCTCCTTTGGATAGAGATCCATAAACATTGTAATAGGGAAAGGATTCCCAAAATATTGATTGAGAAAATTTTAGTGAAATACTTTCTCCATGGAGTAGCCCACATTGGGCGAACCACGTAAATTTTAGTGTCTCTATTATGTGTGGTGATTTGTGCATTTTTTTATTATTACTATAATATTTCTATATATACATTGCATAATATTAATTGGGAAAGAAAAGTAAAAAGTGGTCTTATACTGTTCACTCCCATCTCAGTATAAGCTTGTGTTCTTCACTAGCTATAGATACCTTTCACAAAAATGAAGCTTAATTTAATATTACTTGAAATGACTGAGGACCACTTAAAATGAAGGTAAACTACCTTAGGTAAATATTTTAGGCACTTAAGGGTCCATTAGTGCTCCCTAATTTTTTCTTATTAAAAACTTTGCATAGATACCTTTGTTCAAAACTACAAACAGTAGCTACAAGGTTCTCAGGTACTTTTGAAGTATACATGGTTGCTAGAATAGGACCTGTTGAGTGGTATTTTCATCCAGTTGTGAAGGTACACTCTCCTTTAGGATTTGGGTTCCAAATCCCCTCTTGCAAAGAAGTTAAACAAACAACTTCTCCAAGGTCTCCATTGTATTAGCATTTGCATATGTGTATTAGTAATCTCAAATATAAGATATTCAATTTGAATGCTTGGAACACCTTAGTGATTGCAAGTAACTGTAAACAAGGGGCAATGTTGGTTTATTTCATCATGAAACTTTAGTGATTGTTCATTGTTTTTTTGGGTTTTGATATTTTTATTTTAATGCCTTGAAAAGTTAAAACTTCTGGAAAAATATAAAATGCAAAAAATGAAATGCAGGAACTGAAAATAAAATGCATTCAATATGATGCTATCCTATTTCGACAAAATCAAAGATGTGAGGCTTCTATGCATGCAACCTAGCCTATTGGACTTGCAAAACAAGCACAATCCCCATAGACTAAGTGTTGGTTCCTAGGGTACAAAATAAAATTCAGATTTCAAATATTCGCCTAATGTAACCCAAAAACATGGCATTAACATTATCTATAAATTCAAAATCTGAAAGAATGAAAGAATAAACATTAAATCCATAGCATGCAAATAAAATCTCCTTCTTTCTTGCCCATAAGATGCAAGTTTCTGACAACTTCTGCATTAAAAATATGTCATTTTACAATAGCAGAACTTCTGGTTTTCCCAAACTAGTCTGTGGAAGAAAAACAACTCAAATAGGTCCAGCAAGGTCTTCTCGCCTTCAACTTTGCAACTCTGCTTGCAGCGGTTTTCAATCCCTATCCATGAAGAAGAAAAACCAGTCCAATGTGGAATAAAATATCCAGAGAAACCCAGTGCTAAGGCCCTGCCTTCATCACTACAATCTTCTCTGAAAAGTTTTGCCCCCCTCCCCTTCTGGCCTCTTTGAATGGCGTATTTAAACTTTTCGAAAGAATTGTTTCTCCTTTCATGACGGTTCACTTTCATTTTCTAATGGCTGTTCATTTCACATTCCCTGACTGTTGGCTTCACCTTCCCTGCATGTGTGTGCTTCGATTTCCATTTTGTGGCCCTTTGCTGTGTTTTCTCCACATAGGCTTGTGTCCATTTCCTTCCCTATGTAACGACCATCTTAAATGATTTCCAATCATTAAATATTTCTTATGTAACGCTTGGTCTTATTTACTGGATTTTTTCCTTATGTCCACGTCATTATGCAGGTCTGTTACCTTGGCAAAAATGGGACATGTCGCGATATCATGACACTTCTTGCTCCTCAGCCTGCCTACCCCTTTTGAACCGCGAAAATACAACATGTCGCGATATCGCGACACTTTTGGCCCCTTCTGTATTTTGTTGCTTTCAGCCATGAAAATGCAACATGTCGCGATATCGTGACACTTTTTCTTTCTTCCCTCTCTCTTTGCTTTGAATCACAAAAACGCAACATGTCGTGATATCGCGACACTTTTTTCTGTATGGCCGTGAAAACGCAACATGTCGCGATATCGCGACACTTTTTCCTGTACGGCCGTGAAAATGCAACATGTCGCGATATCGCGACACTTTTTCCTGTACGGCCATGAAAATGCAACATGTCGCGATATCACGACACTTTTTCATGTACGGCCGCAAAAATGCAACATGTCGCGATATCATGACACTTTCTTTCTCTGCTTGTCTGCCCATTTTGAATCGCGAAAATGCAACATGTCGCGATATCGTGACACTTTTTCTTTCTCTTTTCCTTTGCTTTTGGCCGCGATGGTGCAACATGTCGTGATATCATGACACTTTTTCTTTTTGGGCCGCGATGGTGCAACATGTCGCGATATCGCAACTTTTTTCTTTTTTGGGCTGCGATGGTGCAACATGTCGCGATATCGCGACACTTTTTCTTTTTGGGTCGTGATGGTGCAACATGTCACGATATCGCGAAACTTTTTCTTTTTGTGCCGCGATGGTGCAACATGTCGCGATATCCCAACACTTTTTCTTTTTGGGCCGCGATGGTGCAACATGTCGCGATATAGCGACACTTTTCCTCCTTGTGGTTTTTTTTGCTTTTTTTTTTTTTGAACTTTAGCCTATGGGCCACTTCAGTCTTCTTAAAACACATGCAAAAAAGGTTGGTCCCCAATTTTGGGGTACGTTGTGGATTAGCCACAACAAATGGCGACTCTGCTAGGAAATGCTCTTGAGCATTTCGGTGAGAACTCAACTTGAAAACACACAGACTCAAATACAAGTGTTAGCAAATATCCCAAGAATGAAACTAGATGAGAAATACATGAAACATTAGAATTATTAAGCATTAGCTTGGTGTGTGCAATGTGCTTCATTCCCTATCATTTGAAATTCATTCAGCTTTCCATTGTTAGCTTCACTTATGATTTGTATGCAAGGCTATGAATGATTTGTGCAGGATTTGATGTATGACAACTATGTTAGAGATATAACAACCTGCTTTGCAAAAGCTCAGACCTTCTAGCATCATGAAAAAACATATTAAAATTTTCAAACCCTCTTAGGACCAAAAATATGTATACTTAATTAATTTACTAGATCCCAAAGTTGGTTATGTGTCACTACCATCTTGAACCCATGTGCAGGTGTAAGTTAAATAAGAGCTTTGGGGAATCGAATTCCCAAACTAAGCGAGATGGGAATTTAACCCTATCCTTACTACTATGATCTGGAGTTCATTACCTCATCTTGAACAAAATGATTTAACTTGTTATGGATGAAACTGTCAGGCTAGCCTGTCCATTTGAGCGATCGATGGTCTTGCTTTTAGACAAGACATGTTGCCACGCATGAGCATACTCCACTTGCCCGACCAGGCATCTATAGCCCTGATGGAGATTAACCCCATAATCCAAGATTTTATTTTACTATGATTTCTTGGACCTTGGTGATGACTACCCATCCTTGCAAGGGACATGTAGTACGATCCTTCCAATCCAGTATTAATAAAGAAATGAAAAATATTTTCTTTTGAATTTCAAGTTCTTGAGTGGGAAAAATGGAAGCTTTGGGGAATCGAATTCTCAACCTAAGCGAGATGAGAATTAGACCCTATCCTTACTAGTCCCTGAGGGTCAAATTAGAGCTTTGGGGAATCGGATTCTCAACCTAAGCGAGATGAGAATTAGACCCTATCCTTACTACTCCATGAAGGTCAAATTAGAGCTTTGGGGAGTTGGATCCTCAACCTCAGTTCGATGAGGATTTAACCCTATCCTTACTACTCTGATTTTAGGCTTTAAGCACTATGGGAGTGGTGAAAACCACTATTTTAAGGATTATGTTGCATAATAGGACAGACATGAAATACTCCTTTCGCCTCACCTTTTCTTCCAAGTACGAATTTGACCATTTTGCTCAAGATCTTCTTTAATATGTGTAGAACGTGCTTGGTTCAAGATAGCTCAGGCATCAGTTTCCAACCTTAGGACCCTTTTAATATATGTTATGTAATAACCCTAAGAGGATTCGACACCTTTTCAATGATTTCCCATGAAATGAAGATGCAACTGAGATGGAATGTATATGCAATGCGGAATGTACATGAGATATGAATGCATTGCTCCTTTTGAAATGAGAATGAAGTATACCACCTACTTTGCCATAATTTATAAAACTGACAACTTCCTACATCATAAGTTCCAAACGATATTCTTTAATGTTTTTGTGAAATTCGTGGAGCTTTCTGCAATACAATTTCGATGTTTCATATTCTCCTAGTCTTATTCAACATTCATAAGGATCTAAATTAACAAACCAAAAATGTCCAATGGACCAACACACAAAATTTAAAACCAAAATGATATCTAATCCAAAACCAAAACACGAAAACCAATAGTATATACAATATAATACAAGATGATGCAAAAATTTGGATTATCATTTTCTCGGATCCCAAACCTGATTAGAGCATTCCAAAAGACATATAATATGATACACATGCCGAATGTGGAAGGAATCAAATGAAAACAAGATTAGACCAAACAATACAACCAACTTCAATTTCACTCTCCTACCCCACCAATTAGATTTAGTTCCATTAGTATTCTCATAGGTGAGATTCAAATTACCATATTGATTAGACAATGGTTGATTTTCAATTCTTTCTTGTCTATTCTTTAAGGTGCAAATTACATAATCCCATTCATGATTTAGAACTAGGCTTTATTTATTCAAAATGAAATTTTGTAAGCAAGAGCCTATTTCTAAAAATTTCAAAGCTAATTCATTTTCCATGTTCTTAGGCCAATCCAAATTGTGCAACAATTTACAAGCATCTAGGATATTTACTAAATGGGGATCGTTAAAAATTTTTATCCTAGATTCAAGAATTAATTGTTGATGAATTTGATTTAGCAATTTAAGTGCATCAAACTCCTTTTCATTCATTAAAGTAAGGCTATCAAAGGTGTGGTTAGAAATTAATCCTTGTTCTTCATTCACCTTCAATGGCATTTCATCATAAATATCATTTGAATTATACAAATCTTCACCTAAATCTTGGATGTTTGGATACAAAGGTTTAGATTTTACTTTTTTCACATTTTTATTTACCAAAACTTGGTGAGGATTTGCAATTTCCTCTTTTACCTCATGGTCTTCATATTCTTCATTGATTACTTGTTCATCGAACATACCAAAATTGGGCACCCAATTAAAAATATGCCCATCCTTTTCAACCCTCAAATATTCTTGGTCGAAGTGTATGTCAAGTAACTCATCTTCATGATCAATCACTTTTGTTGCTTCCAATAGATCAACCACTTTTTCATTTAATTCCAATTCTTTGTTCACTATCCCTAGTATCTCTTCCAAAACATCCTCAAATTGCACAAGAGTTGGAATATCTTCCTTTGAGTAGGCGATTATGTTGTCCTGTATATCAATTGGCACACAAGTTTCATTAGCAGTTTTGGAGTGAGTGTAGCCTTCCCACTTCTTCCATGAATCATAGTAGTCACCTTCCAAATTCAAGTTGTGACGCTCAAATACTTCTTCTCCATCCTTTGATTCATCAACCTGTTCCTCATCCAATTCATCTTCACCTTCCATGGATGGTCCAGTTATTTCCAAAAGTGGGTTATTTCTTGAATTCAAATTAGTAAAGCTATCATAATCCAAATTTGTAACCCATGATTCAATTTTATCACAATTTGGAGGGTGAAGAAATTTTTGATCATTAATTCCAAGCTTCTCATCGAGAGTGTCTTCCAAGAACAAGTGATGACGCTCAAGTACTTCTTCTTCATCTTTTGATTCATCAACATGCTTCTCACCCCATTCATCTTCACCTTCCTCATTCTCACTCTCTTGACGATATAGAGTTTCCCCCACCAAAATGTTGTTCTCTCCTTGTTGATGTTGGTATGGACCCTTATTTGACACAAGTTCCAAATCATCCACTTGAGCTTGGAGACAATGGGTATACATAGCAATTTCAAAACAATCTCTTTCATTATGCTCCCTTGTATCATGCAATCTATACTCGTTTTCCCATGCAAAATCAAAAATATTAAGAATGGAACTAGAGTGACTTGGTCCTGCAGAAGTATCTATCTGATTAGCAATAGGGGAAGGCACACCCCCATTGTTTGGCTTCAGTATTCCATTGTCTCCCCTCCATTGTTGAAATTTTGATTTGGGTGAGGGGCATGGGATTCATACTTCTGTTGTTGAACCAAATCATTACTCAATTTGTGAACCATATTTTTGAGTTCTTCAACCTCTGAATAAATCTCTTTTGGTTGAGCTATATTATTGCTAGTTCCAATAGGATTTGCGTAATTGGTGAGATTGTGACTTAACATTTGAGTTGGATTTTGAGCCATTGGATTTGCGTAGGGATTCACACTTTGAATTGGAATTGGATTGGGGAAAGGAACCATAGCCTGAGAATTAACCAGACTAGCTCCTTGCATAGTCTATTGACTATTTTGCAAAAATGGAGGAATGGGAGGAATGGATGTGATTGGTTGAATTGGAATGTGTGCGTAAGTGGGTGTTGATGAATATGGTTGTTGATAAGGCAAAGCATTTATGCCTGACATTTGCGATGCCGTGATCTGATTCATCATAGGATTTTGACCATAAGGACCATATTGTCCTACCATGGGCATCTGGGAAAACCCATAATTCTGTGGTGTCATTTGTTGTTCAATGGTCATAGCTTCATTGTAGGCTAGAGCAAGCGTAGTAACTTGAGGATTTCGCCTTGCAAACATTGTCGTCATAGGATCCAATGCCCCAAAATATATTCGCAAAGCTACTGTGGGATCAATGGCAAAATGCCGAATTGCTCTATTATAGCACTTCTGAAATCTCTGATTAAAAGTTCGGATTGACTCACCCTGGCCTCTTTTGCATGTAATGAACTGATTATAGATGATTGTGGGATCTAATGGTGACCTGAATTGGTTGACAAAAGCATTCTCCATTTTCGTCCATGACATAATGGAACTAGTAGGTAAGCAAATATACCATTCATAGGCCACATAGTCTAGGCTTATGGGGAATATTCTACAAGCCACATCTTCATGTTGAAATTGCAATCTTATCAAAACATCCCTATAGGCCTAAATATGTTCTTCTGCGGTCCTTGGGCCATTCGGTTTGTATTTGGGCAAAAATTTCTCTATATTCCTAGGGATCTCATGAATATCCCCTGCAATATTCAAAGGAATGTTATGGGCTCCGTACCAAGGATCTGGTGGAGGTTGGGCCATTTGATTTAAAATCGATGATGATAATCTTACAAGGGTCATGGAAAATACCTCGAAGAAGACCTGCGACACACAAAAAAATTTGCAATTAATAGAATTCGAAGAATAACTTCAAAACCAATTTGTTAGTCATGCATGAAAGAAACCTTGAAATGACTAGCAAATATCAAAAATGTAACGTATGAATAATCATGTTAGCATCAATCAAGAGATGTATCCATTAAAATCAAATGAAAGTAATTACGTGGAGACAACCTCGCTAGTCAAGAATTTTTTTTTTTTTTAAATCAAATCAAGACAGAATATTCCTGTATGAACAATCAAAAAACGTTAGGACAATGCATAGTAATTCATGTCCTCCCTTTAACACTACAAGGTTGTATTGTTAAAAAAAATGCTAAAGATAATCAATAGGGCATGAACTATTCAAAATTTAAATCCCTATAGCATTTAAATCACACTGAAATAAACCAGTTCGGGCCCTCCTTCTAGCACCAATCTATTGAGTGGTATTTTCACCCGATTGTGAAAGTACACTCTCCTTTAGGATTTGGGTTCCAAATCCCCTCTTGCAAAAAATTTAAACAAACAACTTCTCCAAGGTCTCCATTGTATTAGCATTTGCATATGTGTATTAGTAATCTCAAATATAAGATATTCAATTTGAATGCTTGGAACACCTTAGTGATTGCAAGTAACTGTAAACAAGGGGCAATGTTGATTTATTTCATCATGAAACTTTAGTGATTGTTAATTGTTTTTTTGGGTTTTGATATTTTTATTTTAATGCCTTGAAAAGTTAAAACTTTTGGAAAAATATAAAATGTAAAAAATGAAAAATGAAATGCAGGAACTGAAAATAAAATGCATTCAGTATGATGCTATCCTATTTCAAAAAAACCAAATATGTGAGGCTTCTGTGCATGCAACCTAGCCTATTGGACTTGCAAAACAAGCACAATCCCCATAGACTAAGTGTCGGTTCCTAGTGTACGAAATAAAATTCAGATTTCAAATATTCGCCTAATGTAACCCAAAAACATGGCATTAACATTATCTATAAATTCAAAATCTAAAAGAATGAAAGAATAAACATTAAATCCATAGCATGCAAAGAAAATTTCCTTCTTTCTTGCCCATAAGATGCAAATTTATGAAAACTTCTGCATTAAAAATATGTCATTTTACAATAGCAGAACTTCTAGTTTTCCCAAACCAGTCTGTGGAAGAAAAACAACTCAAACAGGTCCAGAAAGGTCTTCTCGCCTTCAACTCTGCAACTCTGCTTGTAGCGGTTTTCAATCCCTATCCATGAAGAAGAAAAACCAGTCCAATGTGGAAGAAAATATCCAAAGAAACCTAGTGCTAAGGCCTTGCCTTCATTACTGCAATCTTCTTTGAAAAGTTTCGCCCCCCTCCCCTCCTGGCCTCTTTGAATGGCGTATTTAAACTTTTTGAAAGAATTGTTTCTCCTTTCATGACGGTTCGCTTTCGTTTTCCAATGGCTATTCGTTTCACCTTCCCTGGCTGTTTGCTTCAACTTCCCTGCATGCATGTGCTTCGGTTTCCATTTTGTGGCCCTTTGCTATGTTTTCTCCACATAGGCTTGTGTCCATTTCCTTCCCTGTGTAATGACCATCTTAAATGATTTCCAATCATTAAATATTTCTTATGTAACGCTTGGTCTTATTTACTGGATTTTGTCCTTATGTCCGCGTCATTATGCAGGTCTGTTACCTTGGCGAAAATGGGACATGTCGCGATATCGCGACACTTCTTGCTCCTCAGCCTGCCTACCCCTTTTGAACTGCGAAAATACCACATGTCGCAATATCACGATACTTTTGGCCTCTTCTGTCTTTTGTTGCTTTTAGCCACGAAAATGCAACATGTCGCGATATCATGACACTTTTTCTTTCTTCCCTCTCTCTTTTCTTTGAATCGCGAAAACGCAACATGTCGCGATATCACAACACTTTTTTTTTGTACGGCTATGAAAACGCAACATGTCGTGATATCGTGACGCTTTTTCCTGTACGACTGTGAAAATGCAACATGTCATGATATCGCAACACTTTTTCCTGTACGGCCATGAAAATGCAACATGTCACGATATCACGACACTTTTTCCTGTACGACCGCGAAAATGCAACATGTCGCGATATCGTGACACTTTTTCTTTCTCTGCTTGTCTGCCCATTTTGAATCACGAAAATGCAACATGTTGCGATATCGCGACACTTTTTCTTTCTCTTTTCCTTTGCTTTGGCCATGATGGTGCAACATGTCACGATATCGCGACACTTTTTCTTTTTGGGCCGCGATGGTGCAACATGTAGCGATATCGCGACACTTTTTCTTTTTTGGGCCGCGATGGTGCAACATGTCGCGATATCGCGACACTTTTTCTTTTTGGGCCGCGATGGTGCAACATGTCGTGATATCGCAACACTTTTTCTTTTTAGGCCGCGATGGTGCAACATGTCACAATATCGTGACACTTTTTCTTTTTGGGCCGCGATGGTGCAACATGTCACGATATCGCGACACTTTTTTCTTTTTGGGCCGCGATGGTGCAACATGTAGCGATATCACGACACTTTTTCTCCTTGTGGTTTTTTTTGCTTTTTTTTTTTTTGAACTTTAGCCTATGGGCCACTTCGGTCTTCTTAAAACATATGCAAAAAATGTGGGTCCCCAATTTTGGGGTACGTTGTGGATCAGCCACAATAGGACCAAAGCTCAACCACATAAGAGATCTTTCACACATAATTCATTTTGGTCCCTGCATATTCTTTTATAGCCTTAGTAGATAATGGTAACAAGTGGACCTTCTATTGGAACTCAGCTTTTATTAGAGCTAACACATTCTTTCCCTTTTCCTCAACCAATTACCCTTTTCTAGCGTGGCCTTTCCATATGGATATCACATGCTCACCCTTTACAACTAAAGTACAATATGGCATAATGCTAGTAATTTTGCATGTGATATATCTCCCTTTTCTTGATACCATGCCAAATATTTGTTAGCGTATAGCATATTATTACATTATTAGGGTGTATCTAATCTGTTTGAACGTCCTTCTAATGTGGGCATGTTCTGTTTGATTAGCTATGTATTCCATAGACTAATCTGGGCATTCCTTGCACTATTTATTTGGTGTTTGATTAATTAAATAGTATTGAGTTTCATATCATGGTATCAGAGCTAGAGAGGGAGTTTCGCTCCGTCATGACAAAGAGTGTGGGCTCTGCTACCTGGATGAAGCCAGCTTGATTTGAATGTTGTACATCATGATGGAGAGTGTGGGCTCTGCTACCTAGACGAAACCAACAAGCTGACTGGTGTAGACCTGGGCTAGCTGGGCAGATCTGGAAAATTGTAGGTTTGGGTGACTAGAAGCTAGCTAGGCAGATCTAGAAAATTGTAGGTGTGGGTGACTAGAAGTAGTGTGCTGGGACCTGTAGTCTGATTCAAATCTGATTGGTAGGTCTAGCTGACTAATTCTGAATCAAATTGGATTGGTAGGTCTGGGTGACTAAGAAGTAGCGTGCTAGGACCTATAGTCTAACTCAGATAAAACTAGCATGGTGATGTCTGGCAATTATCGATGGTCAATTGATCATGAATAGTGACTGACAAGGATGCGAGGTGAACTTCTCCACAGACTGCACTCAGACTATACTATGGTGGAGCTGATCTGAGATGCGTTCCTGACCTAGCCTAAGTGGATGATCTAGTGATAGAAGACGAACACTACAATGACCTAAGCTAGGAGGAGGACGTGGATACATCCCACTGACGTAGGACACAGAAGAACGTGGATACATCCACACTAACGTAAACAACCCCAAGCTAATGACCCTAAGACCTAAGCCAATGGACGATTTGGCAGACAAAAGGTTTAGTAGGATAGACTACCGTGAGGTGGTTACAAAATACCCTAAGCATCTATAGTTTTAAACAAATTATTTGTTTTATGTGTGTCACATATGGGATATTAGTTCCCAAGCACCAATGTTCGTTCTAGATTTGCAGACAAAGGGCAGATAGTTGTTGGAACAAAATCTGCCTTCGGTTAATAGTGTTGCGCCTTAGACTTTGCCAACATTGAATAGACAGATCTTGCTTGAGATCATCTGTCTAGTCTCCAGAGAAGGCTGGTTCCTTTGAGTTTTTTAGAGAAAATGGGAACAAGAGATAAGGGAAATATAGCCTAAGCTAGAACTTTTCTCATGGTACAGATTAGACAACAACAAACATTGATGATGCAGATTACTACTTTCAGAGTTTTCTTTATATCTTCTTATAGAAAACATGAATTCTCGAGTGCGACTTTTAGATGTTCGTCTAAATACATGTAAATATCTTTAATGTTCAACTCTAGAAACAAGGTTTATACGTGCACAATCCAGATTTCAGAATAGATACATTATAAAACTTAGAATGAATAAAAGTTAAAACACCAGATACATACACTTGCACACAGAAGTTTCGAAAGCTAGAAGAAGAAATCTTTTATTGCTTGTAATCCAATACATGTACATCAAGCCTGTAAACGTCCAAGAGCCGACGCTTTTTCATGGTCGACTCACTCCTATTTATACCCTAAAAATAGTATCTTCTACTACGTACATTTAATTTCTTCAATCAATTACAAGTAATTGTCTGCAGTTTCTAATAATATACAACGGATTTCCCGTAGATTGGATAGATTTCCTTCTAGCTAATTTTAGATGAGCCTATTATTCTGCAATCATCCAATGGACCTGCCAGGTTATAATCAACTGACCATTCTTCAGAAATCAGCACCTGATGTCAGTGCATGTCCCCAGTTGCCAAAAATATACTCTGTTTCCTTGGCAAAAATTGGACATGTCGCGAAATCGCGACACTCTTGTTTCTCTGCCTGCCTGCCCTTTTTGAGTCGTGAAAATGCAACATGTCGCGATATCGTGACACTTTTGCCTCCTTGCTCCCTTTTTTTGCTCTTAGCCATGAAAATGTAACATGTCGCGATATCGCGACACTTTTTCCTTCTTGCCCTTTCTCTTCTCTTTTGGCCGCGAAAATGCAACATGTCGCGATATCGCGACACTTTTTCTTTCTTGTTCTTTCTCTTCTCTTTTGGCCGCGAAAATGTAACATGTCGCGATATCACGACACTTTTGCCCCCTTGCTCCCTTCTATTGCTCTTGGCCACGAAAATGCAACATGTCGCGATATCGCGACACTTTTTCCTCCTTGCTCTTTCTCTTTGCTTTGGACCACGAAAATGCAACATGTCGCGATATCGCGACACTTTTTCCTCCTTGCTCTTTCTCTTTGCTTTGGACCGTGAAAATGCAACATGTCGCGATATCGCGACACTTTTTCCTCCTTGCTCTTTCTCTTTGCTTTGGACCGCGAAAATGCAACATGTCGCGATATCGCGACACTTTTTCCTCCTTGCGGTGTTTTGCTTTTTCTTTGATCTTTAGCATATGGGCCACTTCGGTCTTCTTGGAAAATATGCAAAAAGGTGCATCAGCTATTTTTCTGTAGTTAGTCACTTTTTGACTAACATTCTTGGCGCCTTTCGGGGGAATTTTTGCTCACAAAAATAGGGACCAGGCCTTCATCCATTGGGAAACGGAGTCACCAGCACAGTTGCGAAAAGTAAAATTTTGAGTGGAAAAACAAAGATAAAAGAAAAAGAATGCAAATGTTCCCCACTTAGTGGTGAACGCAGTCTTGTATTGATCTTCATTTCTCACCCAAACTTGATTGTAACCAGAGAAGCCATCTAACAGAGAAAACCTTTCTTCTCCCGCCATAGTATGAAAGATTGGGTCAATCTGGGGTAAAGGATAGTGATCCTTCAAAGAGGCTCTGTTCAAATTTTTGAAATCGACGCATAGTCGTATTTCTCCATTTTTCTTGTGGACTGGAACTAAATTTGCCACCCAGGTAGAGTGCTTGATTGGGTATATTATCTTAGCCTACAGGAGTTTTAACAACTCCTGTTTCATTAAGGCTTCAATTTTAGGATTCACAGGCCTCTGCCTCTACCTAAAAGGTTTAGCTCCTTCCTCTAGTTCGATGGTATGTTGAATGACCTCTTTCCTGTACACTTTCAGATCACTATAAGTCCAGGCTATTATATCTGGATACTCTCTACATAACTATTTTATTTTCTCTAGTTCTACTTCTGTACAATCTGTCCCTACTTTGATCATTTTTCCCGGTTCTAGTTCTATTTCTTTATATCGACGTTCATCTACCTTGATCCTTCGACCTACAGCTCTATCGCTATTGTCAAAAAGGCTCTCCAGGGTGATCAGTCCCTTGGGGATATGATTATTTTTTAGTTGAATAAGGCTCTCTTCGTCCTCTTCTTGTAACGCTCTTTCTGTAGAGCAATTCATCTCATGAATCAAAAAATCTAGGATCTGCTCGTCGTTTTCGAATACTTGCCAGAAAATGTCCTTGTCGGGCACAGAAGGCCTGTATATAAGTCTGACTATTTTAGACTTCTGAATAACATTACTGACTAGGCAAAAATTGGATCCTACTGACGCTAACAGGTCTGCATGGGTGTTCTTTTCTCTGGAAATGGATTTTATGTTTAGTGCTTCAAAATTTTCCAATAGATCCAACACTTTGTTTTTGTAAGCCTTTAGGTAATGTTGCTTACAAATGCATTTACCAGTAACCTGTTTAACAATCAGCTCTGAATCTCCATAGATCAGCAGTTGTTTTGCACCCAATTTTTTAGCTTTCTTAAGTCCCAAACACAAAGCTTCATATTCAGCCACGTTGTTGGTGCAACTCCATGTCAACCTATATGAAAAAACCTTTTCTTTTCCAGTAGGTGAAATCAGAACAATTCCAGCTCCTACTCCATTTTTGCACCTTGACCCATCAAAGTACAATTTCCATAACTGGTTGGCTGAATCACCTGTTTTAGGGACAACAACAGGAAGCTTTTTTGGTTTTTCAATGGAATAGCTTCCTATTTCTGTCTCTACCATAGCGTTGAAATTCTCCATCAAAAACTGATCTTCAGATTGGAGTTCCTCCATGGTTTCTTCCATTAGATCAATATTCTCCAATTCCTCGGACATCATGTTGACGGTAGTTGTTTCTTCTAGTCTTTCCACATGAAAAGTAGATGGTTTTTCATTGTAGATCTTGACTCTTTTACCTTTGAAAGGTACCTCCAAATGCGAATAATCTAGTGATAGATAACCTCTCAGTTTGGATGTGAACTCTCTGGATAAACACATACCGAAATATGGTTCTAAGTCTACAACAACTACTTCTTGTATGACGACTACTTCTGGCATTCTGTGGAGTTGAATAGGGATATCTTTGATCACCCCGATAGTTTTTATTGGAGTACCATCTAATTGCAACACACCAGGATGACTTCGAGTATATTCCATCCCCATTATGTCACATACGGCTTTCGGCATCACCGTAGTTGCGGCCCCTGAATCAATCATGCAATTGTGAACTATCCACCCCTCCATTTGTAAGGATAGATAGAATGGGGGCGGTCTATTTTTCCCAGAGGTTGACACAACATTTGCTTGTATAACATTTGAGGAAGAGGTATCATTCTTTAAATTTAAGGATTCTTGGAGGAGGTCGATCTGACCAGGAATTTGCAGTGCATCATACATGCTTATTTTGGAAGGGGTCCTCTTCATTTCTTCTGCAATGTTGAACGAAAGAGTTGCAGCTAGGGATACTTCAACACTTTTCTCCCTTCCACTAGTCGATGCGTCATATCTGTCTCTGTAGACCTGCGTAGCTTCTGTTCTTTGTATTTTTGTTAATGAAGGAAATTTGAGTCTTTCCTTCGCTTGCTCTTGAGTCTCACTCCCTTTTCTAGGAGGAAATTTTTTTCTTGGTGCAGCCGTAGGAGTCTGAGGAGGATCAGAACGTCCTTTCTCATTAGACTGGTTTTTCTATGGAGTCGCCCTGGGGGCAGGAGGAAAACTTAGTGGTTGGAGTTCCTTAGGGTCGACTTGTAACGACTTTTTCTCGACCTTGTCAGGACTGAGACTTGTTCCACGGATGGCATTGCCAAATTGTGGTGGACTTCTCTAATTATGTTCACCTGTCCCTTGCCAGTTTCTTTGGCTCTTTCATTAATAACCGCTTGCACATGATGTTGATGAATCATGCATGAATCTTCTCCATGAGGATCGTTGCAAGTGGTACACCAGTAATCAAAATTAGCGGGTTCTCCATTATCTCCTGTCTCATTTGCATACACCACATTTTTTCTCTCTTGTACCCTTCCACTTGTCGAAGCACCTTCCTTTTGTATCTGTGGAAATCTTCTTGCTTGGATATTCCGTTCAGCCTCTCTCTTTTTCATGGATGCCATTTCATTTGACAATGTCTTCATTGTATCAATTATGGTCGTGTATTGATCATTGGGGGGAGCTGATGCAAGGGGTGTAGCTGGTAATGCAAGGAATGTAGGAGGTGCGGCTATAGATGGGAGAGCCTGTGTTGATGGGAGTACAGGCAGTTTAGAAATTGATGCTTGGGAAAGCTCTGGTACAATTGGCAATAGACTCTTTGATGGATATCTTTTTGTAGCGATGAGATCAGCTTCGCCCTTTGCTGCCTCTAAATAGATCCCAGGAAAAGTGGTTACACGGGATTGCCTTATTATCATACTGAGATCTGAATCAAAATCCCTTAAGTAATAGCATATAGCTTGTTCTTCCGTGGGTTTTAGGCCCTGCGGTACTCTATCACGAGTTCTGGTAAATCTGATGTTGAAATCCTAGATTTCTTCTCGTGGATGCCTCTCAATGATAGTGAATTGATTCAGCAATGTGAAAGGATCTGCATGTATGTTAAATTCATCGACCAGACGGCCGGCAAGCACTGCCCAAGAAGTAATGGATCCAGCGGGGAGCGCTCTGTACCAATAGAGCATCTTTCCCTTCAAAGATATAACTAGCAATCTGACCATTACATCTTCCTGAGTGATATTGTAAATAGATGCTAGCGATGATACATCTAGACAATGCTCATCTGTTGTTTTTCCTGTTCCATCAAAAGTTGGCAATGCTTTTAGTGCAGCTTGTGGAATTTGATTTTGTGCCCCTAAGTTTAAAGGACCAGTTTGATTCCACACAAGATGCGCTGGGGTAGGGGCGACTGCCATGATTGCTAAAGGAGTTACAACCGCTATGGGATTGCTTGCAGATGCTCCTACAACGGGTGTTAAAGAGGTGCTAATGGTGTCGGGCGGATTTGATCGTGCGGCTAGCACAGGGTGTGCTTTTAGGCTTTCGAGATGTAGTTCAAAGAACTCGATAGGTTCTTCAAAGTTTCTAGCTCAGGATCTGGTTATCATATGGCTATATAACTAGAAGGTTTCTAGACAAGGTCTTTCTTTTATGGTCTAAATTGCAACGGAGTCGCCAGGTGGTTTTTCTTGAGATTTTCAAACAAAAAGGCTCTTAAGGTAAAACACCAAAACTTATACAATACTATGGGATTGTTGGTCCCACCGGGCATGCCAAAAACTGTTGGAACAAAATCTGCCTTCGGTTAATAGTGTTGCGCCTTAGACTTTGCCAACATTGAATAGATAGATCTTGCTTGAGATCATCTGTCTAGTCTCCAGAGAAGGCTGGTTCCTTTGAGTTTTTTAGAGAAAATGGGAACAAGAGATAAGGGAAATATAGCCTAAGCTAGAACTTTTCTCACGGTACATATTAGACAACAACAAACATTGATGATGCAGATTACTACTTTCAGAGTTTTCTTTATATCTTCTTATAGAAAACATGAATTCTTGAGTGCGACTTTTAGATGTTCGTCTAAATACATGTAAATATCTTTAATGTTCAACTCTAGAAACAAGGTTTATACGTGCACAGTCCAGATTTCAGAACAGATACATTATAAAACTTAGAATGAATAAAAGTTAAAACACCAGATACATACACTTGCACACAGAAGTTTCGGAAGCCAGAAGAAGAAATATTTTATTGCTTGTAATCCAGTACATGTACATCAAGCCTGTAAACGTCCAAGAGCCGACGCTTTTTCATGGTCGACTCACTCCTATTTATACCCTAAAAAGAGTATCTTCTACTACGTACATTTAATTTCTTCAATCAATTACAAGTAATTGTCTGCAGTTTCTAATAATATACAATGGATTTCCCGTAGATTGGATAGATTTCCTTCTGGCTAATTTTAGATGAGCCTGTTATTCTGCAATCATCCAACGGACCTGCCAGGTTATAATCAACTGACCATTCTTCAGAAATCAGCACCTGATGTCAGTGCATGTCCCTAGTTGCCAAAAATATACTCTATTTCCTTGGCAAAAATTGGACATGTCGCGAAATCGCGACACTCTTGTTTCTCTGCCTGCCTGCCCTTTTTGAGTCGCGAAAATGCAACATGTCATGATATCGCGACACTTTTGCCTCCTTGCTCCCTTTTGTTGCTCTTAGCCACGAAAATGTAACATGTCACGATATCGCGACACTTTTTCCTTCTTGCCCTTTCTCTTCTCTTTTGGCCGCGAAAATGCAACATGTCGCGATATCGCGACACTTTTTCCCCTTGCTCTTTCTCTTCTCTCTTGGCCATGAAAATGCAACATGTCGCGATATCGCGACACTTTTTCCTCCTTGCTCTTTCTCTTTGCTTTGGACCACGAAAATGCAACATGTCGCGATATCGCGACACTTTTTCCTCCTTGCTCTTTCTCTTTGCTTTGGACCGCGAAAATGCAACATGTCACGATATCGCGACACTTTTTCCTCCTTGCTCTTTCTCTTTGCTTTGGACCATGAAAATGCAACATGTCGCGATATCGCGACACTTTTTCCTCCTTGCGGTGTTTTGCTTTTTCTTTGATCTTTAGCATATGGGCCACTTCGGTCTTCTTGGAAAATATGCAAAAAGGTGCATCAACTATTTTTTTGTAGTTAGTCACTTTTTGACTAACAATAGCCTGTGTGATTACTGAGAGACCACAACCGAAGGCAAGAAGATCGTCAGCCCAGATCGAGCGCAGGGATAAATTTGCATAGTGGACACACAACAGCCAAATTGGTTCTTCGTATGGCATCATGATTCAATCTAGTGTAGTTTCCTAAGGGTGGCATTCCATGATCATGAGTTGTGTTGCTAAAATCTACAATCATTGTGAATCGTATGTTGTGAAGCGACGATAGCTGGAACAACAAGACGTGGTTGATTTTCCTGCCTGCCAATTTTTTGCATCTCAACAATTTACAGAGATTGCATTGTAGACATTAGAGGGGTATTTATGGTGGTCTGATCGCAAAACGTCCATTGACGTGTTCTTGTCGCTAGCTGAAGTCATTATTAATACTATCGAGAGCCTGTACAAAGATTTGATTTGCAGGCTATTGTTGTAACAATGAAGCTCCTCCTAAAAAATGCCAAATTTCTTGCTTACGCTTCCTTGCAGATAGATATTTTGTTTTGAACATATCGCATCAGAGACACTGTGTTCAGGATCGCCAGTGGATAGAATGCCATAGATCCAACATGTTTTTTCTTTCAGCGTGTGAGGCCATTCGCATCTGAATTGCAGGTGGTATTATTCTAGCCTAGCATAGCAAAAACATGGTGGTTATGTTGCTGAGGTTTGAAGGGAGCATCATATAATGCCTCTACACCTTCTAAAAGTGGATGCATTCACCGATGACAACTCCGAACCAAGTTTTTTAACCAATCAATCACGTAGTAGAGTGGATCGCGTAGGAGGTGACCTTCAACTTGGTGAAAAAAATAGTAGATTTACCACTATGAACGGTTTGAACCCTCAGCATTTAGGACGTCTCTGGTTCAGGAGAAGTCACCAATACATACCAGACTGTTACAGGTGAACACTGACCGATTACAGGAGGATACATTAAGAGTTGTAGAATGTAGATTGCAGCATTGCAATCAGACGGTGCTAACCAATTCCAGTACATTCTAGTGGTTAATGTAAACTAGCCCAGGTGATGTCACAATAATTACAATAGTCTGATATATCATGCATAGATTGTTGATTTTCAATTGATTTACCATCAAGACAATTGCAGACAGGGATAAACATTGTCTACGTGTATCTTTGTGTAGTGACGTGACTTGGAGAGGCATGGACAGGAGGAGCTAAATCAGTTGTCATAGAAGAGATCCGCCCCACAAGAAGAGGAGCGATGTAGCTCCGCCAACCACTATCCATAGCCAGAAGGAGGAGGTAGCGACAGCGTCGCCCAGGAGAACAAGGAGCGGTGCAGCCGCTCATTAAAGACAAATTGGGCCTGCTATATCTTCAAGTAGGAGCTAGTCTCCTAACCTTTCCAACTGCGGTGGTAGCCTGGGTGGTAGGATGCTAGCCTCTCTAAGGCTTCTCTGTCGAGAGGTCAGGGGGTCAATACTCTTCACCCATTATCAAAGGTACAAATTTTATTAAATTTTTATTTGGTTAAGTATTTTAATTTTTTTTATGATAAAGTTTTATTTATTTTTAATTAAATTTTAATTTCTTGATTTATTTATTTCATTAAGAAATTATTTTTAATTAAAATCAAACTTTTGTCATAAAAATTAAATTTTATTACTTTCAAATTAAAATTTTATTTTACACTTTTGAAAACAGCACCCTTCATAAATTCATTTTTCATCCTACATTTTGCAAAAACAAGGAAGGGGGCATTTTTTTTATTGCAAACTTAATCCAACAGGATGAAAGGGGGGAAATAACATTTTTTTCCTCATTGAGCAATTCTTCAAAAGCTATCAAACAAGGCATAAAATCATCAAACCTCCAAACCTATTTTTTTAGGCTTCATAAATAGCAAACATCTTTTTTTTGAAGTACTTCACACAGGGGGGATTTTGGTGACACATTGTGCTAATCTTTCTACGAGGTAAAATTTGTAAGAGCCTTTTGCGGCTTCATATAGTTGCATTTTTTTTGCACTAAGGGGAGATATAATTTTGCAAAACCAAGGGGGGAAGACTTATAAGGGTGCATTTTCGGCAGTGACCGACACCTTAGTCAAATTATTTTTTGCAAAACCAACTGATGTTTCTAAATAAGTTAAAGTCCCATACTATTCCCCACACATGGAAGGGATAGACTATTATGAAGATGGCACATTTCTTACACTATGGAATGGTGTAGATGCCATAATCAATGATTCTGCGTATTGTGAAGACATGCAGAAAAATGGTGTTCTAATCCCTATTGGCGTTGTAATGGCAATATTCATGTCATTTGTTTCTCTTGACATTGCTAAAAGTAAAGAGAAAAGGGACATTAGTGAGGAAACAAAGGTCAAACCCCTAATGGTCGATGCTTGTAGTGACACAAGTGACCTTCAGCCCGTGGTGGCGAATGCTTGTTGTGACACATGCGCCCTTGAGCCCATGATGGCCAATGCTTGTTGTGATATAGGTGACCTCCTGCCTATGATGGTAGATATCAGTTGTAGCACAAGTGTAGATTTTGCTTGTCACTAGTGACTTAAAAACTGAACCTCCTAAAATTGAACTCCATAATCTCATCAATAGTGATAAATGCCATATTGTTAAAAACATTGATGAAGATGATGAAATTGGGTATTTTGAAAAACACACCAAAGGATATGGATCCAAACTGATGAAGAAAATGTGATTCAATGGTGAGAGATTAGGTAAATAGGAACAAGGCATTAAAACTCATATAATGCTAAATGTCAGGGCAAAGCATGAAGGCCTTGGCTATACTAGACATGCAAGTACCAGTAATTCTATGTTTGTAAAATCTAAATCTCCTCCATCTCCTAAAAAGCATTATTGCAGTCACTGTGGAAAGGCAGAACATGTTGCAGCTAAGTTTTGGAGATTACATCCTTGTTATTATTGTGGATGTACAAATCACTCTTCTTCAAGTTGTTGGTATAAAGTGAAAATGGCCAACAAGGTTCATATAGATTATGGATGGACAGATCTCACACAATGGACCATGATGAAAGAAATTTTGTATGGCTTCTATCGAAAAGGTAAAACCTATGGTAGACCCCAAGGCAAATCCAGTGATAAACCTAGTGGCAATCCCAAAGATAATGACCCAGAGACAGACCTAAAGACAAACCCAAAGATAGTTCCAGAGGCAGATCTATAGGCAGATCCAGAGGCAGTTTCACAAGCAGATCTTGAGATAGACCCAATGGTACAAATACAGAGGTATTCTTAGAGCCAAATCTAGAGCCAGAATCGAAGACAAAGCACGAGCCACCATTCTTTCATTTATCTTTTTCTTCTTCATTGTATTGGGGCAGTTATATACTTTACCCAAATATTGTTGTATGGGGGGATGTTAGCATAGCTAGTAGTTATATTATTACCCAAATAATGTAATAAGGGGGGATGTTAGTGTATAGCATATTATTACATTATTAGGTCATATCTAATCTGTTTGAACATCCTTCTAATATGGGCATGTTCCGTTTGATTAGCTTCGTATTCCATGGACTAATCTAGGCATTCCTTGCACTATTTATTTGGTGTTTTATTAATGAAATAGTATCAGGTTTCATATCAATATTATCTATCAACTTTCAGCTTTGTGGCACTAGCCATTGATGTTCTAGTAGTATCACATCATTCCTCTTGTGTTTATGTTATTGCTTTCAATGTTTTGCCTTGTTGCTCTTAGTTGGCTCTTTGGTTAGCTGAGGGACCTCCCATAAGCCAAAATGCTTGGTAATATTTATCCCAAATTTTCTTGGAGGGGATAAAAACCCCTTGAACCTTATGCATGGTGTCTTTCAACCAAAAGGTCTTTTTATAGGATGGATTTTTATATCTCTGAGCCAAATCTTATATTTTTGCATGCATTGTAGATAGCCTATTCAAAAATGCAAAGACTTGGTTTTCTTTGAGTGATTCAAGCCATGAGTCAAACTCCTTTTCATCATTGGTGATAAGTTCCAACTAATCTATTAGCTACTCTCAAGTACAAAATTTAAGTTTCTCATCCCAAACTCCTAGAAGACTAAGACCTACAATTTCTTCAGTTGGGTCTCTTATCTTATTTGTCTTTCTACTTAATACAATAATCAATTTACCTCCTTGAAAAACCAACTGATAGTCATATATTATTTTTTTTGTATGGTATTCTACTTCATCCAGGTACCTATCTATGAATGTTGACAATTGAGGATTCACTTTTCTATTCATCATAATTTTGATCATTATTTTTGCTTGCTCTACATTTTTAGTTATCGCTTCCATTATTTTGTTGAATTCAATTTGAGCCTCCTTGATGGCCTTCATATTGTATATTAAATGGCCTATGAATGTAAAGGCCTACATGGTCACATCAATAATTTTGCTTCAGTTTTCTCTTTTGATTTACATCAACGCTTCCTAAGAAAAGTTGGGAGTTTGTGTTTTCTTCTTTTCTTCTTCCAAATATAATTGCAATTATGCCAATTGTTCTTCATAAAGTTGAAGTGATGATTTATTTTCTTGTATCCTCTTAATCTTAGATTTTTTATCCTTTTGTTGTAGTTGTTCCTTTAGAGCTTGAATATTTTCATTCTTTTGTTGTAGTTTATCTAAAGTTAGGGCCTTGCTCAACTGTTGTTGTAGCATCTTGACCTCCTTTTTTAAGGTATTTTTTCAACGTCCTCTTTATACAATATTTTAGATAAGTGATATTTCCTATCCTTTGGTAGTCTATATTTTGACTCCAATTTAGTTTCTTGACAATACAAAGTATCCACTCTAGTCTGGATGGTTTGAATTGTGTCTTCTAGTAGGATCTTGAAAATGTCCACCTTTTGCACTCTGATTTTATAATTAGTTGTTGTCATTTTGAGGTAGGTTTATTGACCTTTGGGATGGCAACCACTTCATATGTTTATTAGTAATTGGATGTATCAAACATCTAGGATGGTGCCTTCTTATCCCTTTTGGGTAGTCATTCTTCTTTCATTTTTGAACATTGGCCTAAGCTTCTTGGAATAGACTAAAACTTTTAACAATGGATGTATGGAAATAAGGGATGCAACAAAGGTGGATTGGATGGGGAAAAATGATGATAAAGAAAATTTTAGAGATAAGACACCAACATACATAAGGGTTTGAGGATGTGAGCCTCTAGGTTCTTCTAGTTCTTGAGTATGGGAGTAAAAAAAGTTATGCTTTTGGCTAGTGAAGGGTTTTGTAGAGGTGGTGGTTTTATGGAGGGGAATATAAAGGTGGAGAAAGGTTGATAGAGAAAATAGTAGAGACAAAAGTCGTAATTGTGCCTTGTTCTCTTGGGTGTTGCTCCTAAGTCACCACCTTGACATGTTAGGTTTTTATTGTTGCTTGAGCTTCCATAGTCTCATGTTGAGTTCTAGCTTTCTTTATGATCATCTCTTACTGACTTCACGAAGAATTCTTTATTTTGATCCTCTTCTTAGTTTATTTATATGAGAGATATTCACTTTTATCGAGCTAAGGTTCATTTATACCAAAATTAATTGGACCAATACCTTATTTTTATCCCCATTGCGTGCCTTGCTTGTAATTATTGTGTTGTAGTTGGAGGGATTTCTTGTTGTCATATTGACCTTTCTACTATTGAATGGTGTTTTACTGGACTCACATCTCTTGGAATATTTTTTGCAACCTATATCCTAGCATCTCTTTGGAAGCTAAGTCCTTTAATTCTATGTTCACAATGAGGAGTTGACCTTAGGTCAGGACCTACTCTCTAGCCTCCTCTTCCTCTTTGGAAGTGTGTTATTGAACTTCTTCATCTTCTTTGATCAGGTCAAGGAATTCTTCTTCCTTATGCACAAACATCCACTCGGTATATTGGTTGTCACTTCTCGAATTGAATGTCTACATTATTGAGGAAGTCCTTTTGTGTACCTTGCTCACACATGGAAATCCACCATTCTTGAATATTTTCTTTCAACCACCCTTTCTCCTCCTCAATATCTTCTATAAGCTTGTTGCATATCCTCTAATATTTATTTTTGGCTAGATCATATGGTCACACAAAAGCATAGCATTCTCTCCATGGAGGTCTTCTTTAAAAATTATTTACATCTAAATCAATTGCTTGCTCTTTTGAATTATTTTTTATTGCCTCTATGTTTGTTTGGGAAAAATGCTCTAATGTTGGAGTGTTAGTGTTTATGGATTTCAATTTAGCCTTAATTTTTTTTTTGGGTCACAATTCCACATGCGCAACACTATTGACAATTGAAGGTTGTTAAGCTTATTATCTAGGATTTTACCTTCTTCTCCCTTTTGGGTAGTAAAGGAATTTGGTATGTACTTACCATTTTTACATCGACCCCAAAGCTTTCATTTTTCTTATCAATTTGTGAACAAAATTCCATTACAAAGACCTAGTATGTCACATAGTAGAGAAGTAGATATGGATATCTATTAAAACCATAAACCTTGATGATAGTGTTGCTCTTCAAAAAATACCAATCTCTCAGTTCACGCTTAGAAACATGGAGCTTATCCATCGCATTTAGAGACAATCGAGGAATTCTGCCATATATGCAAGAGTCTCTTTGAGCACTAGAGTCCAATTAAACACATGAAGAATTGTCTCATTTTCTTCATGTTTTCTTACTAATAGGCCTGACATGCTATCTAACATGAAATGTATAAATAACTAGGCCAAATATGATGAATAGTGAAATACATCCCTCTCCTTTTTCTTTAGCTCAACCAATTGGGAATGAATTTCAAAATTTAGAAATTAGGCCCAATCAAAGAAGAGAGGAACATTTTGGTTAGATTTCATCAAATCATGATTACGGATGTTGGTAACAACATATGCCATGGCCACTTGATAATCATATACATATTCATCAGTTTTTAACCCAAAAAATATGACCAACATAGAAAATACTTCAGGGCATTTAAACTCAAGCAACTTAAATGGACCTTATGGTAGACTATCAAGGGTCTTCCCTAATTGTTTACCTAGCTAGTCCTTAAGCAAATCACCTTTATTATAACCCTTTCAATTTTTTACACTAAAATATTTAGGATTTGTACCAGGGCGTGCACCTACTACAAAGGCGTTTATGACGACTTCGTGCATAACAGTGAACAATATCTACCCTGTTGTGGTACACACCCTTATAGACTTTAGTTCATAGTTATCTACCACTGCTTTAATAAGTTTCGGCCAAGGATGCATAAACCTAGGCATGTATGATAACAAAAATGAGTTTCAAGAGACCACTTCCACCTTATTAGCTAAAAATATTTCTCCTTTTTCTTGCACTAATTCTCTAAAAATTTTCCACCCTAACTATAATACTATTTTTTTTATTAAAAAAAAACTCAATACATATAATATTCAAAATATTACCTTTATTTTTCATATAGTCCAAGTAAACTAAAAATGATAACCACCATACAAATCTAACTTGTATCTAAATTAAACATAAGCTAAAAGTAAGAAGGAAACAACTTTTATAAATATTCCATGTAACAAACCCTCTTATATTACATGATTAAAATTGTGAGTACCACCATTCCAATCATATTATATATATTTGATTGTGAAAGATATATAAATGGTCACAAGAACAAACGAATAACATACTATACATAAAATGATATTAGTAATCCAATGGTAAATATTAAAAAAAAGTTCTTGTATATGGAAAGCAATCAAATGTTCTCTTAATATGTTGTCAAAGTCCACCTAGAGATCTAGATGCCACTATCACCAAGTCCTCCTATAAATATTATATATTAAATTTAATTTTTTAAATCTTAAATGGGTATAAAGTATGGAAAAGCATAAAATCAAATGATCCTTTAAATATTTGACTCATGTTATCAAAGTCTCCTATAGATGCCTCTGGTCACCAAGTCCTTCACTTAAACATTATAGATTATTTTTATTTTTTTTTAAATCTTATATGGTTATAAAGTATGGAAAAGCATAAGCAATCAAATAATCTTTTAAATGTTTTACTCTTGTTAAATTCAACCTGAAGATGTCACTGAAGAAACAACAAAATTGAATCATGAAAATTATACAAACACAAATAAATACCCCTCAAAATATAAATTACAAATAAATTAATTAAAAAAATTATAATCTCTGAATCGACGTTTGCTGTCATGCATACATACGTCGTGAAGATAGATTTCAATTTTGAATTTTATTCGTCGAGCAACTTTTAACACATACATATGGTAGTTTAGCTTAAACATGCTTTTTAGGTTAGGTTTTAATTTAAATAAGTTTATCTTAACAATCAATTTATATGGTCGTAAATATATTTCTATTCCAAATGTGTATATTTTTTATATTAAAAAATTATTAATAAAAATTTAAGATAAGTTTTTATTTTATATTTAAAATTTTAAACACTTTTTAAATTTGATTGAAGCAAGTTTAAGCATTGCACTTGCCAAGAAATAGCATGAGCTATCGTTAGTAATAAACAATGTTCTTTTCGTTTCCTTTTGTTTTTTTTTACGATGGGCATAAGGGAATTCTTTATTTGTTGAAATGAACACTTCTTATGTTTTACAATGTTTTCACCCAAGAAACGTATTACTCAGATATCTAAATAACTTTTATCCTTTTGAAAATGAAACTAGGTATATGTATATAATGCACGTTGTTTTTAATTATTATATTAATTAAAATATAATAATTTTATAAAGTAATAAAAATATAAGATAATGTGTATACATATATTTTAATAATTATTATTTTTTTATTAAAATGGTAGTTAAATATATTTCAGATTATTAACTGATTTTATGATATTTATTAAGATTGTGGAGGTTTATCTTTGGTAGATTGTTCCTAGTAGCTGCTTTTTGCTTACAAGGTGTATTCTAATTTGATGCAGAGAATGAGTCACCTTAATGACCAAATCTACCACATTCAGTCTCAAACTCGTGTATTTGATCATAGAAATGATCAAGGTAAGAAAACAATGTGGGGATCATTCTCCCAATGCTTAATCAATACTTACAAATGGGTCATTAACTGTCCATCAAAGAGGGAGGCCAAACATGTTTCAACCACTAATTGTTTTTATTACATCTAGAAAGACTATGGAGGCTTGTCTTTGGTAGATGGTTCCAAGTCATCACATCTCCTCTAGAGTGTGTGTTTCAAACTGATATAGAGGATGAGTCACCTGAGTGGTTGGACCTACCACATTTTGTTTCAAGTTTTATGTATTTAACCAGAGAAATGGTTAGTGCAAGAAAACAATACATGGAGCATTCCCTAATGTTCAATCAATTCCTACAAATGAATCAACTTCATTGCCACTTTGTTGGCTTACACTGAAGTCTATAGCAACACGAAAGAAATAGTATTGATCCTGTAAACAACATTATAAAATAAGACAATATAGGCATAAAAGAATAAAGAATAATTTTTTATTTTTCATAAAGAAAATAAAATACCAAATTTGAAGAGGTGTCAAGCTTCTAGAAACACGAGGAAGGAAAGAGGATCTCGAAAGAGAATTTTTTGTCATATGATTCACTCTGAAAGAGCATGAAAAAAAAATCTACTTCCATATGTTCCAAGCGTTAAATTTTATACAATTTTATAAAAACGAGAAATTGAAATACATTTTCATGTCAATCTTAAAATTTATGAATTATAAAGGACCAATAAAATTATTATATAAAATTTATAACAAATTTTATATTTAAAAGAAATATGAATAAGAAGATGGACATAAATATGTAATAAGATTGTGGATAGATTTCCTATATGTTTTCTTAAAAAAACTTTCAAAAAAAATTCAAATAATAATATATATCTTCCTAGTTTAACTTGAATTTTTAGGTTAAATAATAACATTATTTAAAATAGATTGGTTTTTCACAAAATGCAAGAAAATAGATGATAATATTTTTTTATTCATATGGAGAGTTGGTTACATCCACAGTTCTTTTCTACTATCTATCGAGTAGGGTTCAAATCTTGAAGCTGCCCCAACAATACCTATTTCATCTTGTTGTTATTTAACCCGGCGTGAGGAGGAGCATCAGGGGCTTAGGATTGGTATCGCTATCGTCGGGCTACCGAGTAGGGTTCAAATTTTGGAGTTGCCTCCAACAATACTTATTTCGGGCTACTGAGTAGGGTTCAAATTTTGGATCTACCTCCAACAATACTTATTCCATATTGTTGTTTAGCCCAAGTAGGGTTCAAATTTTGGAGCTGCCTCCAACAATACTTATTTCGAGCTACCGGGTAGGGTTCAAATTTTGGAGCTGCTTCCAACAATACTTATTCCATCTTGTTGTTATTTAACCCGGCGTGAGGAGGAACATGATTGGTATTGCCAACAATACCTATTCCATCTTGTTGTTATTTAACCCGGTGTGAACAAGAGCATCAGGGGCTTGGGCGTGAGGAGGAGCATCAAGGACTTAGGATTGGTATCAATATCGTCGGGTTATCGAGTAGGGTTCAAATTTTGGAGTTGTTGGGCTACCAAGTAGGGTTCAAATTTTGGAGTTGTTGGGCTACCAAGTAGGGTTCAAATTTTGGAGTTGCTCCCAACAATACCTATTCCATCTTGTTGTTATTTAACGTGGAGTGAGGAGGAGCATCAGGGGCTTGGGATTGATATCGCTAACAATACCTATTCCATATTGTTGGTATTACTATCATCGGGCTCGCACGCATTCATCGGATGGATGCAGGTCATACTACTACCTTTACACAAACATGCATGCTCCTAGGATTTGAACCTAAGTCTCTTCTTAATAAAAGCAAAAACTTACCAATCCACCTAATCCATGGAAACATGAAAATTATTAATATTGAGAATATTCTCTCATAGAATCAAAATTAATCATCCTACATCAACTTTTAAAGGGTTCAAATGAAAATCTTAAAAAAACTTTTAAAATTCATGAGTGCCTTTGAATTTTTTTATAACTATATTTATCTCTTTTTAGTTATTGCTAGTATTTATTTTACAATTAATTTATTGGAAAATAATTAGAAAATAATATGATATAATTAACATTATTTGCATGAGTAGAAAAGAAATTATTTTATTATTAAAAAAAATTATATAATTAATTATTTTTTTTGTTTTTGAAAGAGGAAATCCAAATTTAATTTTTACTACAAAATAAATGTATAATTGTCAAGCTATGTATTTTAAATGAAACTCATATCAATTTTATATAACCAATTTAAAAAAATTATTAATTTTTTTTTTTAATAAAATATAATAATTGTTTCCAAAGGTTAGGTAGGTTGGTAATTGTTTGGAGGTACTTACTAAGAAGAGACTTAGGTTCAAACTTCAAGGGCATATATATTGCAAAAGTAGTAGTCTGATTTGAATCTGAGTGCACGTCAAACTGACATAATGGTACGATTTATGGTTCTCCTTACCTCAAATCAATAATAACAAAATGATATAGACTTATTAAAAACAGCCCCTATAATTTAAACCAACTTCCTTACATATCAAAAAATATATATAATTATATATAAAAAAACAAATATTTTTTATAATAAATAAATAATAACGTTAAACAAATATTATAAATTTTTTATAATATGTTGTCTAACAATTACCTAACATAACATGAAAATGTAGTCTTAGGATCTTCTCGACGGTAAGTTATTCGTGACGCTATTCGTGACGCACGTCTTTTGTCATGCAATGATCAGTAAGACCTATTACCCGTATGAATAGCTTTACAAATTATTTGTTTTTATTATCCTCGTACATATAGCAAACAAAATTCTCTTCTAGAGCCCAAGAGGACGTTGCTAACGGAAATTGTTTTAATTGGAAGAAACCTTTATACTGGCATTAGTAATTTTATTTGAGTTGAGTTTATCAATAAGGAATTGAATACTTTGGACTTTTAAAAAAAAACAAAGCTTAAACTGTCATTTTGTAACAAAACTTTTGGGTAGAGAAATCTCCAAAATCTCTCTTAAGTGATCGGCATTGTCGTTACATCCTCCCATTCCAGTATACTATACCTAAATTTTTTGAAACCGACTTAAATATCACATCTATATAAAAATTCAATCTCTAAACCTTTCAAATGAAAAAAGCTATTAACAATCACTAATAAATTACCACCTTTGAAGATTCTCAAGTGATAATTGAGCTTGATAGTTGTGAGAACTTGGTTTTATTAATTGAGCTTGATAGTTGTGAAGATTTGGTTTTATTAATTGAGCTTGATAGTTGGGCTGCAAAAGTGGACATTGCACTATATATAATGTATAGTATACACATGTGGGAAGAAAATATGATACACAAGCCTCGTAAGAAAGGAATATATTTATACGACACGCATCTAATGTTACTCTAAATCTGGTCCGGTTCATACGCGGAGAACGAAAGTGTCATACTGGTTCTCAAACCCTTATATGACAACCATATTTATCTATATAAATCTCCATTAATTCAACGGGTGAGGTGGGTTAAGCTTCCGCCAGAAGATCACATGTGACACGCTACCATAATCCACCCCAAACTCCCGGCGGTGTTCCGTGTTTTATATGCACACCAGATTCCCAATGCATTTGATTTAGGCTTTTCTATGCCTGTTTAGGTTTATCCAGCCATGGAAATTGTCTTCTACTGCAGTAGAATGGAATTGAACTTCTGAGGCAGAAGGGATTCCCTAACATCACATTGTGATCAGAGGATGATCTCTCCGAAGAAGAATATTGAATGATTGGGGGTCTATGGAGGCTTCAAAATTCCTTTAGATGTGGGTATTAGAGGTGGGCTCTGAATGTTGTTGTGACAGAGATTTCTAGGGCAGAGAAATTGCAGTGGGACGGAGGGGATATGAAATCCGAATGAGCAGGTATGAAGTTTCCTAAATTCCCAAATTCTGTAAATTGTTATACTGTTTCAGTGTTTCAGTGTTGAAAGTTTCTTCTCCCTTGAGGAGTGGCACAGGAACACCTCTGTGAGCAGTATAAAAAAGTTGTATTGGGAATTAGAGCATGTTTGAAAATGGTGGAAAGATAAAGAATGTGTAGGAAGCTCAAACCCCACATGGTGGAAGAGCCGAAGCCTAAGCCTCCCAGATCATCCCAGAGGAAACCCAGATTCTCAGGTGATACTGCCCCTACACCCAGCAGAAGCACAGACCTAAGTGGTATCACTAGCAGCCAGTTTTCAAAGGCCTCCACAAGCAGTGGGAACTCCCTTGCAAGTCTTAAGGATAAGGTCCTCCCTGACAAGACCATCCTTTACAGATTGAAGGAGATCACAGAGGCCACAGGCCAATTCAGTGCAGGAAGGATTGGAAAGTCCTCTGTCTGGAAGTCCAATCTGAGGGGAAAAACAGTGGCCATCACAATCAGGAAAGTGAAGAACATTAGGGATTTCAGGTCAGGACTGAGAGAAATCTGCAATGCCCACCATGCCAATATAATAAAGCTCTTGGGGGGCTGCTGTGAGGGGGAAAACGTGTACCTCGTCTATGACTACGTTCAGGGAGCCAGCCTTGCAGACTGCTTGAGAAACAACAGGATGCCTGAATTCACAGTCCTCAGCTCCTGGATCTCCAGAATGAAGATTGCCATAGATGTAGCACAGGCCTTGGAATACATGCACCATGACAGCAACATCAAATATGTGCATAATTACATAAAATCCAGCAGCATCATTATCACGGAGCCTGATTACAGGGCAAGGGTATGCCATGTGGGTGCCTCTTATTTGGCAGGAGAATATGATTTGGATGACACCCATGAAGGTTTTGATTCATCAAAGGACAAGTCAGTATCTGGGGAGATCACAGAAGAAGAAGGTAGTAGTGTACAGAGCATGAAATTGCAGAGAAGGTCCAGGAGCTTGAAGATAACAGGAACACAGGGGTACATGGCCCCTGAATATGTTAGTTCTGGGATTGTTTCTCAGAAGACCGATGTCTTTGCATTTGGGATAATTCTGTTGGAGCTCCTGTCAGGGCATGAACCTGTGAGGTATGTGACCAAGGCCAATAAGCTGGAGAGGGTTTCCCTGGTAGACGGTTTGAATAGGATTCTTTCTGATGATGGAGCAGGAGAGTGTATAGGCAGGTTAAGGACTTGGATCGATCCCAGGCTCAAGGATTCTTACCCTCTGGATTGTGCAGAGAGGGTTGCCAGGGTGGCTGCTTCTTGTATAGATTCTGATCCACACAACAGACCTGATATGAGGTCTGTGGCAGGCGAGCTCTCCAAGGTCTTTATAAGATCAGAGCAGTGGTCTGAACGAATGCAGGCTAACAAAGAATTGATTACCACCACATTTGAAGCAAGATAAGCTCATCTTTCAATCTTTACTCATGATCCATTTATTTTTTAATTCTTTTGATAATATCATGAATTGGGATAGCAAGGTAGTAAATTTATTGGTTTTTGACAACTAAATAGAAAAACCATGTATATCAAAAAAAAATATTGAATTGGGCGTTTAGAGACAACAAGAAGGGAGAAGACAAGCATGAGCCGAGGTTCTGCATATTTTGATAGGCAGATATTCTTTGTTGTTGCAGTGTGTTTATTTATCTTCAAATTTTGGTGTGAGTGTAATTACTATTTCAAAGCAAGCCATCCATACATCCATTTTGGACCAATACCAATAAAGAAATGTACAAGGGAATCTGCAATTCATGTGATTTCACCACACGTCATTTCAATCCACAGCTCATGAAGTTGAACACAATTGTTAAAGCAATCGTCCCGGTAACTTCATTTTCATTGTTATGGGTGGGTGACTTGCATATTCTGCTTTAACAAAAGTCGGCTAAATCTTTTTCTTTTTGTTTTTCTTGATATACTTTTAATATTGTCATTGACTTGTTGTGGGATTTGTATATATCAATGAAAATTAGTTTCTTCTTGCTGGCTTCCTGCATGCTTGTTGACTCTGCGTTCCATTTGGAAATTTGGGGTTTACCCTTTCGTCGACAATCTTTAATTGCCTTTAATGTACTCATTGCAAGTTGCATGCCATTGTCATGGGTCATTGGGCCATTCAAAATTAAAACGGTGGACATGGATTTGTTTAGAGTTCAATGAGCAATTTGTAGAGGAGTTGAACAACTTTTTGGAAAAATAATTACTTTCATGAATAAAATAAGTAACTAGTGGCTGCTACAACGTTGTAAATTTTGAAATTGATTGTGATGTGCGTATTTGGTAACTTTATGCCGCTTAGCCTATGTTAAAAAAATTGAAATTAAATTAATTTTTAATTAAAAATAAGATATTGAGTTAGTTATTTTGTCAACTTATAATAATAATATTTGTTGTAATATAATCGAAAAGGGATAGGTAGATTGGTAGTGATCAAGTGCTTGTTTGACTTTTTAGATGGTTGAGTCTAATTGAGTCTTAGAAGCGTGTTGAAGCCTAAAGTGAGCCTTAGCTTTTCTTGATTCAAAACTTTGGAAAAAGATTCATACGAAGAAAAGTTAAGTAGCATGGAAGGAAAGTCATATTTAAAAGTCTTAATTAAAAGTAAGGATGTTAGTTGGAAATATGGATGTCAAAGTTAAAAATGAGAGGAAAAGTAATGACAGAGTCCAATTTAAGAAGCAAGTTACCCTTAAAAAAAATTAGAAGGATGAAATGTTCGAACATGATATAATGATTTTTAAAAGCAGAGGGTTAATATGTATAATGGTTCTTAGAAGTAGAGGGTTAATATGTAAGTTCTATGGATAATGGTTGTAGTTTTCAAAAATACAAAATTAGATCAAGTGGAAGTGAAAATTGAATTCAAATTACTCCATGATTTTTCTTTCTATAAGTTTTTTTCTTGCCATCTTTTCCATCTAAAAAATCATGGCTTATTGTTTAGGGAAGAGATGTCCTATATTTAAGACCATGGAGTGAGAGGTCTATGGTTTAGGGAGAGAGATGATTTATATTTAAGACTATAGAGTGAGAATATTTTTATTGAGATAGAAACTACTAATAAACTTTGTCACAATACATTAAAATTAATTTTGAATCAAGATAATGAGATTAACAAGTGGATTATGAAAACATTGCATTTTGATGTTGCAATTGTTATATGACTAGACACATGACAAAAGATTGCAAAGTGAAAACAATGGACAAAGAGAAAATTTTAGTCATGATACTATAATATAGAAGCTAGATTAAATGAAGGATATTCCACCCAAAAAAAAAAAGGTTTATATGTAACATCACATAACAAAGGTAATTATAGTTCACTTGGATCAATTATTAGAAGAAACAAAAAAGGATACAAGGATAAGAAAGTACAATGTGCATGTTCAAATTTAGAAGAAATTAAAGGTGCAAAGGAAAATGTAAAGGGAAAATTTAAAACAAAGAAACAAAAGAGGTTAGGTAAGTCGTCTTCATCTTCCTAAGTACTATAAAATCCTCTCTTTGCAATATAAATGGAAGTAATGTAGAGGTTATCCCTGGCACTTTGGGATTTCAAGAGTGGGACAATAAAAAGGTGAGGATAGAGGACATCCATAAATATTTAAGGTTTTTAAGGTAGCATAAGAAGATAATTACTATGGACGGAAGTCCTTGCACTTTAGGGTTTTCATTGCAACGTAAAAAAAAGTGCTTTTGAGGTCATTCCTTGCACTTTACATTTTTCAAAGTGAGACAAACCTATAAATGATAAGAGTATGAAAAAATCAAGGAATTGATAGGTCATTATAGCTAACATTATATATAGATGGAAACCATTTTGTCCATTTGGGGTGTTGATTTTTGTCTTGGTAAAACTCAAATATAAAAAGGTAATGATTGAGTGAGATTTTATCTCTCAAAGGACACCAAGGAGTTGATTGTAGAACCACAACGATTTCATGAAGATGAATAATATATTTGATAGAAAGACAAATGAAAATATTTTTAATAAAAAGTCAAGTTGGATATGATTTAATTAACTTAGCGACAATATAATAAAAGTAATTACAGTTTTATTATTTTAACAGGAGTATGCTTGAAGAATTGGTAATTCACTACATTTGTCATGGCAGTTTGAACTTTGGACCTCTCAAAGAAGAGCCAAAGCTTAACCAGTTGCATTGTTCCCATGTTCTTCGAGACTTCATTTGAGGTTAGTGTAAGCAACCCTTACGACCAATGCTCAAAGTTGGGAATCCCCATGCCAAGCATGACCTCTAATAAGGATGAGAGCTAAGCTTATCAATAAGGGTCAAACACACATCCATACACACACCCAACCCCGGGACTTCATTTGAGGTTAGTGTAAGCAACCCTTACGACCAATGCTCAAAGTTGGGAATCCCCATGCCAAGCATGACCTCTAATAAGGGTGAGAGCTAAGCTTATCAATAAGGGTCAAACACACATCCATACACACACCCAACCCCTTACACACTTGCCCATATCGCGGTTTGAACCTTGAACCTTCCCAAAAAGAACCAAAGCCTAAAACCATTGCACTATCCCTTGGGACACATTTCAAGTTTTATTAATAACTATTATTTTATAAATATGTCTAAATAAATATACAAATTTATTTTTATTAAATTTAAACTTTAAATTTTTTAATTTAAAAATATAAAATTTTAAATTATAAAAACATTATTAATTTTTTTTAAAACAATAATAAGTATTTAATATTTTATTCCCGTGAGTGCGGTCTACGGCGGTTCAATCTCATAATAGATGTGTATAAAAAGTATTACTCTAAAAAAATATATATTTAATATTTTCAAATAAAAAATAAACTTGTAACAACAATTTAAAATTTAACTCTCATTTAAAAAGTCCAAGATTCAAATTGTATGATAATTTTTGTTACTCGGTTAGATAACTTTCTTACCTAACACTTTTGACATTAGGCCAGATTTACATTTGCAAATGAATTGACTTTTTTACTTTTGACATTAGACCAGATTTACATTTGCAAATGAATTGACTTTTTTACTTTTGACATTAGGTGTCATCTTTACATTTTAAAATGAATTGGCATTAGGCCAAATTTGCATTTGCAAATGAATTGACTTTTTTTACTTTGACATTAGGCCATCTTTACGTTTTAAAATGAATGGGCTTTTAATATTTGACATTAGGCCTTGTTTGCAAATGAATTGTCTTCGTGCACAAAAGCAAATTGCATTCTTGATCAAATTGCAAATTCCATTATGACTTTTCAGATCAATGTGGGACCCACATTGGTTCTAACAAAGTTATTGTGGGATACGTAAAGACTCCCACTAGACACGGACGGTTTGAAATTCTTTTAAAGAAAAGCAGCATGCCTCCAATAAGACATTTTTTCAAGTTACAAAAATACTCATTTCATTCGAAAAGCAAAGTAGATATGGTTTTGAATTGGACTCCGATCTCCATGTGATTTAAAAGTAAGTTTTAGTTTTTTTTAGTAAGTTATATAGTTTTAATTGTAGATTGTTTTTTTAAGGTTCGAGGTGTAGACCAATTGGTTCATCCAAACCCATAAGGGGCGGAGGTCCAAGGTTCAAATCTCGGGCCTCGTCGGATTGAACGCTTGTCCCTTTCCTAGTGCTTTCAACAGCGTAAAAGGTTTAAAATGATTGTGGCATGGTGGTTATAGGGCTGGACTGCACGAAGATCTGTATGGCGGCTTCTAGGGCGAACAACGCAGAATACTGTGACGACCATAAAAAGCTAGACAGCCTGCCTAGATTCGTGGCGGCTACCGGTTCCACCATGTAAATTAAAAAAAAAAATTGTAAATTATTTTTATTAAAATATTATATTTATTTTTAGGTTAATTAAATTAAATTTAGTTTGTTTTGTTATTATAGACATATATATTATTTAATATATTTTTCATCTTTTTTAAAGTTTATGTTTCCACAATATCATTTTTACATCATCTTTATTAAGAAATAAAATCTCATTTGTTCAATTGCTTTCTAAAATTTAAAATTTACTAAGACAAAGATTAACATCATGATTGGTTAAATTATTTGACACTTGATTTGCTTTTGTATAGATATTTTCACATTTTCAAGACATTACCTTCAATAATAGATGATAAATATAACAATAGTATTATCTTTTATCTAATTCCTATATCATTTTTTTATAGCATTAATGATAATTTTTGAATTCCCCTCAATTGAAATATATTTCCATCCTTCCCAATTGCAATTTTAATACTTGTAAGAGGTGCCCTAGCCTCTACATCGTTGTTAGTTGAAGTTCCATATGATTTTCAGTAAGTGGGGAGAATTTGGCTTTCATTATTTCAAAAAACACCATCCTTATTTGTTTTTCTCAAATTTCCTTTGGAAACACCATCAAAATTTATTTTGATAAACTCATTTTCTAAACATTTTTATTTTACCCTATATCAAAGCAAATCCTTTGTTTTAATGTCATTATCACATATGACTCTTCCATGTATGTTCAAATCATGTAACCAAGTTGTTACCACCTCTTTTTCCACACTTGAAACTTTCTCTCATGAGCACCATATCTATAAACATTATTCAAGACAAACAATAATACAGTTCCAAACTTGAACATGATTTTGAGATTTATTTTTAAAATTTCTATCATTCCTTTCAACCCACAAATTTCAACAAATAATGACAGGACCAATCCTCCACATAATACATAATGCTTTAGATTTAAATAATTAATCCAACATTGCATCAACTCTTCCAATGTTGATGGAGCTATCTAATATATTCTCATTTTTTTTTAAATGTAACCCCAAATGGTATGAGCAAAAGGATAATGAAGAAGTAAATGACCTGATGTTTCTAAATCCTTCTCACACAGGGTACATATAAAAGGTAGATGATATCCTCTTTTTTGTAGACTCTCTCTTGTAAGGATATTCTTTTGAATTGCTAACCAAAGAAATGTTGAGGCCTTGGGGAGAGTCTTTAGTGACCAATTCCAAGGGAAATATTTGGAAGTACAAAATTTTGACTACTCTAAATCCTCATATCCTAACTTGATTTATTATACACCATATTTTAATAGATTTCAAGCCAACTCATCATTTCATGTAAAAGTAGACTAATAAAACTCTTGAAGCATCTTTTGAAGTTCATTTGCAATTTGTTTTTGTTCTTCTTCAACCAGGTTACCAATAGAAATCCATGATTTGGAATTGTTACTCACATTAATATAATTATTGACTCTAGACCTTTACAAGCTAGGTACACCCGATCAAATGGTTGCTATCTAGAAACATAGATAAGAAGATAAGACTTCAACCAAGCATATGATCAAAAAATTACATTAGTCCCCTCATTGATTGATCATCTAATATATTTTTTTAACCGATTGCAAACTATCTAATATAAAGTTCCATGTTATCCCCAAGGGCTAGGTGGATTGGTAAGTGTAGGTGTGGATGGAAACTTACCAAGAAGAGACTTAGGTTCAAACCTTAGGGGGAAGCCAACCCCTTTGCAAAGGTAGTAGTTTGTGTTGAATCCTCTGAGTGCGCACCAGATCAAAAATAACGGTACGAATCTCGAGTGATCGATGGTCTCCATCTCACGTCGAGTTAACAACAATGAGACAAATAGGTTTGGTGGGAGCAACCTTGTGGTTTGAACCCTACGCTTACCAGTTACTAACAATAGTGGTTGTAATCGACTCCCCTATGTAATAAAAATAAATATGAAGTTCCATGTTGGTGATCCTTTAGGTAGGGTTATTTTCCTAAATAATTTCATTGTATGAAGAGAACCTATATGTATTTTTAAGTAATATTTTTGCCTAATTCTTTCTTTATTCTCTAAATAATCTCCATCCAAGTTTTTCCACTAAGGTCAAACTTATAATTTTACCTCCTCTAATATTCTTTCCTTTACAAACCCTATCTCACTTACAAATAGGAAACATAATATGTTCCTTGCATCCTTTCCAAAGAAAGTCTCTTTGAATTTATTCAATTTTTGATGCTATACCTATTGGTAATATTGAAAGTGATATCATATAAATAGGGATGGATTACAATATACTTTAAGAGTTGTAATCTTTTCACCATGGTTAATAATTTAAATTTCCAACCTACCAAAAAAATTTCATTTTATCTAAACAAGAGACCTAAAGTTCCTTTTTATTTCCTCTATGAGACAAAGGAATACCCAAGTAGATTGATGGAAAATTTTCAATTTTAAACCCTAAAATATCCATAATAATTCATTGTAAATATAGGACAATGTTAGTGAAAAATAATGGATTTTGTAGTATTAATCAATTGTCCAATAGCCTTCTCATAACACGATAGTATTGATATAAACTCCATGGCTTCACTAACTAAGAGATGGTCCAAAAGAAAAGGATCATCAACAAATTGGAGAGACCCAAAGTGACCATTTTTTTGTGACCATTAAATATGCAAAGAAAGATGTGAAGGAAAATATTAAAACAAAGAGACAAAATAGGTTAGGTAAATCATCTTCATATTCTTAAGTACTATAAAATCCTCTCTTTGCAATATAAGTGGAAGCAGTCTAGAGGTTATCTCTTGCATTTTAGGCTTTCAAGAACGAGACAATAAAGAGGTGAAGATGGAGGACATCCATAGATATTTAAGGTTTTTAAGGCGGTATAAAAAAATAATTACTATGAGTGACGTTCTTGCACTTTAAGGTTTTCGTTGTACCATACAAAAAATACTTTAAATTTTTCAAAGTGAGACAAACCCATAGATAATAAGCGTATAAAAAAATCAAGAAAATGATAGGTCATTATAGCTAATATATATATATATATATATATATATATATATATATATATATATATATATATATATATATATATATATATATATATACATTTTATCCATTTGGGGTGTTGATTCTTGTCTTAGTAAAAGTCAAACATAAAAAGATAATGATTGAGTGAGATTTTATTTCTCAATAAAAATGACACCAAGGAGTTGAATGTAGAAACACAATGATTTCATGAAGATGAATATTATCTTTGATAGAAGGACAAATACAAAATATTTATAATAAAAAAAGAAGTTGGATATGGTTTAATTAACTTAGCAACAATATAATAAGAGATGTGCGTGCGTGTGGTCCACGGGTAAGAAGGCCACTTGCATTATCTTTTTTTTTGGAGAGTTGGTCACAACCACTTAGTAACTGAGAAATGCAGGATTCAAACCACATGGGTTGCTTTCACCAAACTTATTCTGCTTCATTATTGATGATACGGTGTGAAGGAGACCATCGATTGATTAAGATTCATACCGCCATTGTTGGCCCAACACGCACTCATAAGATTCAAATCAAACTATTACCTTTGCAAACTGGCTGCCCCCGAGGTTTGAACCTGGGTGTCTTCTTGGTAAATGCCTAACCAAACAAGCACTTATCAATCCACCTAACCCTCGGGGGCTAAGGCCTCTTGCATTATCGATGATGAGACTTGGGTTCAACACCCACGAAGGATGTGTATAAGAAGTATTGATAAAAACAAACAATATAATAAAAATAATTAGGGTTTTATTATTGTAACATGACCCAACAAAACCAATATTTAAAAAAAAAATTAAATTTTAAAAATATTTACTTATCTTAAATTAATCTTATTATAATAATAATGAACATAATCTTAAGGTTCAAACGGTGGCATGGACGAGTGTGTGAGGGGGTGGGTGTGTGGTGGCTTTGTGTTAAATTCCCTATTGATAAGTATAGCTCTTTGCTTTACGAGGGGTCATGGTTGGGAGGAGAGAGTTCAGTCATAGGAGTTTCTCACAATAACCAAATAAAAAAAAATAGTGAACATAATTTTTTATTTTATTTTATTGTAAATTTAAAGAACTAGTTCAAAATAATGTTGAAATGGTAATATATATATATATATATATATATATATATATATATATATATATATATATATATATATATATATATATTACAAGTTCTAAAAATAACATCAAGTCAAGACTTCTCAACATATAAGGAGGAGACCAAGGTTCAAATCTTAACCAATGATATATTAATATATCCAAGTATTGTTATAATACCACTATGCATGTAATATGTGTGGAGCACAACTCAATCTTATATAACCAAATTTATTTTTAATCAAAATTAAATTTATATTATTTAAAATATTAAAAATATAACAATAAGATAACTAATAATAAATAAACTCACATTATTTAAAATAAATTAATTATTATAAATAATTTTAAACATACAAATATTAATATTTTTTCATTGTCATTCCTTTTTCTAATATAATAATATTTAAAAAGTTGTCCTTTATTATCTTTCATAAATTACATTTCAAGATTTATTAATAACTATAATTTTATAAATATATATAAAAATAATATATAATTAAATTTAATCCTTAAACTTTTATTCACAATTTCAAAATCTTAAATTATAAAAACATTATTAATTTCTTAACAAAAATAATTAGGGTTTTATTATTGTAACATGACCCAACAAAAACCAATATTTACAAAAAAAAAATTAAATTATTTATTTATCTTAAATTAATATGATTATAATAGTGAACATAATTTTTTATTTTATTTTATTGTAAATTAAAAAACTAATTCAAAATAGAGATTTCCAAATTTCTGAGGGAAGAATTGGAGCTCTGGCGATTTGGCGGGAAAACTTCTGAACAGGCGTCGGGCGATGCTCGAGGGTTTCTGGCCCGAAAGATCTTACCAGAGACTTTGGTGGTTTGTTTTTGAACTACTCTGAAGGTTTGCTCGTTGCTCCGGGAGGGCCCGATGGGGTCTCCTCCAGTCCCTCTTGCTGGGAGAAAGAGTTCATATGCTGAGATGTTGAAAGAGAACCCCTCGTCTTCCACTGGTGAAGCTCAGAGGAATGCTTTTCAAACGCTACTTAAGAATGCTGGCAACGGCCCTAATGCTCACCGCGTTAATGGATGCCTCCCGCAATCCGCTTCCAGACCTAAGATTGTTATCGAACCCAAGCTGGTCGAGGATACAATCGTCTACCGAGCTAACCATGACTTGATCTGCAAATTCATGGGCATCCGACCTACTCGAATTTTTTGCATACCTGGGTTCGACAGAACTGGGAGCCACAAGGTGAGTACTCTTTATGGCCAATAAGCAATGGGTATTTCATCATTAGTTTCTCTTCTTTAGCAGATAGAAACAGAGCATTTGAATCAGAAAAGAGAAACCACGGACCAGCAGGGTTATTTGTTCAACCCTGGAGAGTGGGCTTCGATCCTCGCATTGAACCCACGGCTGTCCCGGTCTGGATCCGACTGTACGCTCTCCCGATGGAGTTTTGGGGGGAGCAGGTTTTAGAAATAATAGGTAATTCCCTGGGCAGATATATAGGAGTCTCTAAAGATACCATAGAGGGAAATACAGCTGTTTTTGCCAGAATCTATGTAGAAATGGACATTAGCCAGCCTTTATCAGCGAGGTGGAACTTGAGTTGGCAGGAGTACCCTGGATCCAACAGTTAGACTATGAGGCCCTACCTTTCAGGTGCAGAGTGTGCCATAAGCATGGCCATTTGGCAAGGTTCTGTCCTAACACCTTGAGCACAAAAGCGGAGGCTCCGACTGGAATGCCAAGCCGCCCTAGAGAGGGGAAGCCCACCCCTGTCAATGAACCTTCCAATACTTCTCCAGGTCCTGATGTTCAGAAGGATGGCTTTGAACAGCCGAAACGAAGGAGAAACAAAAAGAAAAATGGCAAGGAGCAGATGCAACTCAAGCCAAACAATCGGTATGAAATTTTTAAGTCATTAGTGGATCTGGAAGACCAAGTCATGGAGGGAGTGGATGGGAATGGTGAGATTAATAACACTCACTCTCAAGATTCTCCCTCATCCACTCCTGTAGTCGAACAGGTGATTGTACCCTCTGAGAGTCTGCAGTCAGAGAACCCAGGGGCTTTGGTGATACACTCCCCAGCACAGCCGGCTATTAAAGATGTCACCATGGGAAATGCAGATAAAAATAGAGAAAGGCCAGCTTTAGGGATCACTCAGGTGGAGAAGAGATCTAAAAATAGTAACTCTCAAGGAGCGGGAAGAAAATCCAATAAGGAATTACTCACAGCACAAGGAGATAAGCTGATCAATGGAGGATCGGTGAGGTCAATTGATTCTTACTGCTCCCAAGGTTTTCAATGATTATACAATCTTGGAACGTTAGGGGTTTAAACAGTAGAACCCATCAATCTGTTGTTCAAAGACTCTTAGGGAAGTATAAAACAGATTTTTTGCTTATCCAGGAGACAAAAATGTCGCTAGATCTTATGAGTAAAACTGTTAATAGGATTTGGAGGGGCGCTGGTTATATGGATGTGGCTGCCCAAGGTGCCTCAGGGGGGATTGTCACTTTTTGGAACCCCCTGGAATGGACTGCTTTAGAACATATAGCCTGGAGGGGTGTTCTCACATCTCACTTCAGGAATATTGTCACAGCTGAGCATGTTTTAATTACAAATTTTTATGGGGCTCAAAGCCTTAATGGCCAGAGGCTCCAATGGAAAGTTGTTCACAACATGAGGTCCTCAAGACAAGTTTTTGACTGGATCATTGCTGGAGACTTTAATGCCAAATTATCTGCTCGGGATCAGGAAGGTGGAACCCCTGTTTTGGACCCGGGGGACAGGCTTCTGATTGCCCAGGTCCAGGCTTTTCACTTAGTGGATATCCAAGGCCCTGGAACTTTTTTCACTTGGACTAACAAGAGGAGGGAGCCTCACTGTAGGAAGGTAAAGCTGGATCGCTTTCTGGTCTCAGAGGAGGCATTTGTTAAGTGGAATGTTAAATTCCAGATTTTGGACGGCCCTGTTTCCGATCATTCTCCCATCCTGCTGGAGGGTGGGACTCAGACAGGGCAGTACCACAAACCGTTTAGATTTGAGAATTTTTGGCTACAAAAGGAGGACCTTCATGAGAAAATTCCGCAATGGTGGGAAGAAGGTCGTCCACCTTTTGGGACAGCAATGTTTAAATTCCACAAACAGCTTCATTTTGTCAAAAGTAAATTGAAACAGTGGAGGCACGCTAATAAGTCGGATTTCCAGCTGCAAAGAGCCCCCTTGATGGCCCGCTGGGAGGAGGTGCAGAAACAATTCAGGGAAGGAATAATTACTGAACAGCTTAAAACTGAAGATGATGCCTTGCGCAAAGCTGTTGAGGACATTGATAACCAAGAGGAAATTTACTGGAAACAGCGGGCTAGAAATTCTTGGTTATTGGAAGGAGATAGAAATACAAAATTTTTCCATCGATCAGCCTGTGCTAGAAGACAGATGAATAACATGGCAGTTCTACAAGATGAGAATGGACACTCCTATGATACTCTTCCTGGTATGCACTCCCACTCAGTGGATTATTTCTCCAAGCTTTTTGCAGAAAATAGGGAGCAAGATGTGGGGGCTCAAAATGAAGTTCTTGATGTTATTCCCCCTATTATCACTCAAGAAGAAAATCAGGCTCTCCTTAGACCCATTGATAGAGATGAATTGAAGAGTGTGGTCTTTGGAATGAGCACAGGCAAATCTCCCGGTCCTGACGGTTTTCCTATTGAGTTTTTCCAGGCCTTTTGGGATACCTTGGAGGAAGATGTTTTGGTTGTTATAGAGGAGTCCAGAACCAATAAGAGAATGCTTAAGGCACTAAATCATACCTTCATCACTCTAATTCCAAAGGGGGAGGAAGGGGTTCATATCTCTGACTTCAGACCTATTGCCTTATGTAATGTGATTTATAAAATTATCACAAAGATAATAGCTGAACGTCTTAAACCTCTCCTTCATAACATCATCTCCTCAGAACAAGGGGGATTTGTGGAGGGTAGACAGATCTTGGATGGAGTGGTTCTTGCCCAGGAGGCTATTCATTCAATGCAAATCTCTGGTAACAAAGGAATGTTCATCAAACTGGATATGTCCAAGGCTTATGATAGAGTGGAGTGGGGCTTCCTGTCAAGGATGTTGGCTGCCTTTGGTTTTTCCCAAGACTGGATAGACTGGGTTATGAGCTGTGTTTCCACGCCTTCTTATTCTGTTCTAATTAAGGGGCTTCCCTCGCCTCCTTTTGGAGCCTCTCGTGGTCTCCGACAAGGGGACCCTTGCTCTCCCTATTTATTCCTTATCTTAGTTGAAGGATTAGGTAGACTCTTCTTGAGAAGAAGACATCAAGGCCTGATAACTGGTATTAAGGTTGGTGAAGAAATTCTGACTCATTTACAATTTGTGGATGATACTGGCCTGGTTGGAGTGGCCAGTCTCAGGGAAGCCAGGGGAATCAGAGAATCTCTTAATGTTTACCTTAGGGCCTCCAATCAAGTTATCAATGACAAAAAATCCAAAGTGGTCTTTTTCAACCTTGACCAAAGGCTACAGGACAGAATTATAGAGATTTTGGGCTTCACTAGAACTTCTCTTCCTATAGTCTACCTGGGGGTTCCTTTGCACTTCAAGAAATTGAAAAATGACATTTGGAAAGATCTTTTGGATGGCTTCAAAGATAGAATGAACCACTGGTCTCATAAATGGTTAAGCTATGGCGGCCGATTAACCTTCTTACAGTCAGTTATTCAAGCCATGCCAATTTATAAATTCTCTATCCTGGCTGCCCCACCTTCTATTTGGAAAGAGCTGGACAAAATGGCCAGAAGATTCTTATGGGAAGGAGCAAAAGGTGAGAGGAAATGGGCCTTGGTTGGCTGGGATAAAGTTACTCAGCCCAAAGAAAAAGGAGGGCTAGGGTTGAGAAGCTCTAAACTCAACAACAAAGCCTTAGCAGGTAAATTGTATTGGAGATGGATCTCCCAGCCATCTTCATTATTCAGTAGAATCTTAACCAGAAAATATTTGGGCCAAGTTCACCCCTTTGAAGTAAGCCGCTTCCCTTTGGATGGTAATGGATCCCTAGTTTGGCAAGCTCTCAAGTTGGGTTCTCAAGTTATTAAAGACCAATTGTTCTGGAAAGTGGGAAGAGGGGAGAAGGCACGTTTCTGGACTGACTCATGGGACCAATATCCACCCATCATTGCTGAATATCCTGAATTGCTTCCAATTAAAACTGCCATAGAATCCCAGGGCTGGGTCACTATTGAGAATTATTTCAACACTAGCCAATTGGGTGAGTATAAATTCAAGAAGTTTAAGCGGTTGGAGGAGTGGCCAGTCACAATCCCTCCGGAGCTAGCAACCATTTTGACCAACATCTTGACAGCAAGGTTTCTCACGGGCAGAGATGAAGAGGATGAGTTAGCTTGGGGCCATGGGAACCTTGGGGTTTATACAGTGAAGGCTGGATATGATCAGATCCTCCCAGAGCCTCCCCCGCATTTATTTTCGGTTCAAAATTGGAAGAAGATTTGGCATTCCAAGTGCTGGCCGAAAGTGAACTTCTTTGCCTGGCAGTTTATGCACAATGGCATTCTCACCTTTGACAACCTCAGAAACAGAGGAATCATTGGTCCTTCTCGGTGTATTTTATGTCATAAGAATGAGGAGACTACTGATCATTTGATGTTTGAGTGCTCTTTCACAAGTCAGATTTGGAATCGGTGGTTCTCTCATTTTAAACTCCAGAGTAATGGTGCTCTGAATCGGAACAATATCTGGCAAAGATGGAAGAAAGGTAGATTTAAATCTAAAGCCCTCCGATTGGGGTGGGATCTTGGTCTTTCCTTCATCTGGTGGCAAGTGTGGCTGGAAAGAAACGCTCGAATCTTTAGAGAGACTTTCTCCTCGCTAGATGGAATTTGGCAGGTTATCTGGAGCAAAGTCACAGAGACGGTTGCCATATATGCTGAAGAGGAAATTTTGGCTGAGCTGGGTCCACAGGAAGAGAGAGCTGTCGCTCAAGCTAGAAAGAACATAGCCAGTTGGAAACCCCCCCAGCAGGCTGGGTTAAAATTAACACAGACGGAGCTGCAAAGGGCAATCCGGGCAATGCTGGAGTTGGTGTTGTGTGCCGTGATCATGCTGGAACTGTGCTTTACTGGGAACTACAGGGTCTGGGAAGAGCCACCAATAATGAAGCCGAAGCCTATGCTATCAAAATTGCTTCCATCTGGGCCGTCAATCAGGGATACAGAAAGATAATCCTTGAGACAGATTCTCAAATTCTAGTTGGCGCTCTTGATTGTTTGAGGAACTTTGCTTTGAAAGCTTGGAAGATACAGATTTTAGTCTCTCAAATCAAGGACCTTTGGAAGGAATTAGAAGATGTGATCCCTATCCATGTGAGTCGTGACTTAAATTCGACGGCCGATTTCCTTGCAAAGATGGGTGCGGAAAAGGAGGTAGGAGTACAGCTGCACAGTGACATGCCTGTGGAAGATGCTGAGATTCGACAGGGACTTGCAAAATTCTTGAACCAATGAGAAATTTTTGTGCTAAGGGTGATTTTCATCGCGTTTTCGTGACTTGCTGTGCTGTCGCGGCCCTTGGCAGGAAACTGTCGCGATATCGCGACAGGTTTCGTCGCCACGGCCTTTGGAAGGTTCCCGTCGCGATTTCGCGACGCTTTGAGCGCAGGGGCAACAAGGAGGAAAACAGTCGCGATATCGCGACAGTTTTTGTGTTTCGAAGACAAGGGGAAAAACCGTCGCGATATCGCGACGTTTTTGATGACTGGGAGCCAGACAGAAGAACTGTCACGATTTCGCGACATTTTTGGCGAACTGCTGACTTCTGGAAAAGACGTCGCGATTTCGCGACCATTTTGGAGCTTGTGCCTCATGAGGATAATTCGTCGCGATTTCGCGACACTTGGGAGGATTGGTTGAAGAATGGCAATCTTGTCGCGATTTCGTGACACTTCTGGCGTAAAGGTGGCAAAAGGAAAATGCGTCGCGATATCGTGACATTTTTGAGGGATGACTGCTTTGTGGAGAATCCGTCGCGATATCGCGACATTGTTGGTGGTCGTGGGTTGTCGGCTTTGGTCGTCGCGATATCGCGACCCTTTTGGCCAACTGATGACTTCTGGAAAAGACGTCGCGATTTCGCGACCATTTTGGAGCTTGTGCCTCATGAGGATAATTCGTCGCGATTTCGCGACACTTGGGAGGATTGGTTGAAGAATGGCAATCTTGTCGCGATTTCGCGACACTTCTAGCGTAAAGGTGGCAAAAGGAAAATGCGTCGCGATATCGCGACATTTTTGAGGGATGACTGCTTTGTGGAGAATCCGTCGCGATATCGCGACATTGTTGGTGGTCAGGGGTTGCTGGCTTTGGCTATCGCGATTTCGTGACATGTCGCGATTTCGCGACCCTTTTGGCCAACTGATGACTTCTGGAAAAGACGTCGCGATTTCGTGACCATTTTGGAGCTTGTGCCTCATGAGGATAATTCGTCGCGATTTCGCGACACTTGGGAGGATTGGTTGAAGAATGGCAATCTTGTCGCGATTTCGCGACACTTCTGGCGTAAAGGTGGCAAAAGGAAAATGCGTCGCGATATCGCGACATTTTTGAGGGATGACTGCTTTGTGGAGAATCCGTCGCGATATCGCGACATTGTTGGTGGTCAGGGGTTGCTGGCTTTGGCTGTCGCGATTTTGCGACATGTCGCGATTTCGCGACCGGTTGCTCGGATGTGGCTTCGGCTGGCTTGACTGTCGCGATATCGCGACATGTCGCGATTTCGCGCCTGGTTTTCTTCTTGTGCTTTGAGTTGGGAAGTGTTGCCCTCTTGCCCTTTGTTTTGGCTTCTTGCTTCCTGGTTCTTGGTTGGGATGTTTTCGCTCCCTCTTGTATATGCTCTTTGTTTTAATACAAGTTTTTCAATTTTTTCAAAAAAAAAAAAAAAACTAATTCAAAATAATGTTGAAATGGTAATATATATATTACATGTTCTAAAATTATAATTATAATTATTAAATGACATTAACTCAAGACTCCTCAACATTTAAGGAGGAGACCAAGGTTCAAATTTTACCCAATGATATATTAATATTCTCAAGTATTGTTATAATACCACTATGCATGTAATATGTGTGGAGCACATCTCAATCTTATATAACTAATTTATTTTTTTAATCAAAATTAAATTTATATTATTTAAAATATTAAAAATATAACAATAAAATAACTAATAAAAAATAAACTCACATTGTTTAAAATAAATTAATTATTATAAATAATTTTAAACATACAAATATTAATATCTTTTCATTGTCATTATGTTTTCTATTATAATAATATTTAAAAAGTTGTCCTTTATTGAATAAATACTTCTTATACATATACATGTACATGTACATATCTACATGATGTGATCTATTGACAAGAATTTTTCATAAATTATTAATAACTATTATTTTATAAATATATATAAAATTAATATATAATTTTATTTTTATTAAATTTAATCCTTAAACTTTTATTCACAATTTCCAAATCTTAAATTATAAAAACATTATTAATTTCTTAAAAGAAATAATTAGTATTTAATTCTCGAACGTAAGATTAGCCTGTCCCGTTTGTGGTGAAATTCCGTTTAAGTACTCATTGTTTTTTTTGGACGAAAGCGGTAATTTTTGAAATTTCCATATGAATTGGACATTTTAAGATGAATTGACTTTTTATTTTGAAATTAAGTTTTTTTTTTAAATAATATTTTTTACATATTTATTATGAAAATTGTACCGGAATCACATCACCAATAATAAATTAAACTTATTAATATATGAATTGTTTTTTATGATGGAATACGGACACAGTTTGCCATAGATAACCGCCACGGTACTATGGTGGGATCCGGACACTGTTTGCCCAAATAACCGCCACGGTACTCTATTATCCACCCAGTAGCCGCCATTGTCTACTACAAAAACTGCCACAATATTCCACATTTGCCCTATGTCGTCCACCACTATTTGCAAATGAATTGTCTTCGTGCACAAAAGTAAATTTGTGGGACCCACATTAGGTCTAACAAAGTTGTCGTGGGATACTTAAAGACTGCCACCAGACACGGAGACGGTGTAAAATTCTTTTTAAAAAAGCAGCAAGCCTCCAATAAGACATATTTTGTTATTTGTTATTAAGTAAAATAACAAACTACTCATTTCATTCAAAAAGTATAATAGATATGGGTTTGAATTGTACTTCATCTTCATTGTTCTTAAGTAATTCTTATTTTTAAAACAAATTATATATTGTTTTTATTATGGATTATTTTTATTAAAATATTGTATTTATTTTTAGGTTAATTAAATTATATTTTATATGTTTATATATATATATATATATATATATATATATATATATATTTTAAAAAGTGTCATGTTTCTACAATCAATTCTATGATATCATTTTCACATCATTTTTATTAATAGATAAAATCTTATTTGGTCAATTGTCTTCTAAATTTTGAATTTTACTCTTGCAAAGATTTATATCATGATTGACTAAATTAATTGACACTTTTCTTTTGTATATATATGCTTACATTTCAAGATATTGCTTTCAATAATAGATAATGAATATAAACAATAGTATTATCTTTTTTCTAATCCTTACATCCATTTTTTTATAACCTGAACAATAATTTGTGAACCCTCTCAATTGAAATATATTTCCATCCTTTTCAATTGCAAGTTTAATACGGGTAAGAGTTGTCCTAGCCTCTGCATAGTTGTTAGTTGAAGTTTCATATGATTTTGAGTAAGTGAGGAAAATTTTGCCTTCATTATTTCAAAAAACACCACTCTCACTAGCTTTTCCCAAATTTCCTTTAGAAATACCATTCAAATTAATTTTGGTAAACTCATTTTCTAAACATTTTCATTTTACCTTAGATTAAAGCAAATCCTTTGTTTTAAAGCCATTATCACATATGACTCTTCCATGTATGTTCAAACTTGTAACCAAGTTGCTACCATCTCTTTTTCCACACTTGAAACTTCCCCTCATGGGCACCATATCTATAAACATTCTTCAAGAGAGACAATAATACGATTTCAAAATTGGACATGATTTTGAGATTTATTTTTAAAAATTCTATTATTCTTTTCAATCCATAAATTCCAACAAATAATGACAGGACCAATCCTCCACATAATACATAATGTTTTAGATTTAAATAATTAATCCAACATTGCATCAACTCTTTCAATGTTGATGGAACTACTCAATATATTTTCATTTATTTTTAAATGTAACCCCAACTGGTGTGAGTAAAGGGACAATGAAGAAGTAAATGACATGATGTTTCTAACACAAGGCACACATAAAAGGTAGATGATATCCTCATTTTTATAGGCTCTCTCTTGTAAGAATCTTATTTTGAATTGCTAATGAAAGGAATGTTGAGGCCTTAGGGAGAGTCTCTAGTGACCAAACAATTTTCCAAGGGAAATATTTGGAAGTACAAAATTTTGACTACTCTAAATCCTCATATCCTAACTTGACCGAGTATACACCATCTTTTGATAGATTTCAAACCAACTCACCCTTTCATGTAAAAATAGGTAAATAAAACTCTTGAAACATCTTTTGAAGTTCATTTGCAATTTGTTTGAGTTCTTCTTCTTCAACCAGGTTACTACTAGAAATCTATGATTTGGAATTGTTGCTCACGTTAAAATAATCTTTGACCTCTAAACCTATACAAGCTAGACACACCAAATCTAATGGTTGCTATTTTGAATCAAAGATAAGAGGATAAGGCTTCAACTAAGCATATGATCAAAAAATTTCATTATTCCCCTTATTGGCTGACCATTTAATATTTTTCTTAATCATTTTCAAATTATCTAATATGAAGTTCCATGTTAGTGATCCTTTAGGTATGGTTATGTTTCTAAATAATTTCATTGTATCAAGAGAACCTATATGTATTTTTAAGTAACATTTTTGCCCAATTTTTCTTTGTTCTCTAAATAATCTCCAACCAAGTTTCTCCACTAAGTTCAAACTTATAAGTTTACAATTCTAAAAGCCTCATCCTCTAATATTTTTTCCTTTACAAACCCTATCTTACATATAAAGAGGAAACATAATATTTTTTCTTGCATCCTTTCGAAAGAAAGTCTTTTTGAATTTTATCAAATTTTGATGCTATACCTATTGGCAATATTGAAAGTGACATCATATATATAGGGATGGATTACAATGTACTTTATGAGTTGTAATATTCCCACCATGATCAAGAATTTAAATTTCCAACCTACCAACAAACTCTCATTCTATCTAAACAAGAGACCCAAAGCTCCTTTTTATTTCCTTTATGAGACAAAGGAATGCCCAAGTAGGTTGATGGATAATATTCAATTTTAAATCCTAAAATATCCATAATAATTCATTGTAAATATAGGACAATGTTAGTGAAAAATCTTGAATTTTATAGTATTAATCAATTGTCCAGTAGCCTTCTCATAACATGAGAGTATTGATATAAAAATTTATGACCCCAAAATAAAAGTATCATCAACAAATTGAAGGTTGGAACCAAAGGGACCATTTTTGTAACTTAAATACCTTTGATTTTTCATCCATTTTTACCTCTAAGAAATCTTTCTTTAATTCCTTCGTACAAATAATGAATAGATAAGCAGATTGTGGATCACATTGGTAGAGTCTACAAAATGAATTAGAGTAACCCATAGGAGAACCATTGATCAAAATAAAATGATTCGAAGTGCTATAACAACATTTAATTCATTCAAACCAACCATGATCAAAACTAAATTTTTTGAGAAATCTCCAAGAAACTCTATCATATGCTTCGTTCATATCTAATTTCATAAGCATACTTAGTCTTTTCATGGAATGAAAAGAATGTATGACCTCCTATGCAATTATTATACCATCAATAATTTGTTTACCATAAATAAAACCATCTTGTTTGCCATAATATTTCAAATATAGAATGCCTCTAAACTTGTTTGCCATAATATTTCAAATGATCTTATAAATAATTTTATAAAGGGTTATTAGACAAATTATCAAAATATTTTGTCTTGCATTTCTTGGAACCAATGTAATAAAAGTGGCATTGATCTCACTTATTGTAGCCTTTATTTTTTGGGCCTCTTAAACCATAACCAATATATCACATTTCAATAAATCCCAAAACCTTTGAAATAAAATGATAGGAAATCCATCGAGGTCAATGCTTCGTTAGGATTAAAAAAAACTGCTTCATTTTGTACCTGTGTGATAAATGATGAAATACTTACAAAAGATTACCTTGTGCTTCCTTATCTTCATTAGTATCTAACAAAATATTTTGAAGTAATTAATTGCTTCCTTCTTGATATCTTTTTCTTCCTCAATAATTTTTCCATCTAGAGTTAAAATATTTTGATGTGACAAAAGGAAAAGTTCATTTTTGTCGTAGCATGAATTGTTTTGTATTTCTATCTTCTTCCTCGAGCCATTTCTTCTTAGATATTTAGAACCAATATAAATTATCCTTTTTCAATGCATTATGATAATCACATAAGAATCTTGGTTTATTCCATTGATTTCTACAATCTCTTGTAATTTTTTCAGCTTAGATTTTATTTCCTTATTTTATTTAAAGATATTACCAAAAGATTTGACATTCAAAATATTTGTTTTACACTTTAAATATTTCATCTTTTGAACAAACCTATACATACATGATCCTTCAAAATTTGCTTCATCCCACCATAACATAACCATATGGAAGAAATAAGGGTCTTAGAGCCACATAGACTAGAAACAAAATGGATTTGGATGACCATTATTGGGTAAATCACAAGTCAAAAGAATGGGTTTGTGATCTGATCTTGTTTGCAATAAAATATCTAAAAAGATCGTATACTATATTTGCAACCCTGTGTTGGATAATAAGAATCTATCCAATATTTCTACTATATAAGTTTATCCAATGCATCTATTATCCCATGTATATTGAAAACTTGAAGAAATAACATCCCCATGATCATTTTGAAATAAAAAATGAAGCAAAATATTACATTCATGTAGATCATCCCTAAGTACTACAATTATTTTCCAAAGGAGATAAAACTATGTTGATGTCACCTCTAAGAATCCATAGATCACAACTTGTTAGGACCCTATTATAGATAAAAAAAATATGCACCATGCAATATGATAAATGAAAAGCAGATCAATTGGTATTAAAACTTTGAAATGTGCCTCCTCTGTTCTATTACACTATTTTACCCACGTAGATATTTACAATGAAAATCAAGAGCATTTCTCATTATGTAAAATAACAATGGTTCTTTGGTACTCCTGATGCTACATCACTGATAGAGTGGGTTTTTGGTGATCGTTGCTACATTGAATGCTAATTGAGGCTATGTATGGTGCCTCGAGATCAATATGTGGGCTTGCGAATGCCAGATTTGGACCAGGCATCCCTCTGGATGGTGATCATATATAGGTAAATGATCACGGTTGGCGATCATATGTTGGCGGATGGTCACGTTGTGCGTATTGCTACGATTGAGGAAGGTGGATCTATTGGGCTCATGTGGTTCAAAGCTACTGTCTGGTTTTTCTTCAAACCTGGTTTGCACCTATGGGACCTACACATATGTAAACTACAAAGAGTTAATAGTATGTAATGGGCCTCTCTAAGTGAGGCCTAAAATCAATGATATATCAATGATATATAAAAACCTATGCAAGTAATGAAAGCAAAGACATGCAAAAAGAAATTAGAGTAAGCTTATGTTTACCTTTTTGGTGTCTCTATCATTGTTAGAATTATTGTGTTGTGTGTGGGATATTGTTGTTGTTGTGACTAAACCATACTACATCGGGAGGCTTCCTACGTGGGTTGGGATCCAACCATCTAGGGTCGGATGATCCCAGGTTGAGACCATTTGGGGTGGGACGATCGTGACATGTAGCATCCAAAAGGTATTCAAAAGCATATATGGACCTGCAAGAGGATATGAATAGGTTCTACACAGGATGAGGATGGCAGAAAACTAAAATCTTGGAGGTATGATTGCTATGGTTGCTTGAGAGTTCGTTAGGGCTTCACTAGGCTTTCCATCCTCATGCTCCAAAGGGAGGGTGAGACTCAATTTATAACTTTCCTAGCAAGAAAGGATGAGGAGGTGGCTCATAAGTTAACAAGTGGAACTGGAAGCTATCTCCTCACATTGGATTTGTCACTAGGGGTGCATGTGGGTGAGATTACCTCGTAATTATCACCAATTATAGAGTGTGCGTGAAAATTCGTGGTGAGTGCACACTTTAGATTTTCTATCCAATGTGCATGTATAGTTAAGTGGATGCGCATGATTGATTTTATTTTAATATTTAAATTAAATATATTTATCTAACTTAAATATGTATGCATAACTTTTAACTCGCTCTGTTGATTGTGTGCATGTTTAGTTAACTAACATAATTAACTGAGTGCATGATGTGATTGAGTGTGCATATTTGAGTTAACTGATTCAGTTAATTGGGTGTATGATTATCTCTTCTTTGTGGCTTAGAGGTGGAATTGCCAGTAACTTTGAGTTCACTTGTGGATGAAGGCTTTGTCCATGTGCATGACTGGTTTGGGTGGTGAGAGGTGGAACCACGAGTGAAGTGGTTGATGTGGATGGGTAAATGTGAGGGTCAATGCATCCATGGAGAGGGGTAAATAATTATGCAACCTAAGTACTAATTAATTAATTATTTAATAAAGCAATTAATTAATTAATAAAGCAATTAATTAATTAATTAGGTGGTGAATGTTTATTATTTAGTATTAATTAGTTCTAATAAATATTAAAATATATTAATTAATCATGATTAGTTAATTAATATTTATTGTGCTAGTTTTAGGTGTCTACATATGCCCATTTTTGTATTGCATTGTGTGAAAACACAATGTGATGCAAAAATAAAATGACACCAGTGGATGATGACTCTTGTTCTTGAAGAGGTTTGATGCTTGATTGCCCCGATTTGAGATCAATGTGAGATGCCCTAGTGATGGAGGTGATGAATGTATTTGATTCTTGTCCTTGACAAATTGATGAGTTCCTTGGTTTTGATGAATTAACTGATCATATGGTAAGTGGTCTCATGTGTTGTCATTGATGGCCAATCACCTTTTCTACCTCGATTAAATCATCGATATGTAAACCCTTACTAAACTTGATCCAACATGTTAGCCTCTTTGATGTGATTAGAGTCTCTGCATTTATACCTTGACAAAGTAGGGTGTATGATTAGTCGTAGACAAGGTTCTTGGATAGATGTTGAGTCCAAAAATGGGTGTTTGCATATTGATCTTGCTTGAGGTAAAATGTTGATATTATCTACCCCCTCAAGCATCGAGTCGATGAAAGTTAGCATGAATGATGGTGATGAGATGATTGACCTCAGTGGGATTGGTTTTGCTTTTACCCAAGCAGAATGGGGGTGCTAAGCTAAGCTAGTCTATGAACATGAAAGGAAATGTAATCTATGGTTTTGCTTTTTCCCGAGCAGAATGGGGGTGCTAAGCTAAGCTAGTCTATGAACATGAAAGGAAATGTAATCTATGGTTCTACTTTTTATCTAAGCAAAATGAGAGTGCTAATCTAAGCTAGTCTATGAACATGAAAGGAAATGTAGTCTATGGTTTTGCTTTTGCTCAAGCAAAATGGGGGTGCTAAGCTAAGCTAGTCTGTGAACATGAAAGGAAATGTAATCTATGGTTTTTCTTTTACCTGAGTAGAATCGGGTTGTAATTTATGGTTTTGCTTTTGCCCAAGTAGAAAGGGGCTCGAATCTATGACTCTGTTTTTACCCAAGAAAAATGGGGTGCTGATCAAATCTAAGCTATGAACATGAAATGGAATATAACCTTTAATGAGTTTCTATATGGTAATTGACTCATCCTACTGGATTGCATGGGTAATTAACTGCTATAAATGCTATGTTTCTATAGTATACTACTGGGTACATGGTTCACACGAAATACTACACTAGGAAAACAATAAAAATCAATCTAGAAAAACAAAAAATGACATTAAAGTAAAGCTAAGCTATACAGCCAATAAATTGCATGGAAGGAAATTTGACCAAGGGGTTTAATGATTTTGGGGTACTAAAACTTAGATTTGACCAAAGGGGTTTGGTGCCTTTGGGAATTTTAAATAGAAATGTGAATGTGACCAAAGGGGTTTGGTGCTTTGGGGATTTTGAATGAAAATGTGACTTTAGTGCCTTTAGAGCTTTTGAATTAAAATGTGACCAAAGGTATTTGGTACCTTTGGAGCCTTTGAACTGAAATTGGAATTTATCGAAGGTGTTGGTGCCTTTGGGGCTTTTGAATTGAAATATGACCAAAGAGGTTTGGTGCCTTTGGAGATTTTGAATTGAAATTTGACCAAAGGGATTTGGTGTCTTTGGAGCCTTTGAACTGAAATTGAAATTTGACCAAAGGTGTTGGTATCTTTGGGGCTTTTGAATTGAAATGTGACCAAAAGGGGTCTGGTACCTTTGGAGCCTTTGAATTGAAATTCATATTTGACCAAAGGGATTTTGTGCCTTTAGGGCCTTTTGAATTGAAATTTAATTTTTGAGATGGCGAGGCAAAGGGTGCAACCTTTGATAAAAGGACACAACATTTTGAGCCTAGCAGTTGATCTATTTATTGAATGCTTGCTAGCATTGATAAAACCATACCAAAGTATTGATGGTGAGGAAAAGTGCTTGATTGCTTGTTTGATTGGTTGATTTGATTGATTGATCAACAAGGAAGGCGTGATACCTTGATTTATCCAAGTTGTTTGATTGATTGATGTGACTAATAGGGTTTGATTGATTTGATGGATTGAATTTGATTGATTTGTGGGGAAGATGTGATATCTTGAACATCCCCAAATGGTTTGATTGATTGGAGGATAAAGGTACGATACATTGAGTACCCCTAAGGTGGTCGATCAATTGATGTGATTAATGTGGAATATGCGATACCTTGATTGTCCTCCTAGTTTGTTGATTGTTTATATGATATATGGGGAAGGTGTGATACCTTGAGCATACCCAAGTTATTACGATGTATCTGGTTGATTGCATTGATTTTATTGATTGGTGGGGAAATTGCAATACCTTAAGCATATCCACTGTGTGTCATGTTTGATTGATGTGATTGACTAATCAAATTTTGTTGATTGGTGGGGAAGGTGTGATACCTTGAGCATCCCCAAAATTATGTGATTGATTGTATGTTTGAGATGTTTGATCGATGGGGAAGGTGCTAAACCTTGATTGTACCAAGCTGGTTAATGATTTGATGTGACTAATGGGGAAGGTGTGATACTTTGAATTTCCCCAAGTTGATTGACTATTTGTTGGTTTGATGGATCAATTGATGTAATTTGATTTATTTGATCGATTGTTGGGGAAGGTGTGATACCTTGAATTCCCCTAAGTTTGTTGACTATTTGCTAGTTTGATGAATCAATTGATGTCATTTGATTGATTTTTGGGGAAGGTGTGATACCTTGAACACCCCCAAGTTTATTATTGATGTGATTGATAGTGGGAGAAGGTGTTATACCTTGAACTCCCCCTTATTGGTTGAATTATTTAATGCAAATAAGGAGAAAGGTGTGATACTTTGATGCCCCCCAAGTGGACTGATTTCTTGTTTGATTGATTTTTGGGGAAGGTGTGATACCTTGAATACTCCCAATTTGGTTGTTGACTTGATGTGACTATTGTGCTTGTGATGTGATGAAGTGATTTATTAGATGAATGTTGATTGATGCAATGAGTGTATGCTTATGCTTTTGATTATCTTTAAAAAAATTCTTAGACATGTATCATTATTCATGACATTAATCAATTAATCAAGGGTGTCAACCCAATAAAACTAACATACATGTGGAATGGATGTGAGTGAATACAATGTATGGATTTTCAGGTGATGTGCTACTATCGAGCCCAAGATGACTTGACTTGGTTTCTCACTTATCTTAGGGGAGACAAATTTGAAAGTGCTTTCATGATACTCAGACACCCTAGTGACCTCAATAAAACTCATCTACTGATCAAGTAGGTACTTGAAGATACTAAGGTTAACCAGGTTATTCAAGTTTTACATAGACCAACTGTGTGTGTAGTGAATGTTCATTACCAATTTTGGGTAAGGTTAGACTCATCATTTGTAACATATGCCAATAAGCTAGCCCATTCGAGAGCATACATAGATCTGTACAAAAGAAGGTTGCTAATGTAATAGATGTGTTACCACGCATAAGGCTACTCCATTACCATGTTGGTGTCTATAGCCCATTGCTATGATGGAGATCACTCCATGGTTATCAAAAACCTGAGAATTCTAAGTATTCAAGCTCTTTTACCCTTCTTTATTTGAATTTACTTTGGAGGGATTTTGGGGGTACTTGCTCGTTTTGTGGAAGAGCAAGGGATTTGACTTTTTTTTGTAGGGAGGGGCTTGCTCATTTTGTAGAGGAGCAAGGGTATTTTATTGCTTTTGCTTTTGGGAGCTTGCTCGTTTAACAAGATTTTTTTTGCTTTTTTGATGCTTTTGGGATGCTTGCTCATTTTGTGGAAGAGCAAGGGATTTTTTTTTGCTTTTGGGGGCTTGCTCATTTTGTGGTAAAGCAAGGGGATTTTTTTTGAAGGGGGGAGCTTGTACTTTTGTCAATTCTTAGTCTTTTAGACCATGCACATAATTGAATGAGTAGGGAAAAATATTTGCTTTATGGCAATAGTGACTCATGACTTTGTCTTTCCTAGACACCCAAATTTGATTTAATGTGTGATACTTGTGCGTGATCTAAGCAAAAACATAAGGTCATCAAGAAAGCCTATAGTACTCAATGACTTATTGATTTTCAATATAGGTTGAAAGAGACTAGATATAGCTGAACAACAAAAAATACATAAATATTTGTCAAACCATGGATGTAGGAAAGACAAACTATCATAGGGTTTATTTTCTGTGCATTTTTCTCATCTCTTGTGTGTTTTGTAATGGATGATAATGTATGACATGCATTGTAAGGCAAGATATGTACTATAAGGAAGACACCCTTAATTAATGTGATTTCATCACTTATGATAAATGAATAACAACATGCCTTTAATTATAACCAATTTTTTTTTCATTATGATGAAATTTTATTGCTTTGTTATTTTTGATGATTTTGTTATGTTTTTGTAGTTTTGAGTTTTGTGATGTTTTTATGTTTTTGAAGTTTTGTGTTGTTTTTGAATTTTTGTATTGTTTTGAAAATTTTTAAAGTTTTGTAATGTTTTTGAATTTTTGAAGTTTTGTATTGTTTTTTATTTTTTTTGAAATTGTGTACTGCTTTTTTTTTTTTATGGTTTTGTTTTTGTGACTATGGGAAAGGTGCGATACCTTGAGCATACCTAAAATACTTTGTGTTTAGATTGACCGTGGGGAAAGTGTGATACCCTGAGTATGCCCAAATTGACTGATGCAAGTTTTATTGATGGTTGGAGAAGATGTGATACCTTGAATACCCTCAAGTTAGTTGATGCTTTGATATGACTAACAGGAAAGGTATGATGTCTTGGTTTCCCCTAAGTTGATTGATGATTGTTTGACTGATTGATTGATGGGGAAGATGTGATACCTTGGTTTCCCCTAAGTTAGTTGATGATCATGTGTTTGATTGGTTGATTGAATTGATTTGATTTATTGATTTATGGGGAAGGTGTGATACCTTAAGCATCCCCCAGTTGTTGTGAGTTCAAATTGATGTGATTTATGAGGAAGGTGTGATACCTTGAGCATCCCCAAGTTATGTATTTGAATTTATGCAATTAATGGGGAAGGTGTGATACATTGAGCATCCCCAAGTTGTTTTATGTTTATGATATGGTTGATGGAGAAGGTGCGATACCTTGAGCATCCCCATTGTACCTTGCACTTGGTGCAATGTGATTGATTTTATTGGGATGCATAATGGGATTTGATGCCTCATGTTGTGGCAAGAGGTTCTTGTTGATGCCAAGATTTTGATTTTGTGGGGCCAAAGGATTGTTAATGGCAATAGCCCCCTTCTCAACAAGATCTTGAACTAAATTCTTGAAATGGATACAATCATTGATGTCATGACCCTTTAGCCTATGGTAAACACAATAATGATACTCTTTGTAAGACCTGGGTTTAGGCCTGTTCGGGTCTTCTAGTTTCACTTTCGATAATATAATGGCTTGTGCCTCATAAAGCCTTTGAAATATGGTTGAATAAGACTCTAAAAGTGGTGCATAACTGTGAGGGGGATTGATAGGATTCTTGGTGTGATTTTTTTTTTGTGTTTGATTTTGTAGTTGTGCAATAGGTGGTGTAGTCTGGTGAGATGGAAGTAAAAATTATCAAGGTTATTGTGATGGAGGTTGATGAGGTGGTTGATGGCTCAACTATAGCTCAATTTTCATGATTCGAATTAAGATTTGTTGTAGGTACCTATTTTGGTGACTCAATTGTAACTCAATGTTGTCTAGCCAAGCCAAGATATATTGTAGGCCAGGTGGAGGTAGTTGCTGGTATTGTTGGATAGATAGTTGTGGCTGATTTGATGATCATTGGAGAGGCATTAATACTTATATTATGTGTGGTAGGGTTATCCATGATGGAGATTGTGTGAAGGTGGTATCTTCCACATATGTGTAATGTGGGGGATTTAGCTCATGGGATGAAGTCGGTGAACCATGGAGGGCTCGTGCAACATCAATATAAATAATTGTGATGTGGCCTAGGGACCTAGGGGTCCTTGGACTAGTGCATTCAAGAATATTGGTGGGGATGTGGAGGTAGGTGGCACTCGAGTTGTATGTCTTAGGTGGGTTGGTGGTGTGATGATGAGTGTAGTTAGATAAGCTACTTTGGGGTGGTTGGGATGCTACCTCCTGTTGAGTCAAAGGAGCAATGGATGGATGGGAGGCTTGATTGGATTGGTCCATGGTGGCTTAAGCTCGGGCTTTAGCTCAAGTTTGACTTTGAGTTGAGACCATAAGCTATGTAGGTGGATGGGATGTGACTATGAGTGTGTTATGGTGATGGTGGATTTTGGTGAATTTATTTTTGATTTTTTTCTTTTAACTTTATCTACACAAGCAAATAAAAGCAAACAACCAATTTTGATTTTTTTATTTTAAAGGTTTAATGTTTGATTTGATGAACTTGTGAGATTGTTTGGAGCTTTTTTGGTTTTTGATTTTTTTTGAATGCTTTTGTTTTTCATTTTTGTGGGTTTTATGTTGCCTAATCCTAGAACTACAGGTTCAATAATGAAATGCAAACTAAAATGGTTGTGTTGGAGCTCACTTTTTTGATGAAAAGTGATGAAACAATGGTTGAATATGGCTGCCTAGTATGCTTTGGTTGAATGTATCCTAAATGCAAATAAAGCCTCCTAAAAGAGGTCATGCTATCTATTGCCTTACTACTGATCCATATGGGATTTTGCTTTACCATTGTGTGAGCTTGGGCATGAATGATAGCTACAATTTCGTTAATTATTGAGCTCCAAGAATTGGAGGGCATCTAATCTTCCTACTTTGAGATGCACCCAAAAGTAGGGAAATTTTTGGTGATGAAATTTGATAAGCCACTCATGGGGGCCACTATGTTTTCTAGGGTACGAGAAAATAGATGGAGATACCGTTGTTGGTCTCAATCAACTGTTGGTGATGAAATCCAACTTGTTGATGTTTTTTGTGAACCGTGCAGTGTGTGATGTACATTTTTATCTTGCTTAGGTTCATTTTATTATTTTTTATTGCTAGATATGATGCCTAGTGCAACTATTTTAATGCAAGGACAAAATTATAATATGCTCTTTTCTATTTCTTCACGCAAATGTAGCATACATTATTTCAAACCAAAAAATGATCTAACATGCTATGCAATGTTTACTTCATGAAAGTAATTGCTATCTAAGAGTAATGCTATTTTAAGCAATATAATTATGGAAATACACTCAAAATAGAAATAATGATAGTTCCTTACCTGTAGTCCTATGTTGTGTCAAAGACCAGAGGCAGAGGTGACTATGCACTATGATCATCCAGGGTGGGACAATTTTTTTTTTAGACTGTCCGTGTTTAGATGGTTGCACTTTGCGCTCGTCTGGGGTCGAATGGTCCTGCTCTTATGTATTTTACAACCCACATAAAAATAAAAAATAGAGACTTGTCAAATTTATTGAATGCAACAACAGTAAAAAATAGCAAGATATTAAATCTAGCATAAAATTATAGCAACACAAAAAATTACATAAATAAAAAATCAAGGGGCGGGTGGGCCCCACCATGATCATCATATTATAGATAGAAAAAGTATACACCATGCAATATGACAAATGAAAAGCAAATAAATTGGTATTAAAATTGTGAAACGTGCTTCCTCTATTCTATTACACTATTTTCCCACACAGGGGTTTACAATGAAAATCAAGAGCGTTTCCTGTTATGCAAAATAACAATGGTGCTTTAGTACTCTTGATGCTACAACACTACTAGAGCGGGTTTTAGGTGACCACTATTGCATTGAATACTGGTTGAGGTCATGTACGACATCTCAAGATCAATGTGCAGGCTTGCAAATATTAGATCCAAAGCAGGAAGCCCTCTGGATGGCAACTATCTATAACCAGATGATCATGGTTGATGACTATCTATTGGTGGACGATCACGCTTTGTATTGCTATGATCAAGGAATGTGGATCTATTGGGCTCATGCGGTTAAAATTTTCTTCTTGGTTCTACTTCAAACTTGGTTCACACTTGTGGGACCTACACACATGTAAACTACAAAGAGTTAATAGTATGTAATGGGTCTCCCAAAGTGAGGCTCGAACTCAATGATATATAAAAACCTATACAAGTAATTAAAGTAAAGACGTGCAAAAGATAATTAGAGTAAGATTACATTTACCTTTCTAGTGTTTTTATCACTACTATTAGCATCGTTGTGCTATGCATCAAATGCTGTTGTTGCTATGACTAAACCATGATGTTTTAGGAGGCTTCTTGTGCGGGCTGGGAGCCAACCATTTGAGGTCGGATGATCATAGGTTAAGACCATCTAGGGTGGGATGATCATGATATTTAGCATATGAAAGGTATTTGGAAGTGGATCTGGGCTTATGGGAGGATATGAACAGGATCAACATGGGACAAGGATGGTGGAAAATTAAAATCTCAAGGGTATTATGGTTACTCTAGAGTTCATTAGAGCTTCCTAGGCTTTCCATCCTCATGCTTCAAAGAGAGGGTGAGGCTCAATTTATAACTATCCTAGCAGGAAAGGATGAGGAGGTGGATCAACCAGTTAATGGTTATAAGTGGAAGCTATCTCCTCACATTGGATTTGTCACTAGGGGTGCATGTGGGTGAGATTGCCTCATAATTATCACCAATTATGGAGTGTGCATGCAAATTTGTGGTGAGTGCACACTTTGGATTTTTCATCCAATGTGCATGTTCAGTTAAGTGGATGTGCATGTTTGATTTTATTTTTATATTTAAATTAAATATATTTATTTAATTTAAATATGTATGCATAGATTTTTAACTGGCTCTATTGATTGTGTGCATGTTTAGTTAACTAACTTAGTTAATTGAGTGCATGATGTGATTGAGTGTGCATATATGAGTTAACTAATTCAATTAACTGGGTGTATGATTATATCTCCTTTGTGGCTTAGAGGTGGAATTTCCAGTAACTTTAAGTTTACTTGTGAATGAAGGCTTCTCCCTGCGCGTGATAGGTTTGAATGTTGAGAGGTGGAACCGCGAGTGAAGTGGTTGATGTGGATGGGTAAATGTGAGGGTCAATGCATCCATGGAAAGGGGTAAATAATTGTGCAACCTAAGTAGTAATTAATTAATTAGGTGGTGAATGCTTATTATTTAATATTAATTAGTTTTAATTAATATTAAATGTATTAATTAATCATGATTAATTAATTAATATTTATTGTGCTAGTTTTAGGTGTCTAAACCTATCCTAACACAACTATATACTCTAATGTTGGTGTATGTTTGCACCATGGGTTTCTAGTTTGCATGGTCCCATAACCTTTAATTTATTATAAGTAGGAGTTATTAGCTCGAGTCCCCTCTTTCATGTGATTTGACCCTTAATATTTAGAGTTAGGATACATAAGAGTCTATATAAAGACATGGGTTTGTAATAGAAGGCATATCATATTTTTTGAATTTATATTAGTTTCTATTTCCAAGGAGGTTTCCCCCTTGAAGAGGCCTACAATATCTATTTTGCTTGATTAATATGAGTTGCTATTTCCATATAGTTATTATTGATGTCTAAAAATGTACACTTACACTACACCCGTGTACAACATCAACATTGGAATATACCTCTCATGTGGGACTGCCTAATAGGAAAAGACCTTCAAAAAGAGCTGAATCTCATTAAAATAAAAAACTAACTAAACTGGATTAAACTTTCTAGGAAATAGAGGAAGGAAAAAATAAAAGACTACAATAGAAAAATAAACTTAGAAAATAAAAATTGCAACATGGACTTGGAAAAAAAATTAAATCTACCACAAAATTGCACTAAAACTGCACTAAAGCTACACTGGGAAAATGAGGAGGGATGATAGAAAATAAAAACTATAAAAAAAGATGAAAAATAAAAAATAGGCAATATGCCAAAATAAAAACTGGGTTGATTGATCCACCTAACACTCCATAAAAGACACAATACAATAGGTACAAAACCTAAAACAAATATGGATCAATTGCAAGAGGTAAGGTTGGCATGGACCAAGGGCCAATGCCACATGCAATCCAACCAAATTGAAGATACACAACATGCATCTCAAATAGATTTATGCATTATTTCCTATAGTGGTACAAAGGTCAGCTAGTGACAAAATGAATCAGACCCCTTTTGAAGATTTGAAAAAATCACTTTTATAGCAAGAGATATTTTCTAGCCTCCTAATTTTCCTTTTTTACAACATTTATGGAGTTACAACATTTACTACATTTACAACAGTTATAAAATTTACTACATTTACAACAGTTACAACATTTATTGCATTTACAACAGTTACAACAATTATAATAGTTTACTGCATTTTCAACATTTACAACATCTACTGCATTTACAACATCTAATGTATTTACTACAATTACAACAATTTATTGCATTTGCAGTAGTTACAGCAGTTTACTACATTTGCAGTAGTTACAACAGTTTACATGCATTTAATATTCTAGCTATTTACATCAAAACTGCAAAATTGCAAAATAAATAGTATTTTTCACTAAACATCTAAAACAGTTACACTTTGAAAAAGTGGACAACTCATGAATGGGGAAGATTAAATAACTGCAATATTTTTCCAAGTGTAGGCACCGGTCAAAACTAGAAATAATAAAAATGGAAACAACCAAAACTGGAAATAGCCAAAACAGATTCGAACGAGAGTCAAACACAAAAATTTGGAGTCGGGTACTAAAATTTTACATGGGAGTTGGACACCAAAATTTGAACGGGATTTGAGCACCAAAATTTGAACGGGATTCAGGCACCAAAATTTGAACGGGATTCAGGCACCAAAATTGAATGGGAGTCAGGCGTTAGAATTTTGAATGGGATTCGGGCGTCAGAATTTTGAACGGGAGTTGAGCACCAAAATTTTGCATGGGAGTTGGACGCCAAATTTGAATGGGAGTTGGGTGTAAAAATTTTGAATGGAAATCGAGTGCTAGAATTGAACAGGAGTCAGGTACCAAAATTTTGCATTGGATTCGAGCTCCAAAATTTTTAATGGGAGTTGGGTGCCAGAATTGAACGAGAGTTAGGTGCCAGAATATTGCATGGGAGTCCAACACCAAAATTTTGTATGAGAGTTGGAAATTAGATTTTAATAGGATCAAACACCATCTACATGTACCGATCACTTCATCAACTACAAAGATGAACTCATCCATCACATATTACCAAATTTTGAAATTTGTGCAACCATTACTAAATTAGAGCATAAGGCTCAAAATTTATTAACAATTTGGTGACTCACAAGGGACACATGTATGCAATGTGCAAAGGACCAAAAGGACCAAGTAGCCTTAGCATCCATTAGGCACAAAGTCATTGATAATCTTCAGATTTTCACAAAAACTAAATTATACACTTGCTTTGTAAGGTAGAATTGCTGGAAATAATCCTTGCAATGGAACATAAAACTGCACAAAACTGAACAGAAAAAAAATTGCACAATATTAAAAATAGGAAACTACTCAATACTAAAAATAGTCAACTGAAAATATAGTAAAATAAAACATGCTTCATAGGAAGCAAGAGGTTTTTTGGGACACTTAGGGAACACAACAACAAGGAAACTAAAACTACAACCTATGGCTAAAAAATTTAAGGATAAGCTTTGAGATAAATCCCTTTTACTGGGATTTGCAATATTTCCCTATTAATATTTGAGAGCTCAAAAGCATTGCTACCTCTTAAGCTTGTAAAAATGTATGGCCCACTCTAGATAGGGTTAAATTTTATATGTTTTCCTGGCTTTGCTCCATCTTCATCCCATTTCAAGACCATATCTCCTTCTGCAAAGCTTTGTGAGGTAGCCCTCTTATCAAAATAATTCTTCATTAACAACTATTTTCTTGAAGCTTTTTCCTAGCTTGGTCTCTAGTCTCCTCCAACTACATAAAATATACAAACTTGAGCTCCATAGGATCACAATGCTCTAAATTCATTTGATAAACCAACTCCAAGGTAGGAAGCTCTAGTAAAATAGGAAGTCTAGCTTTCTTTCCATACACAAGTTTGAATGGGGACTGTCTTGTGGCATGCTTCAGTGTAATTCTATCTACCCACAAGTCAGCTTTTAGTTTGGTATGCCATACCCATTGATTATCCTCCACTGTTATTTTAATGATCTTGATCAAGTTTTTATTTGTGGAATCAGCTAGTTCATTCCCTTGAGGGTAATAGTTGGAATATGTCTTCATGTAAATCTCATACTTGATACCAAAATTTGTGATTGCAACACCTATGAATTCTTTAGCATTATTAGCAATGACTATCTCAGGTGCTCCAAAACTTGTAACAATAATTTCTAGAAACTCAAAAATGACCCTCCAGTGGCTTCTTTTAATGCAAAAACCTCAGTCCATCTTGTGAAATAATTTGTGGATGTCAATATAAACTAGTGGCCAACACTTGAAGGTGGATTAAGTACACCTATGAAGTCTAATCCCCATTGTGTGAATGACTGATCTGTAGCAATTGGTTGTAAGGGAAAGGGAACCCTTTTCTTCCTTCCTAAGAAAAATAAACATTCCTTACATCTTCGAGCCCATTGAACTGTATCAGCAAATAGAGTTGGCCAAAAATAACCAACTCTCTTTATTTTAGCTATAGTGACAAATGATAAGAAATGATTTCCTAAAAATCCTTGGTGGAATTTTTGCAACAATTTTTTAGTCTTTTCTGGTTCAATAAACCTTAAGAGGATACCTTCCTGACTTCTTTTGAAAAAAATATCATCAATCACTTCAAAATATAATGCTTTTAATATCAAATTTCTTCTTTGGGTTCTATTGTATATCACTGGGTGGGTTCCAATTTTTAAATAATCCATCATAAAATGAAACCAATTTAACTCTTCTTATGCTGGATGGGCATTAAAAAATGCTTCCTCAGTATTTAAATCCTCTACAAGGTGTTGACATAGGGCTCTTCCCTGTACTAGTTGTGTCACTTTAATCTCAACATCAAAATTCATAATTTTTATCATCTAGTTGGCCCTTTTATCAGGAACATCACGACCTAACAAAAATTATTTAATGATGGGATGAACCATAAAGACTTGTATTCTATTCTGAGCCACAAAATGCCTAAATTTTTTTAAGGCTCTAAGGAGTACACAAATCTATTTTTCCACAAAATCATACCTCTATTCATACTCCTTGAGGGTCTGGCTCATGAAGGCAATGGGTTGCTCCATTTTCTCATCATTTTTCTATGTAAGAACAACAAAAATACTATATTATCCCCCAAAAGCATACATAATGAAATATTTTTAAAAATTTGGTTTACTTAAAATAGGGGATTCAAAAATAGCATCCTTGATTTTTTGAAAACATTGCTTACCTTCCGTAGTCCATCTAAAATACTGATCCTTCTTCAACATTGTGGTAATTTATTTTTTTATCTCAGCAAATTCACATATAAACTTCCTCACAAAATTGATCTTACCTAGGAATGATTGTAAAACCTTCTTGTGAGAAGGTAGGGATAAGATCTGAATAGCTTCAATACATTATGGATTAATGGAAAGACCCTCCATGGACACAACATGTCCCAATAGTTTACCCTCTTCTACATCAAAAATACATTTCTTTGTGTTTAAAGAAACCCCAAACTCTCTGCATCTCTAAAAAACTACTTCTAGATGTTGCATATGATCATCATCATTCCTGGAGAATACTGTAATGTCAACTAAATAAACTAGAATTGATTTATTTATCAGTACTTTGTAAGCTAGCTCCATAGCCCTTTGAAAAGTGGCACCTACATTAGAAAGTCCAAAAGGCATTTTGTGATATGCAAATGTGCCCTATTTGGTGATAAATGCAGTTTTATGCTGGTATTATTCCTTAATCACTACCTGATTAAAACTTGAAAAACCAGAATGAGTTTTTGTTACGGAAAAGATGGCAGAGAGCGGAATCGCAAGCGGTACTGCAAGCGGGAGGCACTCTGGGAGCCCTCCGGGATCCACCTCCCTGGTTTCTGGACTCGGCGGTCCAAGCCTGATCCACTTGAGGAAGGGGAGATTCCCCCTCGAAAACCCCTCGATCCCTCTTCACCATCCCAGGGATCGTATGCGCATGCAGTTTCTAAAGGGACCCCAAACCCTCTTCCCTCTCAAACCCTTCTTCCCAACGGCTCTGACCTGGTGATCCCAGGGGCATTGCTGGATAGCTTTGCAGCTCAAGACAAATTCACCCTCATCGGCAAGTTCATCGGAGGTAGACCAGATATGGAAACAATTCGTAAATGGGCGAGCAGCAAATGGCGCACTAGTGGGAGCTTGCAACTTATAGCCCTGTCCAGGGGTTTTTTTGCGATCGGATTAAATAATGCAGAAGATTCATGCAATATCCTTGTCGGGGGCCCTGGTTCCTAGGTAGGCGAAGCCTTTTACTCCGCAGTGGGGAGAGGACTTCAACCCAGACACGTAGAACATCAATGTGGCACCTATTTGGATTCGACTTCCAAACCTACCCTTCCACTGCTGGCAAGAAGAAGTCCTGAGAGGAATTGCCCGCACTATTGGAGATCTCATTGCTGTAGATTTGTCTACTAAGGTTCGCTCCCGCATGATCCATGCTCGCCTATGTGTCAATGCCAATTTGGAAACCGCCCTTCCTTCCTTTGTTAACCTGTTCAAGGATTCCATTCTCATCAAAAAGCAGCCCATTGTTTATGAAAACAAACCCGCTTTTTGCTCTGCATGCAATACCCAAGGGCATCTCATCAACCAATGTCCCCAAGCTCGAGTTTTGAAGCCTCCTTCACAGGGCCCTCTTGGTAAAGACGAGTTCAATGTTCCTAGTCGTGGTAGGGAAGTCCCAGTCCCGGAGGGGGAAACCCCCATCGTCCCTTTAGAAGTCCAAGGTCTGAGCCAGGAGGGGCTTCTCACAGGCAAATCTCTGGATTTTGCTTCAAACCCTAGCGCCAACCTCGAACCATCCCCAGAAGCCCTCAAAGCCTCTGCTTCCAATTTAGAATCCTTAAACCCCATCCTCTAGGAAATTGAGAACTTCCTACCCCACCAGTCTTCGTCTGGGAAGTTCAGTCCAATCAACACCAGAAGCAAAGGGCAAACCATGGACTCTGGAGCCGAGAGAAAAAGAGGTCGACCTTCTACAGCTGAACAATGTATCAGGGTAACGGAGGATGACTTAGCTAACGGCTCCTAGCGGACCCTGTTCCTAAACTCTGACGCATCCATATCCGATGATCCTAAAGTATCTAAACCCCCATTCCAAAGAGGCGAAGGGAGGCAAGAAACCTCTCAGATCTTCTAGATGAAAATCCTCTCCTGGAATGCGAGAGGGCTCAACAGTGCAGCCAAGCTTATACTGGCTGCTAATATGCGTAAGGATATCAAACCCTCCATCTTTATTATGCAAGAAACCAAATGTGATGAGAAGTCCTCCAGGAAAGCTTCCAGGTCCATCTGGTCTCAAGGCGAAGCTCTTCACAGCCCCGCTCATGGTTCCTGCGGTGGACTTATTTGCTTCTGGGACCCGTCCCAAGTGGAAGGTAGGCTCCTATCATCCTCCAGCAGAGTCATTAATATTATCTTTCATTGCATCTCCAGTAATTAGTCTTGGATCCTGTCCAACCTGTACACTCCTAATTCCCCTCTCGAGAGAACGGAATTTTGGAAGTCCATCTCTCGGATGAGGGACTCTTTCAGCTGTAGGGGATTTCAATAGCCCCCTGTATCTGACGAAGAAAAAGGGAGGGTTGGCTGCCACTCACCATTCTATCGAGGATCTAAAGGATTTTGTGGACTCAAATGAGCTCATTGACATTCCTCTCAAAGGGACTCGCTATACGTGGAGCAACAGGAGAATTGGAGGTAGCCTGATTCAGGTCAAATTGGATAGGTTCCTGATCTCCCAGGAAGCTATTTCTCTCTTTGGTGCTGCTTCCCTTTCGGCCCTCCCCAAGATTGGTTCGGACCATAATCCCATTATCCTCCAGGTGGGCAAGTCTCCTGTGTTTCGAACCCCATTTCGATTTCAGGCTATGTGGCTCAAACACAAGGACTTCCGTGAGATGATGAGTCAGTGGTGGAGCCAGCATGTCCATGGATCTCCCATCTTCAGGATAACTCAGAAGCTCAAGTTAACCAAGGATAACTTGCGGAGGTGGAACAGAGAGGTGTTTGGCAACATTTTTAGCCAGAAGAAGCTTATTTCTGACCAACTCCGAGCCATTGAGAGAAGGATCGAAGAAGGGGAATCTAGGGATGCCGTGAGGAAGGAGGAAGGGAAACTTCTTGCTGAATTCCACTCCATTCTTGCCAGTGAGTAATCCTTCTGGAGGCAGAAATCCAGAGAACTATGGATCAAAGCGGGAGACTCCAATACCATATTCTTCCATGCTACAACCATGAGACATAGAGGCTCCAATAAGATTAGTAAAATTCAATGCAGCGATGGTTCCAACACTGAAGATATCAACGAGATCAGATCTGAGGCTGTCTCTTTCTTTCAAAACCTCCTTGGAACCTCCCTAGAAAGCTCTGCCTCTGCCAAGGCCCCCCTTCTAGAGAACATCCCCAGTCTGGTTTCTAGCGACTTCAATTCTTCCCTCCTCAAGCCCTTCTTCGACTCAAAAATTAAGGAGGTGGTCTTCTCCATGCAACCCGATAAAGCCCCCGGGCCGGATGGTTTTCCTCCCCGATTCTACCAAGCTTGCTGGGACCTGGTAGGACCGGACGTCTGTGTTGCCATTCGTGATCTCCAATCTCACCCCATCCCTCGGGCTGTTAACTCCACCTTCATTGCTTTGATCCCCAAGTCCCCTGATTGCCGGTCTATGGCTGATTTCCGCCCCATTAGTCTCTGCAATGTTCTCTTCAATATCCTCTCCAAAGCCATGGTGTCCAGGATGAAGCCCATCCTCCCCATAATTATTGACCCCCGCCAAGGAAGCTCGGTCAAAGGCAGAAACATTCTGGACGGAGTCATTTCCATTCATGAAACCCTCCATTCTACGGTCCAGAACAAAAAAGCAGGTCTCTTTCTCAAGCTTGATATGACCAAAGCTTTTGATCGGGTTAGTTGGGAGTTTCTCCGGGACGTCCTCTTGAAGTTCGGCTTCCACCCCAGTTGGGTTTAGCTAATCCATAATTGCTTCTCCTCGGCCTGGTTCTCAGTGCAGGTCAATGGCTCCCCCACTGGGTTTTTTCCCAGCGTTAGAGGACTCCGTCAAGGAGACCCTCTATCCCCTCTTTTGTTCATCATTCTAGCAGAATCCCTTGGCAACACCCTTTCTACGGCCAGAGTGGCGGGGAAGATCTCTGGCATCCCAGTGACGTCCAAATCCACTCCCACTACTCACCAGCAATTTGTTGATGACACCATCCTTTCTACGCAGGATTCTGTCTTCCAGGCTAGGAACATCAAGCATATCCTCTCCCTCTATGAGAAAGCGGTCGGGCGACGAGTGAATTTCTCCAAAAGCAAGCTATTTTTTGTTCACACCCCCCTGGACCGTCAGGGCAGGATTGGGCGAATCCTTGGGTGCTCTGCTGGAGCCCTCCCTTCCTCCTATCTAGGGCTCCCCTTTTTCTGGGGAAGACCTAAAGAGAGCATGTGGAACAATGTTGTTGAAAGATTCCAACGAAAGCTGGCAGCCTGGAAAGGTAAACTTCTTTCCCAAGCGACAAAAGCAACCCTATCAAGTTCAACCCTCCAGAGCATCCCCATCTACTTCATGTCAGTGTTCCCTCTTCCCAAGTCAGTGTGCAAGCTCATTGAACGCATCCAGAAAAAGTTTCTATGGTCAGGATCCGAAGACAAAGCTAAGATTCCCCTGGTGGCTTGGGACACTGTCTGTAGAAGTAAGAAGCAAGGAGGGTTGGGCTTCAGAAAACTGTCAGACATGAACACAGCCTTGCTAGGCAAGCAGGCTTGGAGGATTATCTCGAAAGACCCTACGAAGTGGACCATGCTGGTGTGTAAGAAATATATGGGAAACCATTCTTTCCTTGATTCTGGAAACCACCCCAATGGATCTACCTTCTGGAAGGCTGTGACTCAGTCCAAAGCGCTCATCCAGAAAGGCCTCAGATGGGTTCTGGGGGACGGTCGGAGCATTGATTTCTGGAGCGACAGATGGTTTTTGGATGAACCCCTAAGCGGTAGAGCGGACCTCGCCATGCTTCAAACGGTCCTGGACTCTCGGTTGGGAATGAAAGTTTTTGACTTCATAGTTTGGGAGGATGGTCATCCCCGTTGGAGGCTCCTTGAGGGCTCCTCTCCTGAGGTTGCTGCTCTCAACCTTTTGCTCCAAGCAACTACCATTCCCACTGAGCAGAAAGTTGACAAGCCTGCCTGGGCTGGTTCTGACAAAGGGCTGTACATTGTTAAGCCTTCCTTCTCCCTCTTGAAGGACCACCCTGTCTCCCCTTCCCATATTGTTTGGAAGAAGAACCTCATTCCGAAAGTGGCCTTCTTCTCGTGGATTGCCTTCCAAAAAAAACCCCTCACCACTGAGAACCTCATCAAAAGAGGCATTCTCCTTCCCAACAAATGTTACCTGTGCCTGTCCAGCTGGGAATCCATCGATCACTTGTTCCTCCAATGTGAGTTCACCTCGGCTGTGTTTTGGTTCACCCTGTCTACCTTCCAGATCCAATGGGCTCCTCCCAAGTCTTTGTGTGGTGCCTTCTACCAATGGCCCCAACCCTTTGCTAATATTAAGCTTCATTTTCTCTGGGACATCTGCCTTCACCACCTAATCTGGAAAGTTTGGCTTGAGAGAAACTGTAGGATCTTTGGGACCTCTTCCCGAGATCCTCAATCGGTGGCCATTAGGGCTATGGCTTTCGCTTCCAAAAATGCTAATCTCATTCACTGTTCCAGCCCCTCTCCTCTGTCTTGGGAAGGGCGTATCCTCTCTTCTCTCAATATTTCTGTTTGTCCCCCCCTGGGGAACCCTCTGCCTCATCCCCGTATCCTTGCCAAGCTCCCCCTCTGGGATGGATCAAGCTAAACTTTGACGGGGATTCCAAAGGGAACCCAGGAGCTACGGGGGCTGGTGGCGCGGTGAGGGACCATCGGGGCATGGTTATCCTCGCTTTCTCTGAAGATCTTGGGGTTCAGACCAACCATGTCGTGGAATCCAGAGCCCTTTGGAGAGGTTTAGTCCTCATTTCGGAGGACCCCAGAGCTATCATCATTGAAGGTGACTCCATGAACATAATAAACTACTTGAACAAGGATAAGACCCCTGCCTGGAGGGTCCATAACACCATCAGAGAAATTCGAAGAATTCTCCATAGCAATACCTACAGATGCCAGCACATCTTCAGGGAAGGAAATTCTTTGGCTGATCTCCTAGCCAACAGAGGATCTTCCTCCGACAGACTCACCACGTGGGATCTTGAAATCCCTCAAGATGTTGCTGACGTGGCTGCTTTAGAATTCCAAAAAGGTCAATGAGTCTCGCCAGATCAGTGAGGTGGGACACGTCAAGCATTCTTGGAAAGGTGGACATTACTTGGTGGTTGGGTTTCTTGCGGCATCCAATTACTGCCTGCGGTGAGTCATTCCCCAGCTTACCCGTCAGCACCCCTGACATGGGCGGCAGTCCCAAGCTGGCTATCAGCTCTTTTTCTGCTCCTAACGCATTGCTAGGCATGACTTTTGTTCGTATTTGGGACCGCGCGAGCCTATCTTCTTCCTATCTGATGGCTCCCCTCTTTCCACCTGTTTCCCATGCATGCAACTTATGCGATCCGTCATCCTTATAACGCAAGCTCCCTATCTTTTTATTCCAGGGTGGTGATACGGGTGTTTTCTCCACAACGTTCTCTTGCCTTCAGGCCCTCTTCTGCAGATCCCCTGCTCCTCCCATGGCTCCTCCCACGGTTGTTCCATACATTGAGCCAAAAATCTCCTCCCTGTCTGAGGAGGAGAAAATCTTCATGAAAGCCCTTGGGCTAATCCCTTTCCTCAGCAAGTTTCAGGGCCCGGATGATGAATCACGTCCGATTTCATGGAGACTTGGCAAGATGGGGAGGTCTGGGTGAAAGGTGTCCACCTGAAGGTCACCTTCGATCTCTTGGTCGAGATTACTAGAATGCCGGCCACTGGGCGTTTCATCCGACGGGACAAGCACAACTGGCAGGAGGAATTGGACCAGTTTCTGGACAAAGGGAAAAGATTGGGCTGGGACAAGTCCTCCCTCTTTAGAGAGGAACTGGAAGAACCGTGGAGCTGGGCTTTAAAGCCATTGATGTAGTTCATTTGCTACGACGATCCGGATAAGCCTCTTCGCAGCTACCACATCACTCTCATGAACCACTTGTGGGCATCCAAGAAGCTGTGCTTCCCGGACTTCCTCAACTACTCCCTCGGGTGTTCCATTGAGGCCGCTCAGAAGAACAAGGCCATGCCATGGCACCAGGGGCTTATGGGCATTATTTTCTACCATTGTATCTCTAATAGGGCCCCTCCCCAGATTGTCCCTCCCCTCTCTTCCAACCCGCCTGCTTCCTCGGACGCAGACGCTCCCAAGGCCGAGTCTCCCACTCCTCTTGACCAGGCTACCCCCAGTCGCAGTCGTTGTCGCAGGTGGGCCAAGGCCACTCCTCCGAGTGGCAGATCCTCCAGGAGGCTCAATAAATCCAAGGCCAAAGTTGAGAATGAGCCCCCTCTCCACCTAAGCTCAGACTCTGAGTCGGTGCAGAAGAAGGAGCAACAAAAAATTCCCCTCAGCATGCTCATCGATCTGGCCATCGATGCTATGGGAAACATCTCTAGGGCTGCTGATTCGGAAATCCTCTACCTCCGCAATCTCAAGGCACATTTTGAAGGACCCTCTGGGAACCTGGAGGATCCTACTGCCAATTAAAGGTGCTGATGCTTCTTGGTCGGTTGGGTTTTTGAGCTAAGGCAACTTCTCTTTTCTATGCTATAACAGTTTCTTTTTTCTGTCTTTCTGTTTAGGTCTGAGGCTCGCTTTGAGACCTCAACCTCGCGGCTGTAATGGGTTCATCCCATTTTTGTAATAAGGTTTTTGGGATCCTCTAGAAAAACCCACTTTTGTATATAAATGTTACTTATTAAAAAAAAAAACTTGAAAAACCATCTAGTATAGAAAATATTTCAACTCCTGCCATATTTTACAAAATTTGATCCATTAAGGGTAGTGGATAATGGTCTTTAAGGGAGATACAATTCAGATCCTGGAAGTCCACACACAGTCTGATTTCTCCATTTTTCTTTCTAACTGGTACCAAGTTGGCTACCCAAGTGGAGTGTTTGATGGGATATATGATACGTACCTTAATCAATTTCAGCAACTCTTTTCTCATCAAAGGTTCAACTTTGGGATTGACAGGTCTTTGCTTATGGCACACTGGTTTAGCATTAGGAAGGACCTTTATAGTGTGATGTATAACATCTAGAGCATACTCTTTTAACTGGTCATAATACCATGCTATAATAGCATCATATTCTTTGCATTTTTGAATGAAAATAACTTCTCGATTAGGAGAATTATATTTACCAAGCATGAGGACTTTACCTGGAGCTATTTGGACATCTCAGCAAACATTACTTTTTGTTGTCATTCTTTTCTTTTACCTTTGTATTGGTCATCAGGAGTGAAAAACTTTCCAAAGTAATGAGTCCCTTTGGAATCCTATTGCTACTAAGCTGAATGATATCACTATCCTCATATGTCTGCTGTAACTTGGGTTGGATATCCTTAGAAAGTTCAACTTCCTGCAAAATAAAGTTTGCTACTGATTAGAGTCAAAAACTTGCCAATGTTTATCATTTTTAGGAATTGAGGGCCTAGTAATTGATTTTACATTTTGTTCCTCCTTGAATAAGTCAACATGTAACTCATATTGTGCCCCCACAACTGCCATCCTATCAACTTCTTTATTGTTCTTTCTAGGGATTGTTTGGATATTCAAGGTATCAAATCCTTCAAGTAGGTCCAACACTCTACATTTATATGCTTTTAGAAGTTTATTATGAACAACACACTACCCCTTCACTTGTTGCACTACCAATTTTGAATCACCAAAAATCTACAATAATTTCACACCTCTCTTCTCTGCTTGTATAAATCCATGAATTAGAGCTTCAATATCTACCATGTTGTTAGTGCAGATGAACTGGAGGTTGAAGGAATAAAGAAATTTCTCTTCAGAAGGAGAGGTGATCACTACACAAACACCATCATCTTTCTTACAATTAGCTCCATAAAAATGCAGCTTCCACACACCTTCTATTTGTTGTTCTATTTTAATGACCTTTGGCATTGTGCTCTTCTCCTCCAAGATACAGTAGGTTCAAATGCCAACCTCTTGAAAATTATCATATGAATCAGATCCATACAACCCATTTGCCCACTCATCAAGTTGAATATAAAGAATAAGAGGTGTTTGGATCTGATCAAAAGAACTGTTTGACTCCATGGCTGTATAATTAATTTTAGTTTTGGTATCATGAATTTCTACATAGAAGTGAGAGATAGGCTCGGCTAATATGAATAATTTGGTACCATATCTTATGGTTAAGGGCATATTGGACCAATCTAGAGATATATAACCCCCTAATTTTTCTATGAAGTCCCTAGATAGGCATAAAGAAAATATAGGTGGAAGGTCTATGAATGATATATCATTTGTAATGGTAAGACTAGGGCAGACATGCAATGTAAGGTCCAGATTTCTAACCACACCCAATGTCCTAACAATGGTACTATCTAGCTGCATTACACCAACATTCATAGGCTCAATTGATAGTTCTAAAATATCAGCTATTCTCTTTGGCATTACACAACTATTAGCTCCTAAATCAATCATGCAATTATGGACCAAATGCTTTCCTATTATGAGGGTCATATAGAAAGGAGGAGGTTTAGTGGGTAATTGTGCCTCATTAGGAGCCATTTGTATCAGACTTGTAGCTTCTACAATAGACTCTTTAGTCTTGTAGATCTTGAAGATACATAAATCAAAGTTTCTTTGAGGAGGTCCATCTATCTTGTCAATGCAAGAGCATCTTACATAGAAACTTGCAAGATGGTCTTCTTCATTTGCTCCACCAAGTCGATAGACTGATTTTTATGTGTTTGTTTGTCAGTACAATTATTTATTGGCCTCTCAACAACTGGGTAAAAAGACCTATTTTGCCATGTTCTACTAGGTTGCTGCACTTGAGTCTGCTAATTTCTCCAATATAGAACATCCTTGAATGGGATTGTAGGCTGTTGTTTTTGAGTCTACTGATTTCTCCAATTTGGAATATATTTGAGTGAGACTGCAGGATACTATTTACCATTGGTACTTGGAGGTTGAGAGGATGCATTTACTTGTGATATAGAAGAACCATTAGTTATGATTTTTCCTTTAGATCTGGTATTATAGTTAGAATGTACTTTATTTTTTGGTTGATTATCCATAATATGATTCACTAAAAAATACTCATTTTCTTACCAATACATCAAAATGCTATCAAAAGTTGATGTAGGAGGATGCTGATTTTGTTGTTGTTTCACTATATGGTAGTTAGGATCCTGTGCCACCAAAGCACTGCTACTATTTCCATATGCACAACCATTTGGATAATAAGGTAACTGACATGGAGGGCACCACCTTTGTTGTTTAGCTAAGTTATTTTGCATAGGTACCAGGGCTTGATTTGGGTTGGTAATAGCAGGGAACTATGCTTGTAAAGGCCTTGTTGGAAGAGCATGATTTTGATATGGAGGCTTATGCAAATAAGGAGGGTAATATAGTTGGAAATACCTCTACTGAGGTTGGTTCTACTACTTCTCCATATTTTTGAACTTTTTTCCCATTGTTATGACTAAATTCAACATATCATTCATTTGGTTATTTGATTGACCAAAAGTGCTAGGTACATTCTCATTAATTGGCAATGTATTAACTGCTAGAATATTAGAAAAAACTTGAGAGGATAATGGGTAGGGTACAATCACATATAGAAATAGAGGTATAGGAGGTCTAGGGGCAATCCTACCACACTGCACTAAATAATTTTTAGCTTCAACAACCTTTTCATATGCATCAGGTAATGGATTGACTCCTCAAGTTTGGATGTTCATACCTATATCATAACTCAAAGCTCTCAAGAAATATAGAAAATTAGATTCTGCATTTGGCCTTACCTCTATGGGTACTATGTCCCATGTCCTTTGGAATCTAAAATTGAAATATGTGATCTCCTCATTGGGAGCTCTTTTGATAGTAGTTAGTTGCTCCATATATAACAAGCTATCTGATTTATCTTCGAACTGCTTGATCAAGTTATCATCCAAGTCATCCTAGCTTGCAATGGTGTGAATAGTAAGGCTTCTAAACCTTTAAAGAGATTTACCCTTCAAAGAAGATGATAATAGTCTAACAACCATGTTGTTTGCAATCACATTATGCATTGAGCATATATTTACCATGTCTTTGAGATGTTCTACAAGAGTAATTGAGTTTTCTCCAGTATAATAATGCAAAGCCTTAAGGACTGATACTGGAACATCATCATGTATTTTTAGGTCCAATGGAATACCCTAATTAAAAGAAGCATAGGCTCTAGGTGGCTACTAAGCCATGAATGGGATAGAATAATAGATCCCTTGAGTAAAGGGAGAGGAGCTAGCTGGAGGCTATATAGAAATTTGACCTTGAGTCAATCTTCTTGAACTGCTTCTTGTAGATACACCCCTCATAAAATGAGGATGTTATTAACAATCTGGTATTTTTAACCAGTAGATTCACCAAGTATTTTTAATTCTTCAATAAGAAAATAAAAGTCAAGACAAACACCAAATATTGACTATTTTATAACCAGGATCTGTGCAGATTTTTCACAACAAACTACAAATCTGTCCCATCGGGCGTACCAAACTGTTGATGTCTAAAAATTTACACTTATACTACACTTGTTTATAGCATCAACATCAGAATATCCCTCTCATGTGGGATTTCCCGAGAGGAAAATACCTCCAAAAATATTCTGCTCTTGTTAAAAAAAAAAAAAAAAAACTAACTAAACTAGATTAAATTTGGTGGAAAACAAGGGAAGAAAAAAATAAAAGACTACAATAGAAAAATAAACTTAGAAAATAAAAACTGCAACATGGAGTCAAAAATAAAACTACACTAAAATTCACTAAGAAAAGGGAGAGGGATGAAAAAATAAAAAACTATAACAACAAATGAAAAATAAAAATAAAAATAGGCGATACATCAAAATTAAAAATTGGGTTGATTGATCCACCTAACACTCCATAAAAGACACAGTACAACAGGTATGAAATCTAAAAAAAATATGGATCAATTGCAAGAGGTAAGGTTGGCATGGACCAAGGGCCCATGCCACATGCAATCCAACCAAAATAAAGATACACAATATGTAGTTCAAACATATTTTTGTATTATTTCCTAGTGTTATAGAGGTTAGCCAGTGACAAAATGAATCAACCCCATTTTGAAGATTTGAAAAAATCTCTTTTATAGCAAGATATATTTTCCAGCCTCCTAATTTGAACAAGAGTTGGGTGCTAGACTTTTACATGAGAGTTGGGTTCTAGAATTTGAATAGGACTCAGGTGCTAGAATTTGAATGGGAGTCAGGCACCAGAATTGAATGGGAGTCAGGAACTAGAATTGAATGGGAGTTAGGCACCAAAATTTTGCATGGGATTCAGGCACCAAAATTTTGCATGAGAGTCGAGCGCCAGATTTGAATGAGATTCGAGTGCCAAAATTTTGCATGGGAGTCAAGCATAAAAATTTTGAATGGGAGTCGAGAACCCAAATTTAATGGGAGTTAGGCACAAGAATTTTGCATGGGAGTCAGGCACCATAATTTTACATGGGAGTCAGGTGCCAGATTTGAATAGGATCAAACACCATCTGCATGTACCGATTACTTCATCAGCTACAAACATGAACTCATCCATCACATATTACCAAATTTTGAAATTGGTGCAACCGTTAATAAATTAGAGTAGGAGGCTCAAAATTTATTATCAGTTATTTTCATGAACACTTCTATTATTTTTATTTTCATGCTCATTTAGTTTATGAGCATTTCCATAAATTCTTGCATTGTTACTTAAGTTATGCTTATTTTTATATAAAGGTTCCTAACTAATGGTATCACAACTTTTTCTAGGGTCATGTTCCACAACAATAACAATAGTTCTTATCCTTTTGTCCATGTTTCTATTCTATAATTTTTTAGTCTATTCATTTTTTATTGAAGTATCTTTCTAAAAACACACACACAGATATATATATATATATATATATATATATATATATTAGTGAAGTGGGTTAGAAACCATATGTTGGAGGTTTTAAAATATCATGGAGTTGTAAATATTGGCTAAGCTAGATTACCCATAAAGCATCTACTGAAGTGAGGGGTGCTTTAGACTCTAATATCCAAGCCTTAGAAAACACCTATATATGGCTATGAGCTCCCACATACCCTTGGTTATAGAGGGAGATCCCCTAAGAATAGAAGAAGCTTTCACCCATAGGAAGATATCGTCTATTTAAGTTTTATGGCATATTGATAAGTAGTTAGTCCTAAGAAGTTACTCTCATAGTACCCTTGGAAATATATAGTGTGGTTATAGGTATAGTGGAACCCTCTATAGTCAGAGGTCTAAAATGTTGGTCCAACCACTAATAATGAACAAGATCATAAACAAGAGATCCCATGAAATTAGACACACCCTAACTTAGGTTGTCCCTATTGAAACATTATTTTAGTCATTTTTCATTTAAAAACAAAACTACATCTAAGAACACTTTAAAAGAGGCTACTCTAGTCATAGTTTGATAGTGCAAAGAATATCCTATCTAATAGTGCAAAAAATATCTAGTCTAACAATATAGAGAATATCCTATGTGATAGTGTAAAGAATATCCACTCTAATAGTGTAGAGAATATCCAGTCTAATAGTGTAGAGAATATCCAGTCCAATAGTGTATAGAATATATAGTTTGATAGTTAGAGCAATCACTTATCAACAATCTTCCAAATGAGTAGTTAGTTGTCAATAGACTGCTAACAAGTAAATATTGTCCATTATAATCTCTTCTTTGAGTTGATTATTTTGAGACCTAACTTGAACAACCAATTTTCAAAACTTTACCTTCTAAATTTTTTTATTTTGTGGTATAGTCCATTTCGATATTCTCTTCAAGATAATAATTTTGAGATATAAATATGATAGCCCTTTTGGGAGACGCTAAAGTGAATCAAATGGTTGTTGGTAGAAAATCTACTAAAGAGCTCAAGCGATTGAGAAAACAGGTGAAACAAATTAAAGCTTCTTAGCCATGAATCATTTAGAAATTATCCAAATTGGATAAAATTGATGATCTTGAAAGTCATTTAACAAGCCTAAATGCAAAATACAATAGTTTGACAAGGAAATCATCATAAAGTCAAGGTGCTAGTTCCATGGGTGGAACATGAAATGCTCCAACTCTAAATACAAAGCAAAGAATGCTCAAATTGGACTTCCCTAAATTTGATGGTAATAATCCAACCAATTGGTTATATTGGGTCAAACAATATTGTTCTCTTCATGCCATTCCCTAAAACCAAAAACTTGTAATTACCTATTTCAACCTAGAACAGGAACTAGTCTAATGGTTCCAATGGTTAGAGAATATAAATCTATGTCTCATTTGGATTGAATTTGAATGTGGATTACTCACCCATTTTGGACCTAATGAAAATGAATATTTTATTGGAGCCCTCACCAAGTTATGACAAATGATATCTATTCATGATTACTATAAATTTTAAAAATCTGGCCAATCACACTAGGGGATTGAGTTTTGAGTTTTTCATTAGTGGAATAAGGAAGATATCCATGCTAAGGTGAAAATGTTCAAATTTGACAATATGATGGAAACTATAGGATTGAGTAGGCTTGTTGAGGATAATTCACAACATAAAAATATACTTCTAAACCACCATAATATTGAATCCCATTCCTATCTCAAACATCAACACACTTAGGAAACAAACCACCCCAGTTTAAATGTCTCAAACATTAAGAAATGGATGCATGTTGGGCATAGAGTCTATGTTACAACTATAACAATAAATATTCTCTAGGCCATAAGTGTGTACAATAGAAACTATACTACAATATTTGGGTGAACCTTCCTCTAAGAAATCACATGATGAAAGGGAGGACTAAACAAAGGTAGATCAACCTGAAGATTCATAACTGATAGAGGTCTTGTAATGAAAATTTACTACAAAACTAGGTTACACTTGAAATATGATGCAAAGTCCAAGGTAAAAACATGAGTGTCTCAATCATCACCAACACCTAGGAATTTTATGTCAAGAATCATCAAGGAGATATCTTCAAAGGGTAAAAATGGATGTAAAAAACCTCACATTATGTGGCCATGACAATCACAAAATCATCATGTGCAAGGCCCACAATAGTCCTACTAAGCCCTTTTGGTGATATTTGAACTAAACCTCGCTATTAATGGTGGTTGAAAAGCCTTTTCGATTATAACTGAAAAAACCCCATCAGTGGTGGAGGTCCAAACCAAAGAAAAATGGTGGGTGAAGCAAAAAAATTGGCTCTCATACACATTTTTTTGGGCATGCAACCTCTTGTAACCCATCATCTCTCCACCACACTCTTAAAGTAATGCCTAATGGAGAGGGATGACTTAAAGGGAGTTAGCAGGTAGGGGAAGTGTTAGGAACCTTCTAATTTACTGCAATGAAAGAAGTAAATTCATGATATAATATAAAATTGCAATATGAAATGTAAATGTAGAATCTCACAAATCACAATATAGAATCATGGGCCTCTTCGATGGGGCAACCTCTCTCAATACTTTAATTTCAATTATGCAAAGAGATACATCCATTCCTTTCCCTCATAGTTTTAAAGACTTCATAACCCTACCTAATGCTTAAGGCTATATTACATACAAAATGCCACCCAAGCTAGAATCTTCTACCAAAAAAAATATTTACATAAAATGACACCACTTGTCTAGGCACCTCTAGTGCCACAAACTCTTACAAAACATTACATAATATCCTTACAAAAATTATAATGGGGTCCCCATATTAATAAAGGGGTTAATACATAATAGTGTTAGGATGGGGTCCTAAAATAAAGAAGATAAATACTTGTGGGAAATTATTCATCAAGAAATATCATGGACCATCTTCTTTCCCGAATTCATTAAAAGAGGCTACCTAGGTGAAGCTTCTCTGGAACAAACTGCTCATCCAATAAAAAGAGCAAATAAAATGATAAGCAAATAAGTGGACATGGAAATGGTCTGAAAGTAAAATTTTCATGAATTGAATGTTGTCATCTGATGGCTTTTGAAGCCTTAATATCAATATGAAACTCATAGGATAAATTTCACAGGATCAAATATATGATAGCCACAATATAGTAAGATCAAGATAATGATGTAATAAAAATAATATGAGCCAATTAATATGTAAATCAAGGCTTATAATACATCAAATAACATTCTTAATATGTAGAAATATATGAATGTAAATAACCTAAATCATACATGTATAAAGAATGTAGCACAACTTACAATATTAATTGCTCAAAATGTATGTTGTCTTTATTACTCGTTCACTTACAAATGTATCACAAACTCTATTACAATGATGATAATTTTACCTGCTATGCTATACTCGTTATGCTCATTGTGCTTGTTATGTTTTTTGTATCTTCTATGGAGCAATATATAGCCATTGTAGAGTGACCCTTTGGTTACTTGACTATTCCTTTACTTATGCCAAGTCTCATGACTCTTGGCTTCTCTACTTGACACTTGCATACACATGACTCTATCTTATATGCAACCCTATACATGACTCTTCACTTAGCACTCTCTAATATAAGGACACCTGTGCACACTTACATATAATATACTTGTGCTCATTTACTCACATTACACTTGTACACTTGCTCACATGACACTTGTGCACTTCCTGCACATTATTACATTACATAAAATATTACTCAAACTCTAATCTAAGATTTGACCCTAGTCTAATATTTCAAGGTGTACCATGAAGGTACCATGGGGGTACATTAGCATGTCCTAAATAATGTAATGTTATCCAAAACCCCCTTGTATTACATTCTCTAGTTATTGAAGACTTTATTCTTCAATATAGGTCTTCGTTCTTCAAGTGATCGTGGGACCTGTAGAAACAAAAAATTGATCCACTTTAGTGAGAAATATTCCTAGAGCCCTCTAGGAGACCCTTGGAATTGCCTAGGGAAAGGGTTAGGATTCTACCCCATATTTTTCTTTTTTTTCTCTCTATGTGGAATCACGCTGCTCTTGATGGGGTGTGATTTTACATAGGTAAAATTGTGGTCAGCCTTGACAAGGCACAATTTTACCTTTTTAGGGATTTTTGGAGCCAAATTTGACTCAACTTTGAAACCCCCAAATTTAAATTTTGGTTTTAATCAAATTGATAATGATGTTGGTGACTGTTTGAGTTGTAATGAGTAATTTAATTTTTCATTTGGTTAAATGATGTCTAAACCTTGGTTGTTTCTAAGGTATACCTCTTTTGATTAATCGAATATCCTCAAGGTGAAAAGGGTAGAAAATTTCAATTAAATCCCTAAGCTAAAATCCAAAATTCAATTAAAAAAAACCCCTTAGGCCTAAACCGATTAATAAAAATCCTCAAATCATAAAGTCGGTTAAAATTTCACCATGGTCTCAAGATCCTAAAACTTAGGTCTGAAGCAAATATTGATTAAAACCTAAAGGTATGTACCCCACTAAGCTAACAAGAGAGCACCTCAAATTTAATCCAAGGGCTGCGCTCAATCCAGAAGAAATTAGACGACAACGCATTAATAAAATCGACCAAGAGATAAACCAAACAAGTCAAAGCAGGTCAAAAGTAAAAAGATCGCACCTTAGGCTTAATTGGATGATAGCACATCATCTAAAAAAAACATCCGATGGATGCTATCTCATGAATAAATTCGAAAGATAAGTCAAAGGGTCAATAAGGTTTAACCTAAGGTTTAAAAAATTGAGCATCTCTGATTGATGTAATAGATGCGCTTGTACCCCACTAAGCTAACAAGTGAGCACCTCAAATTTAATCCAAGGGCCGCACTCAATCTAGAAGAAATCGGACGACAATGCATTAATAAAATTGACCAAGAGATAAACCAAACAAGTCAAAGCAAGTCAAAAGTAAAAATATTGCACCTTAGGCTTAATCGGACGGTAGCGCATCGTCTAAAAAAATTCGATGGATGCGCTCTCATGAATAAATCCAAAAGATAAGTCAAAGGGTCAATAAGGTTTAACCTAAGGTTTAAAAATTGAGCATCTCCGATTGATCTAACAGATGCGCTTGATCCAAAATAGATCCGACGGTTGCACAATTTCCAAAAAGTCAAAGGTTTAAATAAAGTTGTCATGGGTCAAATAGTCGAGTTAAAATTTGAGCAAGTCCGACAGATCGGATGATCACGCCAAGCAAAGCCTAGATCAACGGTTGCGATTGCTTCGATTAAAATGAACTTTAAAATCAATATTAAGAGAACGTGCCCTCTTTGGACTAATCATCGGGCTAATTAAGAGGATCGAACGGTTGCGCTCAAACAATAATCGATCTAATGGTGGCACGCTCGCATAAGATATATTAAAGTGTTTAAGATTTTGAAAGATTAATTAAAAGTTAATCATATCATTAGCAAGGGTCTAACACATTGGATAATCATTCCCCTTTTGGCTTAATCAGGATTAATATTATGCACCCTTGGGTAAACTAACTCACAGGTTGACTAAATCTAACGGTGGCGCTTATCTCCACTCAGATCCAATGGCCGCGTTGAAATCATGGACGATAAGATGAAAACAAAGGTAAAGTTAATTACATTATTAGCAAGGGTCTAATACGTTGCATAATTACCCCCTTATTCGGCTTAATCATGATTAATAAAAATCAAAGAGTTTATGCTTTCAGCTATGTAGCATGCATCTTACAAGAGATCCTACGACAGCACTCGAACAAGCCCAAAGATCAACGGATGCGAAAGTCAATGGTGGCGACAAATGATCCAAAGCAAAACAAAAGAATTAAATAATGTATGGATCTAACGGTGGTGCTCATATCTCCTCGGATCCAGTGGTGCGCATGCGTAAAGATGATCGAAGGTTAGTCTAAACAATCGATTAATCAATCCAAGGTCCCATGATATCGACGATCACGCTAACTCTACTCAAGAAAATCGATGACAGTGCATGAACCAAAGAATTAAGCAATGAATCAACTGGAAATAATCTAATGGTAGCACTTCATCGAGACAAAAGAGATCCAACGGTCATGAAAGAGCTAGAGTCAAAATGAAGAATGCAAAAGGGTTAAACGAAGAGCATCTTCGATAGATCTAATGGGTACGCTTGACCTCCACTCAGATCCGATGGTAGCACTCGATCCAAAGGTAAACTGAAGGGGTTTGGAGCATGTTTTTTTGATTAATTAACCTACAGGTTTTGAAAATATCTATGGTGGCAATAACAAAAGGAGCACATCCAACGGTTGCGCTTGAATCACGTTTGACTTAAGGAAAAAGGGAGACCTTCGAGGCAATAAAAGTTATCACTCACACCAAGGACCAGATCTTGTGAAAATCTCGAGGGAAATCACTGCCTAAATGAAATATAATCCATCCCAAGGATTTAGTTACCATTCGAACCTGAGGTGGCATAAGATTTAAAAAGAAAGTCATCCCAGTGGCACATATCAGTTCCACGTCCGATAAAAAGGTTCCCAGCGACCAATAGCAGAAGTTTATAAATGATTACAGGTGCACAAATAAAAAGGCCTAGGGCACGTAAGATAAAAGATATTACTCACCATAAACTCTCAACTCTAGGAAAAATATGCGGTGGCAGATTTCTGTTGGTCAATTTTGAACAACAGTTGGTGACATCGGGTTGATGACAAAATGTGCAAATTTATCAGACTCATTCCACCACCTTGTATATGAACCCACGAAAATAGTCGAGGCTACTACCCTGGTAATCTAAGAGTGAAGGTTGATACACAAGAGGTATAGAGAGAAGAAAGTTGGCAAGTATCATAGAGAGACCTTATCTACTACATTAAGAACAATGGCATCATGGGGAGATGTTTTCATGCCCGCAGACACTAGGGAAGCCATGCAATTCATCACAAATAGATCCCCATACTCTGTGATCTCTGGGCCGCCTGTTCCCGGTACCACCATGTATGAGTTTGCTCAAAAATGTGGGGTAGATAAAAAACCAAACCCAACTCAACTGTACGAGATTGACAATGCCTGTATCAAGAGTTTCACCCAAGTGATGGAAGGTGATAACAAGACCCCATGGATAATGGCAGATTTATTTCATAAAGCTCATAGGTTATAGTACAAGGGTTTCCCTAGAAATAATATATGGAATAGTAACCTTGGGAAGCTGATATGCCCGAAAGTGCACTTCTCCTCAGATTTGATGGCTTGGCTGGCAGTAGCATATGATGAAAGAACGAAGACCTTTCGAGACCACAAGAATCGGTGGGTGTTCAACATCAAAGTCGAGCACATCCAGGAGGTGTTCAACTTAACGAATTATACCACTTTTCTGGTAGACCAGGTAATCGAACACCAATATTGTATGGAAGTTTTTAAAATTTTGTTTGATACATATGCAACAATAGATAAAGAATTCCCAATCAACAAAAATGCTTTAAAACCCTGGGTACAAGATTTCTGTGATATGATAAACATAGTTTTGGGAGTACAGGATCTAAATAGAATAACAAAAAGGGTTTTATATTTAGCTGCACAATGCAATAGAGCATATAACACTCCAATTTATGCCTGGGAACTAGAATTGAGTACCCAAATACATAAAGAAATGATGGAATTAAGAAAAGCAATTTTTGAATAGAGGCAGGAGATGCCTCATTTTTCACAATATTCATTTCTCATTCACCTAATAGCGGGCCAATTGGGAGAAGAAGCCCGTAAAAGAGTAAAAGCCATCGACAACCCCTATGTTCATAATAGCTTCTAGAGACTTCATGAAGGACGAACTCACATGGGCTAGTTCTGTGATCGTTTCATGGTAGAAATCCATTGGGCCTTAACTGGGTTAGTTCTAGAGAGATTAGGGCCAGGGGTAAAAGCCTTCATTAAAGAAAAGGAAATTGGAGATTTCTTCTTCATAGAGGGTTTTACTTATATCAGATTGTATGGAGCTAAGATCCCTCCTAAGTTGCTACCATAATACTGCCCATTATCCATAGCAGCTTTAGAATTATGTAGGCAAGTGGCAGAAGAGGCTAAGATGAGACTAGTTAAGAAGCATGGTAAGGTCCCATGGCTCGATGTTCCCTACCATTTTGGGGATTATGTATTTGTTGGATATCCTTCTTTGCTCAAGGGAATGTTTGAATTAGACAATATGGGATTCGATGAAATATCGTGGAGGTTCTATGATCCAAAGGGTACATACAACAAAATGATGGTGAAAAGAGAATATGCTCATATACTACATCGGGAAGATGCTTTTGAAGAAAGCTTATTAGAAGCTATGGAAAAAGGATTAGATTTGCAGGTAGTATGGGATGAATTCCCTCCAAAAAAAGGGGTAGCACATAGGTTTATGAAGCCTATGATTACCCTACAGAACTAAGAAGGCTTCGAGAAAATTCAGTGGATGTTGTAGCACCTGTTATGCCAAGGATAGGCCCAACAATCAAGGAAGACCCCTTATTAGAATTAATAGAAGAACAGGGTATCGATTTAATGGAGGTCACTATTAAAGTTGTTGATGTAATAGAACAACAGGTCAGGCCCCCTAAGAATGCTCAACTCAGAATAGAAGTAGCACCAAACATTCCTCAAGAAGCTTCTCAACAAACCAGTGTAGATAAAGGAAAGGAAATGGTAACTACATCCACTCAAGAAGCATCACCCACAGAGCAAGCTATAGTTCCCATTTTTGATCATGTATTAGCTGTAACTAGTGTGAAGAAATTGGCACCCATGGCCGTCCCTACCTCTATAAACATAAAGGGATAGGAGATTAAAATTCCATCGATAATACAAATGAATCCTAGGAGAACTGGTGGATTAGGTGGCCCTTTTCGAAGCCACCTAGTGAAGAATCAAAAAGAGGTAACTCCTATGGAAGTGAAGAGACCCAGATTGTCTTTACCTACTACCCAAGTTGTTTTGGAAAGAACAGATGAGCAAACCGCCTTCACTACCACAAATGAACAAGAATTACAATTAGTAGCAGGGATGGGGAATATAGGAGAACAACTCACTGAAGAAGGTAAATCAGAGGCACCCATATCAGATATGGCAGAAATTAATCTTCCTCCTCTGCAAAATCCACTAGTCTTCAGAGTTAATGAGGAAACAGGGGGTTCATCAGTGCTAGGAAAAGAGGGAGAGATGGCAGAAGTTGCTAAAGCAGTGCAGGTCCAAGTCATAGACAAATTTGTTGAAACAATTGATAAACTAAGAAAACAACTAGGCAAAGAAGAGGAGGAAAAGGCAGAGTTAAAAGCAATAATAAGTAAGCAACAAGAAGAATTGACTCGAAAAGACTCTTCAAGTACACAACCCCCATCAGTGGCAAAGGTGCAAGATCATGTATACTATCTGAATGTAATGAAAAAGGACATGTTAAAGAGAATAAAAGCTCATGCCAAAGGTTTTTCTGAAATGTTCAGGCAAATAAGGGTAATCCAAATAACTGCTCAAGAAATTGTGACCTTGATGCAGGAAAGAGAAGAGGATTTTGGAATCATCCACCCTACCCTAGACTTTGTAGGAGATCATTTTGAAGAGTTACAGGGACAAGAAATAATGACACCTGATGGCAATAAGATCCAGATCAATTTTGAGTTCTTCAAAGCAGCCCTGTTTGGAGCAAACCTAGAGAGATGGATAAATTCTGTAACATAAATAAATGACCTAATAAAAGATGCTACAGTAAAACTAGCAGATATTGGCCTATCCCTAGACCAATGCTTAGAAGCCTCAGATATAGAAGAGGTATTTAAAGAAACCTTTGAAATATTTGACTGTGAACCAGGTGATGAGGAAGAGATGATTAGGCAAACCACACTTATGGTAAATACTGTGGAAATATTACTATCTCAATATGACAAGAACATGCCTATTATTGCTATATAGAAAAACAAAATCTTGCAAGAAATGAACATGCTAAGGATTGCAGCCACATTTGATACAAGAGTTTGGAAATTGATAGATGAACATATAAAATAGCTGCAACAAAGTCAAAAAGGGAAAAAGGTTAATACCTACAGTCAACAACAGAAAGTAAGTTCAACACAACAAACAACAACAACAATAGGGAATATTTCTGGCATAGTTAGAGGGTCAAGAAATCAAAGGGGGTCAACCCAAAAGAGGCCAGTCCGAAAGACAACAACTAAATGCACAAGGAAGTAGCAAAAGGAGATAAAGGTTTCCCTCATACCTTAATCACCGGTTGGATAGAGTTATGTTTGAAAAAGTCAAAGAAGAGAATAAAGTCAATATTACAAGAATAATTGGAGCCAATTGTATCAATTTTAGAAATTCAATCAGATACTGACAAGTGTACAGCTAGAAATCAACCAGAAATAATAGAATCAAGAACCAGAGGCTATAAGAAGAGGCAATTGAGGATAGATTCTGCATCAAGCAATTAGAGAATAGCATTTTTTCTAAGAGGTATACTTGAGTGCCCGGTAGTTGTGTTGTTGTATTTCCTTTTTGTGTCTATTTTCTTTTATTCATTCTTTCTTCCTCCCCTTGTTGTGCAGGATCGTATGATAGGAAAGCATTCAAGAAGCTGAGAATATTTCTAGTCTTATTGAGCCTAGGATTCAGAGACTCTTCTGTTATCATATTGAAATAAGGAGAGTAGGAGAGACCTGTTACATTATTTGAACAGAGTCTTCTTCATTGTATTGATGTATTCTATTGAGAAAAATAGAGTTTAAAGGCATCCTGCCCACTCTGCATGTAATATTTCATGAAATCAATACAATTCTGAGTTTTATTCCTATCATTTCTTTGTCTTGGTATTGTGTGTCATTGTATAATGGGTTACATTATTTGAATGCATTATATACATTTCTCTCATTGGTTAACTCTTGGTTTTATTATGATATTCGAATAAGATTAAGAACACCAATTTTTCTCTTCCCCTTCTTTCTGTTCATGATAGTATTGTTGTTAAATTGCTATAATAACCCAATGAATCTAGGCACCGGTCTACATAAGGCATAACAAATGGTTGTTTTCATGCTTGGTCATTTTAAATACTTATAGTATAATATAAATCTGGAGCGTGTAATTAGAGTTTTAATCATAGAATTACCATTGGGGTTTCCTTACCCGTTATGTAGTTTTCCCTTAGCAATATTTGTGTTTAACAAAACATGAGGCAGGTCGACCAGAGCCTATAATAGCTCATTGGTTTCAAATAAATTCTTGTAGCGTGACAATCAAAATCCTACGGATGCAAGAATCGGTTCCAATAGTTTTTTGGCACCATTGTCGATGAAATTATATTTATTAAGATCATATCATCTTAAGTTTGTTTATCGAATGATATTATTTTTAAACAATGGGTGGCCAATTTGAATAAAGAACGTTTGTTTTAATTTTCACTATTTTTACGTTCTTTATTTTTCCCAATTCCTGTTTCTTGATATTTTTGAATTTTCTTTTTCTTGATCTTCTTGAAAATTCTGTTTCTTGATTTTCTTGAATTTCCCCAAGAACCCACTCCTGTGAGGATGAGAGATAATATCAAGCATTCTTGATAAGAGTATACTCTATTCTTTTTGCACCTCGGTGCTGGCGACTCTGCTGGACAAACCCAGAAGAAAAATATAAAAAAGGAGAGAATAGAACGTGTTGGCGAACACCAGGAGAAGTGGTAAGGAGCTATTTCTAGAACTCGAGAATCCAGAGGTATTTATACATACCTAGAAAACTCCACTTTTTAAGAATATTGTTTATAATAGTAGATTAAATTCTAGTGGTAAAAGGTACGTGAAGAAAATTTAGAATACTATTACTGTTGATATTACTGTAGATGAACGTTTAAAATCAGTAGTAGAAGATATATGTGATTATTCTCATTCAAAGGTAGATAATTCATCAGTTTACATTCAAACTACCTAGACCCATACCACCGTAGGTACTACATCTATGAAATTAAATTCTATAGTAGCAATGGCTCAGGGTAATGTTCATTTGTGGAGAACTAACAGATATAGGCCTTTTGTATTACCAGTAAATTTAAATGCCTTACCCAAGTAAAGCTCACAAATACCTCCCTAAGTTTTTAGGAAATAATGCAGTAACTGGAGAGGATCATATCAAAAGTTTCTTATATGCAATGGATAGTCTGGAAGTTGAACATGAAGATGTAGTATTAAGACTGTTTCTACAGACTTTAGAAAAATATGCTAGAGAATGGTTTAATTCCCTTCCTAACAATGATATCCCAGACTTCACCAAAATGGAAGAGGTGTTCCTAAAGAAGTATGGTGAAAGGAAAAATGAACAATCATTGTTAACTGAGCTAGCCACTATGAAGAAGAAAGAAAATGAGGTTGTTAGTGATTTTAATAGAAGATTTTCAAAAACAAGAAACAAAATCCCTGCCAACCTCAGGCCTAGTGATATTCAATCTATTTGTTTTTATAAGAATGCTTTTCAAGGAGAGTTTAACTATGAATTAAGGCAAGAACAAGCCACTACCATTGATGGTTGTATGGAAAAAGCAATGGATATAGAAATAAATATGCTTGATAGTGGTAAGATGAAGCCTTATTCTTTAGAGGTTAACATGCTTGAGAGAAAACCTAAGAGAGTGGCTTTTGATATACAAAGAAGAATTGAAATTGATCCTGTGGAGAAGTTGACTAGTCATATGATAGAAATGTTCAACAACATGAGTAACAGGTTAGCAAGAATTGAAAGAAATGGAAATAATGGAGAATCTTCATAGATAGAGCGACCACATATTGACAATCGTCCCCCCTTTAAGAAAAATTACAATAAGAATTGGGGAAACAACAATGGTTTTGAAGAAGGGAATAGGAATAGGGGTAATGGGAATAACAACTGGAAAAATAGAGATTCTGATAGGGATCAGAACAATGTCCCTAACCCAATGCCATCTGCCAATGTAGCTGAAGGTTTTCCTTATTTTTGCTCTACTTGTGATGCACCCCATAACCCCGATGCATGTGGAATACACCTAAGTGATCAACGTAATGTAGATATGCATGCAGAATCAGAAGAGGATATAAGAATCAATGCATGTTGGTCCATTGAAGATGAATCCAGAGAAAGGTTGTTTGAAGAAGACATGGATAAATATGCTTCAAATCATCATCCTCAGATCTTAGTAACTGAAGGAACTAAAATCTTGCAGAAATCACATGAGTCAAGATATGATAAGATGAAGCAAGGGAAATTGATCCCCACTGCTCAAGAGGTTGAAGAATTAGAGGCAACCCATGTTTTAAATTTAAGGAATAGAACAGTCCCTGAAAGAATAGAGAAATTATCTACAAATGAAACAAGAAGATAAACTTTCACCAATAAAAATATCAGTAAAGAGAAAACTGATAGGAACCCTAACAAGATTACTCCTGAGGTAATAGAATCAATGGAAGAAGTTCCCAAAGAAGAAAGTAATAAACCATTGGATATAAAGAAGATAGAATTTGATGTTGGGTCAAAACTCAGTAAGAAAAAAGTTAATATCACATTTGGTGAACTTATGAAAGTTCAAACATACAGAGAACAAGTATGCAGAGCTTTTGGATTAGTAGAGCAGAAAGAAGACCCTACTTGTCATGCTGCTAGACAAAATCAACATGATACAAGATCACCATCTTCTATCGGACCCTTCTACGTGTCATTAAGATATAATTCAGATGAAGGGGAAAGATATGTGATTCATAATTGCATGCTCGATAGTGGAGCTTCACATAATATCATGCCTAAGCTAATAGCTGACCAAATGGGATTAATCTGTACTAGAGATTCTGCTCCTATTTTTGTAATGGATAGTAGACAAATTCCCTATGTAGGGGTGATAACTGGATTATTAGTTTTCCTAGACCAACACCCCAAAAAGGGCATTGTCATGGATGTAGCAGTAGTTGATGTTGACCCATTCTTCTCACTTTTACTCAGTAGGCATTGGGCAGAACAACTAGGGGGATCAATACAACTAGACTGGTCTTATGCTACCATCCCCATATCAGATAAGGAGAATATAATTTTGAGAAGGGAACCATTCAACAAACATTCTGTAGAGTTAATTCAAACAGATGAAACCATGATTAACTTAGTTAACTCTATGGAAGAAAAAGGGATGGGAGTCTATTCAATATGGCACAACCCATTCCTGGTGGAAGTACCAGATGCAAAGAACATGGATCCAGAAGATATGAGAATAATTGATGCTGAATCAAATCGAGTATTAACCCAAGAAATGTGGACCATGTCATTTGATGGGGCTAAATCCCAATCTAGAGCAGGTGCAGGTGTAAATTTGATTGATATTAAAGGAAACTACCTTAGTATCCCTTATAGATTACAATTTCCTTGCACAAACAATGTAGTTGAGTACGAAGCTTTACTATTAGGGCTAAGGAAAGCAAAAGAGTTAGGTATTAACTACTTAACTGTAACAAGGGATGCATAACTTATTATACTACAAATTAAAGGTAAATATCAGACCAAGCATCCTAGACTTAAGCAATATAGAAATGTAGTATTGGAAGAAATTGATAAATTTTTGGCTTTCAATATTTCATATATTCCTAGAGAACAAAATCATGTTGCAGATATTTTAGCTGTGAATGCCTCAGGTCTAGATCACCCAGAGATAACTATAGAATATATGGATAGATTCCCAACTATCTCAGTCTATAAACCTTCTGTGCTAGATAACATAGTCTATCTTCAGGTCTTTCAAGATGATATAGATATTAAGGATTTTATGACTTTGCAAAATCAGTATGCAGATGTAATCTATGATGAAAAATATGAAGAAAAGCTAAAAGATCAAATAGGAGAGCCAGTAGAAGTAATCCAATTGAAAACTAATAGAATACCCAAAGGATTGGTGTCTCTTGAAAGCCTATTTGATGATTTTGACAAAGCTTATAAACCTATACGCAGAGAAGTGATATCTGAGGATATTAATATTGGCTCAATGAAAGAACCCAGAATAGTGAAAGTAGACATGGCATTACCTGCTAAAGAAAAAGTTGGATATATCAGTTTCCTAAAAAAGAACAAAGAACATTTTGCTTGGACTTATGAAGATCTCAAAACTTTCAAAATGGATGTGATGACACATATAATACCCTTGAAAGAAGAGGCCAAGCCATTTAGACAAAAATAGAGAAAGTACAATCCAACTCTACACCCAGTAATGCAAAAAGAGGTACAAAAATTGTTGGACTCCAAGATAATAAGAAAAGTAAGATTTTCCTCCTGGATATCCAACTTAGTACCAGTTAGGAAAAATAATGGGGACATTAGACTATGCATGGATTTTAGAAATTTAAACAAGAGCTCACTAAAAGACAATTACCCATTGCCTAACATGGAACAACTGTTGCAAGCAATAGTAGGTTCAACTAGATTGTCCCTGTTAGATGGATTTTCAGGGTACAATCAAATTCTGATAAATCCAGAAGATAGACACAAGGCAACATTCACCACACCCTGGGGCACATTTGAATATTTAAGAATACCTTTTGGATTGATGAATGTAGGTGCTACTTTCCAGAGAGCGATGGACTTTGCTTTCAAAGGATTAATGTTCAAAATTGTAGTAGTGTACTTAGATGATATCACAGTTTTTTTTAAAAATCTAGAAGATCATCTAGAACATTTGACTGTAGTTTTTGCCCGGTGCAAGGAATTTGGAATCTCTCTAAATCCAAAAAAATGCATATTCGGAACTACACAAGGAAAATTGCTAGGTCATATAGTTTCAGAAAAGGGGATAAGCATTGATCCAGAAAGGATAGAAGCCATTTCTAAAATTCCCCCACCCAAGAATCTAAAAGGAGTAAGGTCATTCTTTGGAAAAATAAATTTTATCAGAATATTTGTCCCAAATTTTGCAGAAATGACCAAACCCATAAATGATATGGTGAAGAAAACTGGAGAAATAAAATGGACATTAGAAAATATGGAAACATTTAACAAGATCAAAGAAGCCATATCAACCACTCCAGCTTTAAGTTGCCCTGATTATGCAAAGGATTTTAATATCTATTCATATGCTTCTGAACACTCTATTGTTGCAGTTCTTTCATAGAAATATAATGAAAATAATGAAAGGCCAATAGCCTTTATGAGCTCAGGACTAAAAGGAGCAAATCTTAAATACACCCTACTGGAAAAACATGCCTATGCAGTCATCCAATATTTAGAACACTTCAAAGGTATATTTGGCTCAAACAAAGTTTACTCATTGTATTCCCTTTATAGCAATAAAAGATATCTTTTCTCAATCAGAGCCATTAGGAAGACCAGCAAGATGGATGGTAAAACTTTTGCAATACGATGTTGAATTCAAAATAGTTAAAATAGTCAAAGGGTAAGGTTTAGCTAAACTATTGGCTAACAAAGAAGAAGCAGGATCTGAAAATATTCTCACCATAGATCAGACATATGATGATAGAAGAATAAAAAATGAAGAATGTAAATGGTATGAAGAAATATTGTCATACTTACAAACGTTGTCTTTTCTCTAGAGATATGTCAATAAACAGAATGAGGTCAGTCAAACTTCAAGCTCAGAAGTATTATATACAAAATGGAGTATTATATTGGAAACATCCTGATGGAGTATTATTAGTCTGCTTATATGAAAGAGAAGTCCCAAAAATAATTAATGAATTTCATAATGGTTTCTGTGGAGGACACTTTGCTCCAAGAGCTACAACTAATAAAATCATGAGAGCAGGATATTATTGGCCATCCCTTTTTAAGGATGTATATAAATATGTTAGGAATTGTCATAACTGCCAAGTTTTTATAGGGAAAAAACATCTACCAGCCATGCCCCTCAAGCCAGTAATTATTGAAGCACCTTTTGCTCAATGGGGTATTGACCTGATTGGAGAGATCAAGCCTAATTCATCTGGCCAACATAAGTGGATCATAACTACAACAGATTACTTCACAAAGTGGGTGGAAGCTGCACCTTTGAGAACATCTACAACTACTACAGTCCATCGGATTCATAGAAGAAAACATCTTGACCAGGTATGGAGTTCCTAAAAATCTTGTAACTCGATAATGCTCAATATTTTGTGTCATATGAAATGGTAGAATTTTGTGCTGAATATGGAATTGAATTATCTCATTCTGCCAATTATTACCCCCAAGGAAATGGTTTAGTTGAGTCATCAAATAAAAATGTAATAACAAGAATAAAAAGGTCATTAGGCAAAAACAAAAGGGGATGGGACAATGAACTTAAATTTGCTTTATGGGCTGATAGGCTGTCTATTAAAAGAAATACAGGAAGAACCCCCTATGAGATGGTTTATGGAGAAAAAGCCTTACTACCCCCAAAAATGGAAAAAATGGCACTTTCCCTTTTATTGCAAGATCATGAAAACCCTGATCCCATTCAGAGAAGGCTTGACCAAATTGTCTTGTTAGAAGAACAAAGAAGAGAGACCCTCAATAGAATGATGGAACAAACCCAAAAAACTATAAAATTGTTTAATAAGAAAGCCAAGGGTACTCCTTTTTCTCAAGGAGATATAGTCATCTATTGGGATCCTAAAAATGATAAGCATGGTGAAAAGGGTAAGTTTGAACCTAAATGGATTGGCCCATACCAAATTGCCCATGTTATCAGTCGAATACTTACAAGCTACAGACTTTGCAGGGAGAAATAATGGCTATCCCTATTAATGGCCAACACCTCAAAATGTACAATCCCTGTTGAAGGTGTACTTTACAAAAAAAAAAATTACAAAAAAAAAATAGAAAAACAAAAATCCAAAAATAGAGTGGTGAATTTTGTTTAGTAGTTAAGCTTCCCTTTTGTTCTTGAATAATTTTGAGTTTACTATACACATGATATCTTAGTTTGATGAGTATATCTAACTATTTATTCCACCAAAGACAATAAGAAAAAAGGGGATTTATTTTAGATGTTGATGAGGTTTACAATTCTATCAAATATGAGTGTTTATGCAATAGTTGTTTGATATGAGATAAAACAGATAGAAAACAAAGCTGATTGAAACATCATGTCAAGCCTCACATTACAAATGATACTTAAGGTGACTTCAAAGGTCCAAAGAACCGAGTTATCTTTGAGAGGGTAGTTGAGCCAAAAATCATTACACTCATATTTTATAGCCAGAAACTAATCCTCAACTCAGGCATACTTATTGCACAATTTGCTTATATATCCAAACACTTCTCTCACGAGAAAGAAAAATAAAAAATAAAGTAAAACTGAGTCACTTCCTGAGATATCTTGGAAAACCTCTACCGGAGCTATAGACGCTTGACTGGCAGTAGGGTAAAACTAAGATGGGATTAGAAGCAACTCCACCGAGGCTATAGACGCCTGACTGGCAGTGGAGCCCTATAGAATGGTGAAAATTTTTAAAGAGTGAAATCACATATTAGGCTTGGCTATTTTGCTCAGATATGGTAAAGTTCTAAAAGATTTAGAAATCCAAAAAATAATGCACAAACACACACATGGGCAAAAATATGATGAAACAAACGGCTGTGACAAAATCTGTGTAATCATATCTTATGACTTAGCTAAAACAAGCATTACAATATTTCAAAATAAAACTCATTGATTTCTAAAATTTCTAACCTTTGTTTCCAAATTGAATGAAAAGGGATCTACAATTTTTCATACTCTACTTGCTTTGATATCATGTTGTTCATACAGTTTTTCAAGTATATATAAAAAAAATGAAGAAAAGAAAGAAAAGAGGAAAGAGAAAGAAAAGTTTTCTTTTATACAATTCAAGCTTTACTTAGCAGTTCAAAGTTTTATTCTTGTTTAATTTATTTTGCAAATAAAACCGAGAGATTCTGGAATTCTCAAGAGCCTCAAGTTTTCAGCACCTTGTCCCAGTCAGAGCCTATGTTGGAGCCAAATTTGACTCAACTTTGAAACCCCCAAATTTAAATTTTTGGTTTTAATCAAATTGATAATGATGTTGGTCACTGTTTGAGTTGTGGTGAGTAATTTAATTTTTCATTGGTTAAATGATGTCTAAACCTTGGTTGTTTATAAGGTATACCTCTTTCTATTAATCGAATATCCTCAAGGTGAAAAGGGCAAAAATTTCAATATAAATTCTTAAGTCGAAGTTCGACCTTCATAAAAATAAGTTCCCTTGGGCCTAAACTAATTAATAAAAATCATAAAATCATAAAATAGGTTAATAATATTATCATCATGGTCTAAAGATCCTAAAAGCTAAAAGTCTGAAGCAAATATTGATTAAATAAATAAGGGTATGTACCCCACTAAGCTAACAAGCGAGCACCTTAGATTTAATCCAAGGGTCGCGCTCGATCTAGAAGAAATCGGACGATAACGCATTAATAAAATTAACCAAGAGATAAATCAAAAAGTCAAAGCATGTCAAAATTAAAAATTTTGCATCTTAGGCTTAATTGAATGGTAGAGCATCATCTTAAAAAAATACGATGGATGCAATCTCATGAATAAATCTTAAATATAAGTCAAAAGGTTCAATAAGGTTAACCTAGGGTTTAAAAATTGATGCAACTTCGATTGATCTAATGGATGCGCTTGATCCAAAATAGATCCGAATGGCTATGTAATTTCCAAAGAGTTAAAGGTTTAAATAAAGTCATAATGGGTCAAATATTAAGTTAAAATTGAGCAAGTTCGATAGATTGGACGATTCGCCCAAGCAATGTTTAGATCAACAGTTGTGATTGCTTTGATTAAAATGAACTTTAAAATTAATATTAAGAGAATGTGCCCTCTTTGGACTAATCATTGGGCTAATTAAGAGGATCGAATGACTGCGCTCAAACAATAATCGATCTAACGGTGGCGCACTCATAGAAGATATATTAAAGTGTTTAAGATTTTGAAAGATTAATTAAAAGTTAATCATAATTAGCGAGGGTCTAAACATTGGATAATCATCCCCTTTGCTTTAGTTAACTGTTATGTAATTTTTCTTCCTTGAAGGTAAAGTTAATTACATGATTAGCAAGGGTCTAATACGTTGCATAATTACCCCATTTTTGGCTTAATCATGATTAATAAAAATCAAAGGTTTTATGTTTTCGGCTATGTAGCATGCATCTTACAAGAGATATGATAGCAGCACCTGAACAAGCCCAAAGATAAATGGATATGAAAGTCAATGGTGGAAAAAATGATCCAAAGCAAAACAAAAGAATTAAATAATGTATGGATCTAACGATGGTGCTCATCTCTCCCTAGATCCAATGGTGCGCATGCGTAAAGATGATCGAAGGTTAGTCTAAACAATCGATTAATTAATCTAAGGTTTTCCTTTTTTTTTTTTTTTTTCCCCCCGGCCCCCCCCCCCAATATATATTTTTAATCACAAAAAAATAAAAAAAATATATATATTTTTATTATATTGAGGGGGTAAAGCCCGAATAAAAAAGAATTATAACCATATAAAAAAATAAAAAAAAAAAAATATTTTTTTCAATAATTTTTTTATTTATTTTTTATTCCTAAGTTTTTCCATATAACAGATTAAAAATTTATCAAGTATATAGACTAAAAATTGCCCATGATATCGATGGTCGTGCTGACTCTACTCAAGAAAATCGATGGTAGCACATGAAAAGAATTAAGTAATGAATCAACTAGAAATAATCTAACGGTAGCGCTTCATCGAGACAAAAGAGATCCAATGGTCGTGAAAGATCCAGAGTCAAAATGAATAATGCAAAAGGGTTAAATAAAGAGCGTCTTCGATAGATCTAATGGGTATGCTTGACCTCCACTCAGATCCAATGGTAGCACTCGATCCAAAGGTAAACTGAAGGGGTTCGAAGCATGTTTTTTTCTATTAATTAACCTGCAGGTTTCAAAAAGATCTATGGTGGCAATAACAAAATGATCACATCCAACGGCTGTGCTTGAATCTCATTTGACTTAAGGAAAAAGGGAGACCTTCGAGGCAATAAAAGTTGTCACTCACACCAAGGACCAGATCTTGTGAAAATCTTGAGGGAAATCGTTGCCTAAATGAAATATAATCCATCCCAAGGATTTAGTTACCATTCAAACCTGAGGTGGCATAAGATTTAAAAAATAAAGTCATCCTAGTGGCACATATCAGTTCCACGTCCGATAAAAAGGTTCCCAATGACCAATAGCAGAAGTTTATAAATGATTACAGGCACACAAATCAAAAAGGCCTAGGGCACGTAAGATAAAAGACATTACTCACCATAAAATCTCAACTCTAGGAAAAAGGTGCGGTGGCAAATTTTCATTGGTCAATTTTGAACAACAGTTGGTGACATCGGGTTGATGACAAAATGTGCGAATTTATCAGACTCATTCCACCACCCTGTATATGAACCCATGAAAACAGTCGAGGCTACTACCCCGGTAATCTAAGAGTGAAGGTTGATACATAGGAGGTACAGAGAGAAGAAAGTTTGCAAGTATCATAGAGAGACCTTATCTACTACTTTAAGAACAATGGCATCATGGGGAGATGTTTTCATACTCGAAGACACCAGGGAAGTCATGTGCAATTCATCACAAATAGATCCCCATACTCTGTGATCTCTGGGCCACTTGTTCTCGGTACCACCATGTATGAGTTTGCTCAGAAATGTGGGGTAGATAAAAAACCAAACCCAGCTCAACTGTACGAGATTGACAATGCCTGTATCAAGAGTTTCACCCAAGTGATGGAAGGTGATAATAGGACCCCATGGATAATGGCAGATTTATTTCATAAAGCTCATAGGTTACAATACAAGGGTTTCCCTAGAAATAATAGATGGAATAGTAACCTTGGGAAACTGATATGCTCGAAAGTGCACTTCTCCTCAGATTTGATGGCTTGGCTGGTAGTAGCATATGATGAAAGAACGAAGACCTTTCGAGACCACAAGAATCGATGGGTGTTCAACATCAAAGTCGAGCATATCCAGGAGGTGTTCAACTTAACAAATTATACCACTTTTTTGGTAGACCAGGTAATCGAACACCAATCTCGTATGTTTATAGATATGGAAGTCTTTAAAATTTTGTTTGATACCTATGCAACAATAGATAAAGAATTCCCAATCAACAAAAATGCTTTAAAACCCTGGGTACAAGATTTCTGTGATATGATAAACATAGTTTTGGGAGTACAGGATCTAAATAGAATAACAAAAAGGGTTTTATATTTAGCTGCACAATGCAATAGGGCATATAACACTCCAATTTATGCCTAGGAACTGGAATTGAGTACCCAAATACATAAAGAAATGGTGGAATTAAGAAAAGCAATTTTCGAACAGAGGTAGGAGATGCCTCATTTTTCACAATATTCATTTCTCATTCACCTAATAGTGGGCCAATTGGGAGAAGAAGCCCGTAAAAGAGTAAAATCCATCGACAGCCCCTATGTTCAGAATAGCTTCTAGAGACTTCATGAAGGACGAACTCACATGGGCTAGTTTTGTGATCATTTCATGGTAGAAATCCATTGGGCCTTAACTGGGTTAGTTCTAGAGAGATTAGGGCCAAGGGTAAAAGCCTTCATTAAAGAAAAGGAAATTGGAGATTTCTTCTTCATAGAGGGTTTTACTTATATCAGATTATATGGAGCTAAGATCCCTCCTAAGGTGCTACCATAGTATTGCCCATTATCCATAGCAGCTTTAGAATTATGTAGGCAGGTGGCAGAAGAAGCTAAGATGAGACTAGTTAAGAAGCATGGTAAGGTCCCATGGCTCGATGTTCCCTATCATTTTGGAGATTATGTATTTTTTGGATATCCTTCTTTGCTCAAAGGAATGTTTGAATTAGATAATATGGGATTTGATGAAATATCTTGGAGATTTTATGACCCAAAGGGTACATACAACAAAATGATGGTGAAAAGAGAATACGCTCGTATACTACATCGGGGAGATGCTTTTGAAGAAAGATTATTAGAGGCGATGGAAAAAGGATTAGATTTGTAAAAAGTGTGGGATGAATTCCCTCTTGAAAAAAGGGGTAGCACATAGGTTTATGAAGCCTATGATTACCCTACATAACTAAGAAGGCTTCAAGAAAATTCAATGGATATTGTAGCACCTGTTATGCCAAGGATAGGCCCAACAATCAAGGAAGACCCCTTATTAGAATTAATAGAAGAACAGGGTATCAATTTAATGGAGGTCACTGTTAAAGTTGTTGATGTAATAGAACAACAGGTCAGACCCCTTGAGAAAGTGCTCAACTCGTAATAGAAGCAACACCAAACACTTCCTCAAGAAGCTTCTCAACAAACCAGTGTAGATAAAGGAAAGGAAATGGTAATCGCATCCACCCAAGAAGCATCACCCATAGAGCAAGCTATAGTTCCCATTTCTGATCATGTATTAGCTGTAACTAGTGTGAAGAAATTGGCACCCATGGTCGTCCCTACCTCTATAAACATAAAGGGATAGGAGATTAAAATTCCATCAGTAATACAAATGAATCCTAGGAGAACTAGTGGATTAGGTGGCCTTTTTCGAAGCCACCTAGTGAAGAATCAAAAAGAGGTAACTCCTGTGGAAGTGAAGAGACCCATATTGTCTTTACCTACTACCAAAGTTGTTTTGGAAAGAACAGATGAGCAAACCACCTTCACTGTCGTAAATGAACAAGAATTGCAATTAGTAGCAGGGATGGGGAATATAGGAGAACAACTCACTAAAGAAGGTAAATCAGAGGCACCCATATCAGATATGGCAGAAATTAATCTTCCTCCTCTACAAAATCCACTGGTCTTCAGAGTTAATGAGGAAACAGGGGGTTCATCAATGCTAGGAAAAGAGGGAGAGATGGCGAAAGTTGCTAAAGCAGTGCAGGTCCAAGTCATAGACAAATTTGTTGAAACAATTGATAAACTAAGAAAACAACTAGGCAAAGAAGAGGAGGAAAAGGTAGAGTTAAAAGCAATAATAAGTAAGCAATAGGAAGAATTGACTCGAAAAGACTCTTCAAGTACACAACCCCCATCAGTGGCAAAGGTGCAAGATCATGTATACTATCTGAGTGTAATGAAAAGGACATGTTAAAAAGAATAAAAGTTCATGCCAAAGGTTTTTCTAAAATGTTCAGACAAATAAGGATAATTCAAATAACTGCTCAAGAAATTGTGACCTTGATGCAGGAAAGAGAAGAGGATTTTGGAATCATCCACCCTACCCTAGACTTTATAGGAGATCATTTTGAAGAGTTACAGGGACAAGAAATAATGACACTTGATGGCAATAAGATCCAGATCAATTTTGAGTTCTTCAAAGCAGCCCTGTTTGGAGCAAACCTAGAGAGATGGATAAATTCTGTAACAAAAATAAGTGACCTAATAAAAGATGCTACAATAAAGCTGGTAGATATTGGCCTATCCCTAGACCAATGCTTGGAAGCCTCAGATATAGAAGAGGTATTTAAAGAAACCTTTGAAAGATTTGACTATGAACCAGGTGATGAAGAAGAGATGATTAGGCAAACCACACTTATGGTAAATACTATGGAAATATTACTGTCTCAATATGACAAGAACATGCCTATTATTGCTATACAGAAAAATAAAATCTTGTAGGAAATGAACATGCTAAGGATTGCAACCACATTTGATACAAGAGTTTAGAAATTGATAGATGAACATATAAAACAGCTGCAACAAAGTCAAAAAGGGAAAAAGGTTAATACCTGTAGTCAATAGCAGAAAGTAAGTTCAACACAACAGATAGCAACAACAATAGGGAATATTTTTGGCATAGTTAGAGGGCCAAGAAATCAAAGGGGGTCAACCCAAAAGAGGCCAGTCTAAAGAGAACAACTAAATGCACAAGGAAGTAGCAAAAGGAGATAAAGGTTTCCCTCATACCTTAATCACCGGTTGGATAGAGTTATGTTTGAAAAATTCAAAGAAGAGAATAAAGTCAATATTACAAGAATAATTGGAGCCAGCTGTATCAATTTTGGAAATTCAATCAGATACTGACAAGTGTACAATCTAGAAATCAACCAAAAATAATAGAATCAAGAACCAGAGGCTATAAGAAGAGGCAGTTGTGGATAGATTCTGCATCAAGCAATTAGAGAATAGCATTTTTTCTAAGAGGTATACTTGAGTGCTCGGTAGTTGTGTTGTTGTATTTCCTTTTTGTGTCTATTTTCTTTTATTCATTCTTTCTTCCTCCCCTTGCTGTGCAGGATCCTATGATAGGAAAGCGTTCAAGAAGCTGAGAATATTTCCAGTCTTATTGAGCCTAGGATTCAGAGACTCTTCTGTTATCATATTGAAATAAGGAGAGTAGGAGAGACCTGTTACATCATTTGAATAGAGTCTTCTTCATTGTATTGATGTATTCTATTGAGAAAAATAGAGTTTAAAGGCATCCTGCCCACTCTGCATGTAATATTTCATAAATCAATACAATTCTGAGTTTTATTCCTATCATTTCTTTGTCTTGGTATTGTGTGTCATTGTATAATGGGTTACATTATTTGAATGCATTATATACGTTTCTCTCGTTGGTTAACTCTTGGTTTTATTACGATATTCGAATAAGATTAAGAACGCCAATTTTTCTCTTCCCCTTCTTTCTGTTCATGATAGTATTGTTGTTAAATTGCTATAACAGCCCAATGAATCTAGGCACCGGTCTACATAAGGCATAACAAATGGTTGTTTTCATGCTTGGTCATTTTAATACATATAGTATAATATAAATCTGGAGCGTGTAATTAGAGTTTTAATCATAGAATTACCGTTGGGGTTTCCTTACCCGTTCTGTAGTTTTCCCTTAGCAATATTTGTGTTTAACAGAACATGAGGCAGGTCGACCAGAGCCTGTAATAGCTCATTGGTTTCAAACGGATTCTTGTAGCGTGACAATCAAAATCCTACGGATGCAAGAATCGGTTCCAATAGGGATTTGTCTTAGAAAACCCTAATTATTTAGATTTGGTGCATTTTACGTTGGCCCTCCTTGGTTTTATCGCCCGTATCGTCTTCAAATCCAATATATAAGGAGGGTTTGAATTCATTCTTGGGGCACAAAAAATAACGATGATAATTGATGATAAATATTTTCATGAATATTACAATGTTTAAGTGCTTGCTACTTGATCTGCATCCTTCTTCTTTCACCAACAAGATAATTTTGAAATGTGAATTTTGATTTGTTCTCTATTGCATTGGATTGTTGATTGATGTTGCTCACTTTGGTGGATTTGTGTTGGAGCCCTAAGGAGAGATCAACTATTTGGGGGTCTCAACCCTTATATTTTCTTCTGCACTCTCTACTAGGTCTCAACCCTTCTATTTTCTTCTACACTCTCTACCAGGTGAATTTTATCTTTTGCATGCACATTTAGATTTTTGGATTGATGTAATCGAGCCTATGTGTCTGTCTTTTATTTTTTACATAGTTTCTACAAAATCATGCTCAGATCTTTATGAGGCGCGATTTCATCTACACAAAATTGTGATTGCCTGTTATGGGGTAAAATTTTATCTAGATAACATCTAGGGGTAATCTATTGTTCTAAACATCATTCTTTCATTTTAGGTTGTATCTAGGATATAGTGTTGTGTTCTGTTCTATGTTATCATTTTATTCTAATATATATTGATATGCTTGATTTCTTCCAAAGGTTAATTTTTGCTTCTATTTACCAAAGGTCAACTAAAAGGACCTAGGGGACATGACTGCTGGATCTCAAAGCACTACTGTAAAACAACCTAAGCAGGCCTTCTAACACTAATCATATTTTTCAAGTGTTTGTTAAGTTATCTTGTAGGAACAAGAATTTGTTGATATCATTGGATAAGGGATAAAAAGAAAGGATCAACCATTGGATAAGATAAGTGCCATAAGTTACTCTTTAGGGCATTTTTTGAGTGTCTTATATTTCCATTGTAAACCCTAGATTTAATTTTAATAGAAATATACTTAATTGATGTCTAGGCATTGAAGAATAGACAACTGCACATTCTCTTGAGCCCTTGCTTAAAGGTTTTTTGTCTTGAAATCCTAGGTTAGAAAAGCATTCAAAGAAAAGAATCATTCTAGGGTTAGCTCTTGTATTATTGAATTTTATATTTATGCATTGTCCTTTATCTTTCATAGCATAGATATAGAAAGGTAGAATTTAGGTGATTGTCTTAAATCGAATACATCAAACATTCTTGAAAATTGGAGGACTTTGAGTGAGTCATTAAAACATTCCTGGTGAAACCTTCCTCCCTTAGTATCGAGTGTAGAGAAAAACATACCCCATGGTTCACCTCAAGGCTCTCTCTATCTCTTGAAGATCTAGCCTTGAGAATTGTATGTGGTAGGACAATTTTCCCCCTCTACATATTTGGTGAACCCGACGTGAACACCTCATTTTCTTTTAAAACTTTAATCAAGATCATTAATTCTATGTATTAGAGCAGAAAACATTAAAAACATAATTTATTGTGCTTGTTTTTGTTGGTCTTAGTTCCTTCCTTTTGTCCTTGTATTTCTCTCTTTCCAATGGCTTCCAACCTTGGGAATGGAAGAAGGCTTTTTAGGTTTGATGAGATTTTCCAAGGGAATAATCAAATTGATAAAGAAAATCCCAACCTTGAGGAAGAAGAGATTGACAATAGTCTTGATCCAAATAGAGGGATCCAATGAGAACCTTATCTTAAAATACTTAGAGCATGTATGGACCTTTTAAAAATATCATAAGCATGCCTTAGATGCAACTTTAGATGAAGAAGCCCTACTTGAGGAAGTTAGACCATCTTAGGATAAATTCTTGAGTGAATATTTGAATCACGGTAACTGTTTTTATCATCCAACTTATGCCACTACTGTAACCACCAACATTGGGAAAAATCTACAAGTCCCTCCAACTAGTAGTGCCATTCAGAATTTTCAATTTCCTCCTTAATATTCTTATCTCAACACTATTGCCTCTATTCCACCAAATGTTAGTTAACCTCTTCAACAAGATACCACATACCTCAACAGTAGAAATATGTCCAATACCCCTCCCTTTGATAATCTAGGGACTTTGCATAACAGTAATCTAGAAGTGTAGAATTTGATAAATATGGTAAAGCAGTTGATTTCAAAAGTTGATATGATTCAACCCTCAAGTTTTACTTACAATTATAAGGAAATGTGTAATCGTCCATTGGATACTATTATTTTTTCTAGGCCTTATCCTAAGCATTTTCCTATGCTAGTTTCCTATTTACAAGGGAATAAAGATCCAATAGAGCATTTAAGAATATTTAGAAAAACTTGCCATGATCTCATTTATGACATGTTGTTACTTAAAACATTTCCTAAAATTCTTGGTGGCATCGCATTAGAATGGTACTATCGGTTGCCTAATTATTAATTGAAGAGTTTTAAGGAAACAACAAAATTATTTGTTCAACAGTTTGGTGCTTATATTGAAAAGGAAGTGACAATGAAAGATATTTATAATTTAAAACAAGGAAAAGAGGAAATGTTTTCAACATTTTTAGCCCGTTGGAGAATTTTAGTTGGATGCTTGAGATACACTTTACCTCCAAAATATATGCTTGAGATATTTATTGGTAATTTACAAGAACAATTATCTTATGCATTAGAGACTACTACTATTACATCTTTTGATCAAGCAATTGATTTAGCAAGAAAAGTAGAACAAAACCTCATCAGGAGAGGCCAAATAAAAGTCAAAGAAGAGAAACCTACTAAGTCTCAACATAAGAGTAAACGCATAGGAGGTGATAGTGGAATGGATAGTAGGCATGTCAATAGTATTAATAACAACATACAAAAGATAGTACTTCAAAAACCTCCATAATGGAATTTTTCAAGACTTAATATGTCTATGGAAGTAGTTTTTAAATAACTTTTAGAAGCTAATGCAATTGAGTTACCTCCCATAAGACAACAAGATACTACAAATCATTGGTATAAGACAAGTCAACATTGTGCATATCATAGAGTGGAAGGAAATTTGACAAATTCTTGTAAGAAGTTGAAGCATGTGGTTCAAGGTTTAATTGATGCAATACAACTTGATATAAGGAATTATCAACCTTCGAATAATCAACAAAAACCATCTGTTAATCAAAATTTAGTTAGACAGACAACTAATAAAGTATCTTATAGAAGTGTACCACACCTTTATGATAATAACATGGTTGGTATGATAATAGCTACTTCAAAAAAATTGACGTAGAATCAACAGATCCAACAATATTACTAGGAGATCATTTTATCAAAAAATATCTCTTTTGGAACTTTTACAGAATTCCCCTCATCATGGGGAAGCCTTAATAAATGTGCTAAAACAACAAGTTGTCCCCCTAGATATTTCCCCCAGTTATATAGCCAATATTGTAAGTTCTCTTGGGATATATCATCTCACATTCTCAGATGCCGATATTTCTTTCTCAAACTTTCAAGAAGATTCTTCTCTTTACATCACTACATTTATTGGGGATACTTTTATCAATAGAGTTATGATTGATAATGGTCCTTACCTTAATTTATGCACATATCATTTTTTTCAAAAGTATGGAATAAAAGAGGAAGATATAACTAAATCCAAAGATATCATTAAAACTTTCAACAATGAGTCCTAAGAAGCTTATGGTACCATATCACTTCCTCTCAAAGTTGGAACTAAAAATTTATATACATTATTTTATGTGGTATCTTGTCCTACATATTTTAATCTCCTTGTCAGACATCCTTGGATCCATGAAATGGAGGCCATCCCTTCTACTTTTCATCAATGTATAAAATTTGAATTTGAAAATCAACCTGGTTCTATCTTGGATGATCCTCATCCATTTGAATTTTTATCACTAGATGATCTAGCTCATTTTCATTCATCATATTCCTTATCTAAAAAAAATAAGAAACTTGAAAATCCTAATAAGGAATCATCAATCAATATATCATCACAGGATCAAGTCAACTCTTCTTGTCAAGAATTTCTCTTAGATAAATCTCATCAAGGTTTAGAGTGGAGTGTTAAGGATGAGGGGCCACCCTCTCCTTATTTTTTGGTTCTAACCCTTGAGAAATATGTCAAAGATAAGGATCCACCTCATAATTATGTCTACTTTGATGGGTCTATACCTTGTGTTACACAGGTTGAGTCTTCTAGTTATCAAGTGGAATTTGGTGGTATGTCTCCCGAGTACCTTGAGCAATTAGGAGTGATTCCTACCCTCCATCCTATTAAGGATGATCTATCCATTCTTATCGAGGAGACTAAAGATGTGAGCATAGTCTCTGAGGAAGGCCCTATAATCCTTAAGCTAGGTAAAGCCCTGTCTGTGAATGAGCAAGAGCAACTGACCAATTTATTAAAGGAATACCCAGATATTTTTTCTTGGTCATATACCGACATGCCAGGGCTTGATCCCTCCCTTGTTATGCATCATTTGGTAGCTAAGCCTAGTGCTAAGCCTATTAAGAAGAAAATTAGGAAGATGCATTGTAAGGTTGCCATATTGATCAAGGAAGAGCTCCAAAAACTCATTGATGTCAATATTATAAAAGCTATCGACTATTCTGATTGGATCTCCAATATCGTTTAGATAACTAAGAAGGAAGGGAAAATTAGAATATGTACCAAATTTTGGGATGTTAACTTATCATGTCCCAAGTATAATTTACCCTTGCCCAACATAGATTAGATTATATATTTCATGACCAAGTGTGGGATGCTTTCACTCATGGATGGTTTCTCAAGTTATAATCAGATTATGATTACCCCTGAGGATTAGACCAAGATAGCATTCACTACTTCATGGGGTACATTTTTATGGAAGGTCATGCATTTTTTCCTGAAGAATGCAAGAGCTATCTATTAGTAGGCCATGACTTATATTTTCCATGACATGATACATGATATTCTCCAAGATTATGTGGATGGCCTTCTAACTAGCTCCATAAAATGGAAGGATCATTTTTGTGATTTAAGACAAATATTTGAAAGGCTTCGACAATATAAGGTTCATATTAAACTTGCTAAGTGCATGTTGGAAGTCACATCTGACAATTTTTTAGGATTCATAGTTTTTAGGTGAGGTATTGAAGTAGATCTCACTAAAATAATGGCTATCACTTACATGCTTCCTCCCTGCACCCCGATCAAACTACATAGTCTTCAAGGTAAACTTCAGTCTATTTGTAGGTTCATTTTCCAATTAGCCAATAAGTGTCAGCACTTTATTAAGCTTGTTAAGAAAGATGTGGTCTTTTGGTGGGATTATAAGTGTGAGAAAGCTTTTGATGATCTCAAAAAATATCTCACCTCCCCACCTATTTTAGTTTATCCATTTCATGATAGGTATTTGATGCTTTACATAGCAACCACTACTCACGCTTTGGGAGCCATGCAGGTCCAACATGATGATCAAAATAAAGAGTGAGCTATCTACTATATCAATAGAAATTTGGTTAGCTATGAAACCATGTACAATCCCTTAGAGAAGCTTGACCTTTCCATAGTGTTTGCTTCCTAGAAGTTAAGACACTACGTGCTTAGTCATAAGACATTGGTAGTTGCAAAGTTTGATCCTTTATGCTATTTAATGTCTAAGCCCCACCTTTCAAGTCAAGTTTCTAAATGGGTGTGGGTCATTAGTGATTTTGACCTGAATTTCATAGGTCGAAAGGCTATTAAGGGTCATATGATGTTTATTAGTTAGCTTCTGCTCCCATAGAAGTTGCCCATCCTATAGTTTTTGAGTTTCTCGATGAGTGCTTCAATGTTGAAATCGAAGATTTTGAGTCTTGGACTTTATTTTTTGATGGAGCTCGATGTATGAAGGGCACTGGTGCTGGAGTCGTTATAGTCACCCCACAAAAGCAACTCGTATCCTTATATTTCAAACTTTATTTCTCTTGCACAACTAATACTGTAGAGTATGAAGCTTTTTTTTTTTTAAAGCGAAAAACCCTTTGCAGGACCGCCTTGGTATGAGAGACCATGAACAAGGGATCTACATCATCAAAGTCACCCGGGAGTCGCACCCGACCCTGCCCGCACCAACATTATCAATTGGATTTTGGGTACCCAATTTAGCTTTTTTTGGTAGGGTGGAGATTCGAACCTGGGACCTCCCTTGGAGGATTGCCCTCTCCTCTCCAACTCACCTACAACACCTGGGTGGAGTATGAAGCTTTAATCATTGGTCTTAGAGTAGATTTAGCTTTGCAGGTTATAGTCCTTTCAGTATTTGGTGACTCTCAACTTGTGGTTAATCAGATTAATGATTTTTATCAAAATTAGGATGATACACTTAAATATTACAAGGATATTATCACTAGGTTATCCTTGTTTGATCGAGTAACCATAGAGTCTGTTCCTAGATCCTCAAACCACCATGTAGATTCCATGGCTACTATGAAGACAAGGACACGACACTTAAATAATAACAAAAAATCAAATAACACAAGGAAATACAAATATTGCACAAATGTATATATTCAATAAAATGGGGGGAGCCAATGAACTCCTTTGTTACAATCAGTACTCAATGTGAGTAATTGATACAATGATTTTACAATGGCACTAGGGTTCTCTAAAACCCTAGAAATAATAACAAATTGTCTTCAAATTTAGTGTGTCCTTGCTTCCAATAGGTTGAGTGGGCTTCGAGTATCCAGTATGGGGCCACTCTAGCTTCAACAGCCATCAAACAATGTGTGAAATTTATAGATCTACATACACAAAATAGAACAAAGGGAGTTAGTAATACCTATGAGGGCTCCACAGTGTGAGGCTCTTAGACATCAATAAAAAGCTAGTTTAATAGTGAAGCAAGAGAGCATGCAAGATCAAAAATTTGTTAAATAGAATACATTAAAATAAGATATACCTTGCTTTGGTTTAGTTATTGATGATGGCATGGTGTAGCAGGCTCAGATTCATGTTTTTGTAGTTGCAACAGGCTCAAATGTGCACTTGGCATGCTCTAACATGAGCTTCATAGGCTTTGGTGTGCACCTACAGGATACATTAGGCTCTAGAGAGTATCTGTGGTATACAGTAGGCTCTAGATAGTGCTTCCCAGGCTCTACAACAAGCCTCGTAAGCTCTAGATGGCACCTACAGGTTAGGGCAAAATATGCAAAAGCAGATCTAGATGATGGCAACGAATGCGACGGATGGATGGGGGGTTGTGATGGTGATGGAGGATGAATGTGTGATGGTTGGAACAACAGAAGTCTTATTGGTGAGCTAGGGCTTTAGATTTTTAGGATTTTATGCTAGGGCTTCACCAAAAATTCCTCTAGGGTGCAAATGTCTAATTCTCCAAATTCTAGTTCTAGCAGATTCCAGGCTTTGAGCATTTACAAATGACCTTATTTATAATCCAACCTAGGGTTTTCTTAGGGTTTTAGCCTTACACTTTTGATCATGTGGCTAATATTAAATTAGATCCTAAGGTTGAGATGACTTTTTGAATGTGACATGGATTAATGAATATGGATAGTGGAGATTAGAATGGATCGGACGGTTGTGGTTAATTGAGTTTATAAATATATATTTTATAATAAATATATTATAATATAATATAAAATATTATATTAAATATTAAATAATAGAAAATAATATTAAAATAATCCCAATTAGGCTAGGAAATGACGGGAAAGGGCTAAAATGGTGGAATGGATGGCGGGAAAGGTGGATTTGGGCCAAATAATTGGTGGGAAGGGTGTATGGTGGACAAGTGGGTGGTGGAATGGTTAGGATGGAGGATTAGTGGCTATAATTTGGTGTCTACAGATACTACTGCATCCTTATTCCCTTTGGAGTTAGAATATGATCAAGCATCAATTATCATTAGAAAAATCCAAGAAACTACATCACTTGGTTCTTGTATTATCTTGCTAGATTGTTTAACCATCAGAGCTTCTCCATATTAACTATGGTATAATGACATATTTAACTTCCTTAAATATGGTTTGATACCTGATGGTTTAGATTGCAACTAACATAATATTTTACACAAAAGAGCATGTCGATTCATCATAATCGACATCTTGTATTGATGTTATTTTGAAGGTATCCTTGTGAGATATCTTAAATCTGATGAAACTATGCTTACTATTAGTGATGCTCATGAAGGTTCATGTGGAGGCCATTTTAGTGGCAATGTTATTGCCAAGAAGCTCCTTCAGATGGGGTATTATTGTCCTTCCATGGATAAATATGCATGTGATTATGTTCGGTGCTATGACAAGTGTCAACATCATGATCATCTTATTCATACTCCTCAAGAACTTTAGGTTATATCTTCACCTTGGCCATTCTCCATGTGGGTATTGGATATTATCGAGAAATTTAACCCAGTGTCATCTAATGGTCACAATTTTATCATTACTATGATTGAGTATTTCACTAAATGGATTGAAGCCATGCCCCTCATTACGATAACTAGAACTCAAGTTTCTAAGTTCATCTTCAACCAAATTCTTTGTAGGTTTGATATTCCTTCGATGATTATTTCCAATAACAGTACTCCTTTCAAGAATATGGATGTTCATAATCTTTGTGCTAAGCATAAGATTCAACATAGGTGGTCAAATCCTTATTACCCTTAGGGTAATGGACAAGCCAAAGCATCCAACAAGTCCTTGATCAAGATATTGAAGAAGCTAGTTAGTAAGATCGGTCGTGACTGGCATATTCAACTTTACCATGCCTTGTGGGCCTATCGTACTAGTGTACATATTCCCACAGAGGCCTTACCATATGTCTTGGTATATGGGTCTAAGGTGATGTTCCATTTTGCACTTGAGGTTCCCTTGTTGTGCATATCATTGCAAGATGTCAAGGTTTGTGATGAGTATCATTCAGATTTTTTGCACAAATTGGAGCTACTGGATGAAAAGTGCATTCATGCTTTAGAGAATTTAAGAGCCTATTAGGATAGGCTTCAATGATATTATTATAAGAAAGTTTGCAACCATTCTTATTAGGTTGGGGGTCTTGTCCTCAAGGAAAACTAGAAGAACACTAATGCTCGTACTGATATTCAAGGTAAGTTCCATCCCAATTGGTTAGGGCCATTTGTCATAACAACCAAGTTTGTATTAGGTGCCTATCATTTGGCTTCTTTGGATGGTAAATAACTTAAAGAACCTATGAATATAATGCATTTAAAAAGATATTATGCTTGATCTACTATCTACATTTTATTTTATGTTTAGCTTAGATCATATTGCATTTGCTTGCTTACTCATATTGCATGACTGCTTGCATACTTTGCATGATTGCTTGACATTTTATTCCTTGCATTTTTTCTTGTCATAATTTCATTTATGTTTGCTCATGACTACTTTTTCATATAGCTTCTAGGGATTCACAATAATGGCACGTGATGACACCTAGTTAGGTCATATCTCACATGCATTGCACTCTCACTAAGGTTCTGATGCCTAGCATAGCCCCAATCTAGGGCCCATGCATTTTCATCCCTTCTTCTCTTCTTGACTTCATTTTTGCTCCTTCTTCTCTTCTCTCTTCTTCTCGTGTTTCTTGACTTTGAAAGTTTCACAACAATAACCATATTATATCCAAAGTCAAGGAATGCAATCCTATTTTTGGTATATCCTTGTATTTTGTATTATTCTTATTTCTCCTTTGTCTTCTTTGTTCAGATAAGTATATCCATTATTATCTCCTTTGTTTGCACTCTTCCTTCCTCTTGAATTTTCACTAGCTAAAACTTCAAGTTGGGGGTAGACATGCATAATTATTTTCTCCTCATTTTCTTCCTCTTATTTCTTTTAACACATGCACACACTCACATTGTGTTATGCTCAGATTACTTGGTCTATACATATTCTTATACATCCCTATCAGGTAGTACTTGCTAATGCATCATACATATCAACAAAAACATATCACCCCTATCAGGTTATGCTTCCTCTTGACTTAGTGGGCTCAAAACCCCATTATAGGATAAGCTCCTTGACCATTTCAGCAGGTCTCAACATACATTCTAGTGGGTAATCACACCACAGTAGTCACTAGCAAGAAATAATCCATTGCGGGTTACACTCCATAATTTTATTATTTGAGAAATCACATATAGTGGGTTACACTCCATATTTTTTTCCCATCTATCCATATTAGCAAGTACTATACCCATAGTAGGTTTTCACTCCACAGATGGACCTTCAATTGGGTATAACACCCTTTATTCAGGGTTTCTGATTAGCTTCTCTTGTTTTCTATAGTTGAACTTTAGATATTTCTTTTATTTTTCTTCTTCTCTTCTCTTTCCTTCTTCTTTATTTCCCTTTCTTCTATTCATCCATGCATTTCATGTTAGCTACATTAGATTCATGTTGTACCTAGTGATCATTGCTTTGTTGTTTGTTTTATTGAATTGTTCTCCATATTTTTGTGTTTTTATTTTTCTTTCTTTGCCTTTTTTGAGTTTCTTAAGAAGTTCCTTTCCTTTTGAAACTCAAGGGGGCACCCTAGCCATAGAGACATTAGTGGAATTAGTGTCTCATCCAATGTAAAAAAGTCTAGAGTGTCCCTCAGGATACCCCTTTTGCACCATTCCTTTGTCCAAACCTGGCCACCCATTTTCTGTGTTTGTTGTCTTCTTGCCCATAGAGGTCTACATATTTCTTTAACACATTTACTTGGCCTTAAATGCATCAAATAGGGGGGTAAAATGTAGACACAAAAAATTTACCCACTTTAGTGGGTAATCTTCCTAGAGCCCTCTGGGAGACCCCTTGGACTTGCCTAGGGCAATGGTTAGGCTTCTCCCCCTCTTTTGCTCTTTTTTCTCTCTATGTAAAATCATGCTCACTCTTGATGAGGTAGGATTTTGCATAGGTAAAATTGTGATCAGTCTTGACAGGACATGATTTTGCCTTTTTAGGAATTTATCTAAGAAAACCCTAATTCTTAGGGGTTTTGCCTAGTGTGCAAAATTCCAGAGTGTCTTTCATGATACCCCTTTTGCACCATCCCTTTGTAAAATATTGACCACCCCTTTCTATGTTTTTTGTCTTCTTGTCCATAGAGGTCTACATCTTTCTTTGATGCATTTACTTGGCCTTAAATGCATTAAAGAGGGGCCAAAATGTAGACATGGAAAATTGACCCACTTTAGTGGGAAATCTTCCTAGAGCTCTCTAGGATACCCCTTGGACTTGCCTAGGGCAAGGGTTAGGCTTCTCCCCCCCTCTTTTGCCCTTTTTTATCTCTCTATGTGAAATTGCGCTCGCCCTTGATGGGGCACAATTTTGCATAGGTAAAATCACGATTAGCCTTGATGAGGTACGATTTCACCTTTTTAGGGTTTTATCTAAGAAAACCCTAATTATTTGGGTTTGGCATGTTTTACGTTGGCCCTCATTGTTTTTCTCGCCCACCTCGTATTCAAATATGCTATATAAGGAGGGTTTGAATTCATTCTTGGGGTACAAAAAATAATGACGATAATTGATGATAAAGAGTTTCACGATTATTGCAAAGTGTTTAAGTGCTCGCTACTTGATTTGCATCCTTCTTCTTTCGCAAAAAAGATAATTATGAAGTGTGAATTTTGATTTATTCTTTGCTGCATTGGATTGTTGATTGTTGTTGCTCACTTTGGTGGATTTGTGTTGGAGCCCTAAGGAGATATCAACTATTTGGGAGGTCTCAACCCTTCTATTTGCTTCCGCACTCTCTGCCAAGTGAATTCGCTCTTCTGTATGTATATTTAGATTTTTTGATTGACATAATAGAGTCTATGCATCTGTCTTTTTCTACAAAATCAAGCTCAACTCTCTACGGGGTGTAGTTTTACCTACACAAAATTGTGATCACCTATTATGCGGTGCGATTTCACCCAGACAACATTCTATGCAAAATTGTGATCACCTATTATTGGGTGTAATTTCACCCATACAAAATTTGGGGACAATATGTTATTACATACATCATTCTTATGTTTTAGGTTGCATCTAGGGTATAGTGTTGTATTCTATTTTTTGTTGTCATCATTTTATTATATTGTATCTTGATATGCTTGATTTCTTCCAAAGGTTAATTTCCACTTCTATTTATTAAAGGTTAGATAAATGGACCTAGGGGGCTTGACTGCTATGCCTCCAAGCACTATTGTACAATGGCTTAAGTAGGTCCCCTAATGCTAATCATATTTTTCAAGTGTTTGTTAAGTTATCTTGCAAGAACTGGAATTGTTGATATCATTGGATAAGGGATAAAAAGCAAGGATCAACCATCAGATAAGATAAGTGCCCTAAGTTAGTCTTTAGGCTATTTTTTGAGTGTATTATATTTTTTTTGTAAACCCTAGATCTTATTGAATAAAAATATACTTAATTTATTTCTAGGAATTAAAGGATAAACAACTATAGACACCAAAATAGCACCAATCCGATTATGTGACTGCAAACACTGATTGCATTAACACACACAGCCCCTAGGGCAGCCCCAGAGGTTAAAATAGTGGTTCTAACCACTCACACAGCAGTTTTAAAATTCAAAGATCAATTTGGAACCTTTTAGGCACTTTGCTACTTATTCGCTCCACCCAAGGACGAGTGCGAACTGGTACTCGTTCCACCCAGGGACGATTACCAGCGCTCGCTTCGGGGTGGGACGAATGTCAGGTTTGACCTCAGAACTACCACTTAGCTCTCCCTTCATGGCATAGGAGTGCGAGTGAGTTCTTTTGACAACTCATATCTGCCAATTGACTCTCCATTCACTGCATGGGAATGAGAGTGAGCTTTTTAGGACAACTCAGATATGCCACTTAACTCTCCCTTCATTGCATGGGAGTGAGAGTGGGATTTTTCATGACAACTCAAATTAGCTACTTAACTCTTCCTTCATTGCATGGGAGTGCGAGTGAGTTCTTTTGGGCATGCAGAAGCAGTTATGGAGCCCTTAATCAAGGAGAAGTCTTCTCTTCCCTGAGAAAGCATTCATGCTAAGTAGCACTTCTGCATGCTAATTCTAGGAGACCCCTTGGGTCTATAAAATGGTGAGTTTCCCCACCCAAAAGATATACAGAGAAGGAGCATTTTTGAGCGACGAAGTGCTATCAGTTTACTGACTTACGATTTGTGACTTTTACATCCATAATCTCTTAATCGAAAGGGAGGTTATTGGGTGACTTTTGAAGGCACGAATCAAGACCTAAAACCCAATTTTCTAACCACAATATCCTACCAATTTTTTGATAACACATCACAACAGGTTTCGGACTCATCCCAAGCATATTGGTGTTGAAACAAAGTTTCAACCCATGGGTGGTTTGCCTTCAGGCACCCCTTGCCTTATTACAGGCTTATTCGTCCTACCCTGGGACGAATACCAAACTGTTGCAGGTTTACTCGTCCTACCCTGAGACGAATACAGATCTGTATCGAATTTGGTGATTGTTTCTTTTGCAGTATTTTTTTAGCTACATGATTATGCTTCTATCAAATTTTTAGTCTATTTAGATTCATTTTAATCATCGTTATATTTATCTTTTATATTCATTAACAGTAATCTTTTAGATTTGCGAGTTTCATTATCATACACAGGTGCTACTGACGATTTTTTGTTTCTTTGAACACAGGAGGAGCAGCAAAGATTAATGATTCATCAATACCAGCAGCGACAACACTTTGGCTCACCCATTTCACATGTGGGCACGCGAAAGGAGGAACACTAAATCCATGATTGTAATTGAAACTATGTTAACTCTCCTACCCCCTAAAAGGGAGGAGACATCTTTGTAACTGAATTGGAAGAGTATAAATAAAAAGGGCTGTACTTTTTGTACTTCTTTTTATCTCATTTAAGTTTGGCTCTTTTCTTTTGTTTCATGCATTTCACTTTATAGGACCTTAAGCATTAACTTTGGGTTTTGAATACATTGCATTAGTTTTATTTTCAATCTTTCGAAATCTCGTGCTTTCAACAACATATAGTGTGCACTTAGGGTTAATATTGTTTGTGCACATTCACTTGAGCCCTTTCTCAAAGGTTTTCTATCTTGAAAACCTAGGTTAGAAAAGCATACAAAGAAAAAAATCATTCTAGGGTTAGCTCTTGTATTCCTACATTCTGTATTTCTACATTGTTCTTTATCTTTCATAGCGTAGATCTAGAAAGGCCAAAGTTAGGTGATTATCTTAAATTGAATACATCAGACATTCTTGAAAACCAGAGGAATTGGAATGAGACCTTAAACCATTCTTGGTGAACCCTTCCTCCCTTAACATCTATTTTAGAGAACAACATATCCCTACAGTTCACCTCAAGGCTCTATTTCTCTCTCTTGTGGATCCAACCTTGAGAATTGTACATGGTAGGGTAGTTTTCCCCCTCTATAGGACTTGCCATTGCTTTGTTCCATTTTTGGTTTCTTATGAATTTTCTTGATCTTCTTCTAATTCTTCAGTCGATTATTTTTTATCTTTTTCTCATCATGTTGTCTTCCTATATTCTGATCAATTGTAAAATAAGTATCTTTCAAATTATGTAAGAGAAATGCGTCTTCACTGATTATCAATTTTGCTGAAAGGGCTTTGAGTTGATTTTTTTCAATAGTTTCTTCTAACTCTAGGATTTTATGAATTTATTAGGCTAGATGTCATTTTTTATTTTTCTCTTTATATTACAACTAAGGTTGACTATACTGATACTAAGGAGGATACTGATGTTGAAATTGTTATCGTTGTCGATTGTATTGAGTTTGATATTGTATTTTTTGTACTAACTTATTTGTTTGATCACTTTGATTCATTTTATTTCCTTGATACTAATTACTTGGATTATATCTACAAAAAATTATTCTATGTCCCCTTTTCTTACATACTTGAAAATATCTATTATTCTATTTTGATTTATCCCTTGATGTTGAAGTAATATTACCTTGTGAATTATCTTTTGATACTAAGGCATTGTTAGTCATTTCATATTTTTTTGAATTTTCTACTTCATACTATTGATTGGTCTTTCATGCACATACTGTGAAGAGTAGAAAGGAAACACAAGTAACACATAAATGAGAATGAATTCCCTCACACTTTAGGATCTTACTAGATATCCAAGGTGTGAGTTACATATTTGGGTCAAATGTCTTTGCTCTTTTCCACTTCCAAAATAGTTTTCAATGGACTATCTATGTACCTATAAAGGGGTTCAACTTAAATCCATTTTTGTTTGGTTCATCAATCAAATTTACATTTGTAAATAGATCTAGCTCTTTGAATTTCAACAAATTAAAAGAATAAAGGATTTTAAAAAACATAGAATGGATCTCTTTGAAATGAAAAATAGAGAGGGTAAGGTAGGGCAAAAAAAGAAGTGGGATTCAGTAATCTTAATTATTAATTATATTTCAATTTGGCATACTATTATGTTTTCCAATCGTAACCAATAGAATAATAAATTGTCCAAATTTCTAAGATCAATTTATTATCTAGCAAGGGGTGAAGCAATTTTTGGGATAGATCAACTTGTTTAAAACATAGTTTTCCCTAGAATTAATAGGATGTATCTATGGATAGCAAACACTCATGCACACAAACCACAACTATCAGATTCAGATAGTTAAACTAGTTGATTTAAACACATCCTTAAGATAGTTTAATATTTCTAAAATTCAAATATTGCTTGGATGATTTTACTAGTAGCTTGGATCATGTAGCAAAATTAGAGCAAGTAAAATAAGAATTAAACTCCAAAATTCAAACTACAATGAATCTCTTTCTTAACACTAACATCATACCAAAATTAATCAAACTCATAACAATTTTATTACATACATAGAAGAATATTAAGCATCTGGCTACACCACTTCAAAGTAACAACACCGCAAAAGATCCCATGTCAACAACAAATGAATTTTACAAAAAAATAGTTTAAAAAAAGTACTTATATTATAAATTATTGAATGCTTTCCTTTCATTCAATGGGAGTATATATATAGACTAAGGACATGCCCTAATATTTTAAAATATCTTACTCCCACGGAATTAAACCACAATATAAAAATCCCACCATTCCTAAATATCCATCCAAGTATCTCACCATAAATAAGAAAGATACAATCTAATCTTATCTTTGTCAAAACGGAGACCGCGTGCATATATTTTTTCTTACTTTCTATCCAATTGTAGATGCATTTATTTAGAGCACACTACTTTGGCCATACCTCATAAAGTCTCCATCTACAATGAGCCATACAATAACCATACTTCATTGAATTTCAATTTGCATGATGCTCAGGAATCTTGGAAATGCCATGCCTCATTAAATCTTAGCACTCTGTAAGTTGGGTTGATCATTAATTTTTATCCATATTTCATCCTTGCACAATGATATTGCTTGCTTCGTATTGAAATTCCATGCTCGGTATCACATCCACCATTACTTTGATTGCCAACAAATTTCCTACAATTTTTTGAACCTTTTAATTTTTTAATTATTATTATTTTTAATTTACATGGTGGAATCAATAGCCACCATTTTTTTTTTAAGAAAAAAACCCCTTGTGGGGTCGCCTTGGTCTGAGACACCATGAATAGGGGGTTCTACACCGTCAAAGTCACCCGGGAGTCAGACACAGCCCTGCCCGCACCAACATTATCAATTGGATTTTGGATACCCAATTTAGATTTTTGGTAGGGTGGAGATTCGAACCTAGGACCTCCCTTGGAGGATTGCCCTCTCCTCTCCAACTCACCTACAACCCCTGGGTAATTGGTAGCCACCATTTATCTGGGTAGATTGTCCAACTTTTATGGTTGCCATAGTATTTTACGTTGTTCACCCTGGAAGTTTCCACATAGGTCTTCGTACAGTCCTCCCCTATAACCACTATGCCACAATAATTTTAAACCTTTTATGCCACTAAAAGCACCAAGAAAGGGACAAGCATTCATTCCAATGAGGCCCGTGATTTTAACCTTAGACCTCTACCCCCCTTATGGATTTTGGTCAAACCAATTGGTCTACACCTCGGACCTTGATTTTTTGATTATTAATTAATTAATTGAATTAATTATTTTATTTTTTAAATATCCCTAAGGTTTGAGATTTTATTTTTAGGGAAAAATATCATATTTAGTATTTAATTACAATGCCCTTCCTTTCATCAAATTTGTGCTCATGCAAAGAAAATCCAAAATGCGCTCTACACAAAGGAAATAAAAAATATGCTCTTTTAAAGAAAAAATAATAAAATTTCAAATCTGCACTCTTTAAATGAATAAAAATACAAATGCGCATGATATACACTACACCTTACAAATTTCCTTAATTTTCCCTTTTCTTGCGATTTGGTTTTTTTCAACGATTTCTTGTAATCCGATGATTTTGTGCAAGGTTGACTTTTTAACGCTTTTGTGATATTGTGTCATTTACAAAGAGAACTAGAAATCATTCCATTTACAAAGACTTAGATAAATTTCCTTCATTTCCATTTTTCCCCCAAATTAGTGTTTTATAACGAATTCAAGGATTTCAACGAAATTGAGAAATCACTCAACTTTCAAAGAAATGAAGAAATCTCATTTGCACTCAAAATACAAAGGAATGAAGAAATCTCATTTGTGCTTAAAATACAAAGGAATGAAGAAATCTAATTTTCTCCCAAAATCTCATTTTCTTGCAAAACTCCATTTTCTCACGAAATCTTATTTTCACGTGAAATCTTGTTTGCGCTCAACTTACAAAGGAATAAGGAAATCTCATTTTCTCCCGAAATATCTTTTTCTAATGAAAAATCATTTTCTCTCGAAATCATAAGACCTTTGATGTAGACTACCTTATATCTTCCTAATGTTTAGAAACTAAAAAAATAACAATATTGCAAAATTTATCTTTCCTATGTTTGATGTTGAATTCCTTTTGAATCCTATATAATCAATTTGCAAAAACTTTTTAATATTTTATTTAAAAAAATAACTCAAACCAAATTCAAATTAATCTAAGAAATCAAAAACTTATTATTAAATCCTTATAAATATAAAGTTCACATACTACTTATCTCTCCATTTGCTTACTAATTCATCCTTAATAAAACATTTACTAATATTCTACCTTATTTCTCCTCAATATAACTTAATAATTTATTCTAGAAATGCAATTTTATAAAGCTTTAAAACTTATCAATCCAAAAAATATTACACTTTGAAAAACCTAATTCAAATATATGAATTGTTCGTGCCTGCTTCGTTGAGTTTCCTTGAAGTGCGACTTCCAAATCATGCACCAACTTATTTAATTAACCTATGCAAAAGTTATGTGCCATCATTCGAGTGTTTCATTTAGAATGGGAAAAAATAGAATGTTAGGGTTCCAAATTCCAATAAGGATGTTACATATTCCAAAAACACTCTATTTCAAACATTAAACTACTCTTTTTTGTTAATGGAACATTTTAGATTCTTCTTACCAAGTGTTGCTCACTTGAACATCAATTGAATAACCCTATGGTTACTTTGATGATTCCTGTCTACGTTGGAGAAAATGCTTGCTATTGTTTTAATGATAGATTTAAAGATTGTCTATTCCTTTCCAACAACGTCTATTATATTTTTGTTAGGGCCAGATTCTAATAAAAAACAAGTTTCATATAATTGATAATACTTAGGTTTAAATAGGTACAAACACGCCCATAAACCAGTAATCACGCATAGATCGCGTAATATACGCCCAAGGCGCATAAGAGCCAAAATAGGAAGGAAATTTGTAAAACAAATTGCTAACAATCACTAATGAATAGTGAATGATGCTAACAAGAGTTTAACAACTAACAAGCTATGAGCTATATCTAGCTAATGGCTAATCATATCCGACGTGAGTACAAAGCTCACGTGTGATTTATGAACATAGGAAAAATAATAAAATCCTAGGAATTAGAACCCTAAGACTAACAACTAATCCTATGTCTAAATGATGCCCTCATCATACCTCCCCACTCAAGAAGCATTGGACTCCAATGTTTTTACAATAGAAGTGGAATCTGAACTTACCAAACACTGCAATGAAGGCTCATAACAAGGTGGAAGAACATCTTGGAAGCCATGGGATGCTAGTGTAGAGATACAATGTTGAGGGGAATCCCTTGCCAAATGAAACATGATGACAAGGAGTAAGGACCTACTACTAGACCTGCAAAGGTTGTTGAACATCTAAAACTTGAGAAAATGACATCGAAAGAGGTCATTGTAGTACTCGATGTGGAACAATAAGAGGAGTAAGATGAGCAATAGGAGGAGGCACTGATGCTAGAGGAGGAATGACCTCCTTAGGAATAGAAGGATGAAGGTCCTTTGGCCATGAGACTAAATAAATCCTTGGGGAAGACCCCAACAATTTTGTATGTGGAAGATTACGTATAAGAAAACTCTTACTCTAATGATGCAAAGAATAGATTTTATGATAAGCATCATATGAATCTCACTTATCATATTGATAAGGCTGGCTAAGAATCATTCCACACAAGTCCTTGGGAGTCACGTCACAGGTGACTAGATCCACATAGTGTGGACCAAGGGCAAATGATAAAGTACAATGTTTTATGATTGCTGAAATAGTTCCCTCATCCTTTTAACCAAGTGAATAGGGAGAAGGATGGGGTTCGACTAAAAATTTGAGATGATCAACCACATATTCAAAGATGAGATTGGCCGTGGAGCCATTGTCAAAAATGCAACTCGCAAGAAAAGTTGGGAAGTAGATGAGCCAGTGTGAGGAAAAAACTCTCTCTATGTTTTTATCGATGCAGAAGGGTTACTTGGTTTGGTTTCCCCTGAATTTCTAGATACACTGTATCTTCTCCTACATAATTAATGGGTCCATATTATGGTGCCTCCTAGTGAGGTTGTGCAAGTAAATTTCTCTTCTTTCTGAAGAACTCAGCTTCATTATATCCTCGTTTATTATAATAATTACAATTTTTTTTTCCATTATTAGAAGGGGAAGAAGAAGAAGTAGAAGAAGAAGAAGAATTTTTTGAAGCTTTTTCGAACTGTTACTACTATGGTGGTCCCAGTTTGGGTGCCTTGGATGAGGTCCTTGACTTCATAGCAATTTTATCTTCTTCTAGTTGTGCCTTATTATATACCTTATTCAAAGTGGCACAAGATGCATATTTCAACTCTCTAAAGATTTGATCTTGCAAACCACTCTTAAAATTATTTATAAGTTTAGGAGTGGGATCAAGGATGCTATTAAGAATCCTTAATTTGTTGAATTTACCAATGTAATCTTGAACACTCATGTTGTGTCCTTGCCTCAGATGAAGCCATTGGAAATTCAAATCCTCAAAAAAATTGGAAGGATAGAATGTATCCTTCAATGCCTAGACCAATTCATCCCAAGTGTTTATGGGATCCTGAGTGCTTTGACGATCCTGTACCAAAACTTTAGCAATGCCAGAAAGTTTTAGTTTTACAAAAGCAACTTGGTCATATTTTTTAATTTTGTTGTAGTCAAACCATGTATCCATGTCAAGAATCCAACTATTGAGAATGTCTGGATCCCAAGAGCCATTATAAATATTAACCTCACATTTTATTTGAGGTCGAGGTTCATGATTTGGACTAGGTGGACTAGGCCCAGTCATGTTTTGAACCTTGTTAGCCAAGATACTGACAACTTTAGCTATGGTGGCCACTTGATCCACCAAATTAGTAGCCATATGACATCTCGTGTAAGCCACAAGGGCTACAAAAACTCCACTCAAAAGAGTTACAAAATTTGCCTCGCATGGCAATTACAAGAGTGCTATGAGTTCCAAGCACAATAAACCACAAGATGACTTACAATTTGTTACCTCTTAGGCAAAAATTACAATCAATTGCAAAAATTTGCAAAATGATGAGCCTTATAAGCTTTTATAACACTTTTGAAATTTGAAAAATTGCAAAAAGATATGCAATTGAGAAATGTTTAATGAAATTACTTAAACATTTATAATTAATTAATTTTTAATTTTATTTAAACTAAAACAATATTTAAAGGAAATAAATATATTGTTTTAGTAACAAGGCATGTGCGCTTGGCCCTCATGGTGGCAAACCTTCTCGTCTTCTCCTGGAAGATGATGGACAACAACCACCGTGCAAGGTCCACCTAACCTCTGTATGGTGGTCAAAATAAGGAGGAACTGAATTCCCTCTTAAAGGCATTCAAAGTCCACCTCCTCATCAATATGGGATATGGGCCGTAGCAATTTAGATACCAAAAGGCCAAATCACCCTGTCGATCCATGCCCAATGATGAATATGAGTGATGGAGTTCCCTAAGGATGATTCCCGTCTATGCACATTGTCATAGAGAGAACTACGACAAAATCCAAACATGTAGAAAAGAAAATGAACCTCATCATCGAAACCCAAACGAATAAGAGAGGAGCTTCACCAGAAAAAAAATGTTCTATGAATTGATTATCATCTACATGATGGTTATCACTATAATGCAATTGTTACAATCTGATCTGATTTGGGCTAGCACTGTAATTCACCACACACCAAAATCCTAGTGCAAGGACGCAGAGTTTCTCAAAAAAAGGGTTGAAATTCCCTCGTCTAATAGGTATTCACATCAAAAACACATCTACCCTTTTTAGAAAACATAAGGTTGTTGGAAACTCATTACAACACATCCACGCTTTGTAGTTTCAGTGATCGAACAAAAATAGACAGAACTATTGTGGTTCATCCACAACACACCCCAGAAGTGGGGACCCACCTTTGTTTTTGCAGGTTTTAGGGAAGATCTCAAAGACCCGGATGCTAAAAATGAAGAAGAGAAGAAAAATGCCTAAGTGTTGAAAGGGTCGCGAAATCGTGACCTGTCTCTCCATCGCTACGAGTTGCCGAGAGGAAGCACAAGGTTGAAAGTGGTAGCGAATCGCTACCACTTCATGAAGCGGAGGCTCGAAAGAAAAAGTGGTAGCGAATCGCTACCACTTCGTGAAGCGGAGGCTCGAAGGAAAAGTGGTAGAAAATCGCTACCATTTCGTGAAGCGGAGGATCGAAGGAAAAGTGGTAGCGAATCGCTACCACTTCGTGAAGCGGAGGCTCGAGACCAAAGTGGTAGCGATATCGCTACCACTTCATCGAAGGAAGGCTCGAAACCAAAGTGGTAGCGATATCGCTACCACTTTTTGAAAGGAAGGCTCGAAACCAAAGTGGTAGCGATATCGCTACCACTTTTTGAAAGGAAGGCTCGGAACCAAAGTGGTAGTGATATCGCTACCACTTTTTGAAAAGAAGGCAAAGAGAAGTCGATAGCAATATCGCTACAACGAGCTACTACGGGCGTACGGACCAAGAACATGTCACGATATCGCAACATGTCACGATTTCGCAACATGTCGCGTTATCGCGGCTAGGAAACGGAAGAGGCCAAATGCAAATTCTGTCGGGATTTCCATGGGAAAGCGTTACGAAAGGTGTAGGAGATGCAGGACACGTGGCAGAAATGATAGAACCAGAGTAACGTTTCATAACAATAGTTACTGGCCGCAGAGATCGAGCGTTACGATTGCATGCAAAGGTTAGAATACCAAAAGGCAGGAATTGAAGCGAAGGGTCCCGGGAGTCGAAACGAAGCGTCATGGAGCAGTCGAGAACACGTGACAGAAAGGTTAAATAGCAAAAATGTAGATGGATACAGGGGCTGGAGACTGTAACAAAAAAGCATTACTTATTGAAATAAAGGATTTTTCTTTGGTAACATGACTTTTGTGTGTAAAATCAAAAGGATATCAAAGCCAAAACTATTGTTTTACTGTCAATATTTTCGTTGCATCATTTTGTCTTGTATCTATTTTGTTTACGCTATGGGATGGGTTACGATAGGTGAATGGTAGAATGATGCAGTTATATTCTTTTCCTTAGAGTCTTGCATCTGATCCGATTAGATTGTGTGTTAGTACAGATCCGATCGGTTGGGTTGTTTTGGGGACTTCATCTCTTAACTTGGGATTTTGCAGGGAGGAGATCGTGAACCATTTTAATATCCTTCATTATTTTCCAGCTGATTCAAAATAACAATTTCTGTTTTATTCCTTGATATGCTTAATTTCATGTCAGAGACTAACACTGAAATAACAGAACTATTGAATGGAGATAAAACGAACAAGTTAACCTTAGAATAAATTGTGAATATTAGAACATCAAAAGGAGTTTTGTTTATTTTTGATTAATCAAACAAGTCAAGATTATAAAGTTCATTGAGAATCAACAAAGGCCCCTTGTTAACAGCTATCTGTAGGATTTGAGTTATTCTGGGATATATTAGTTGCATGTATTAAATTGAAATTCGTTTTATATACGTAAAAGTTGTTTCACAAAGAAACTTGGAGAAATAATAAAAGGAAGGAAAATAAAATAAATTATTTCTTTGCAAGAAAGAGTCTCTTGTTCGAGACTCTAAGTTGCGTGTTATTATTTGTAATATGACAAATTAACACTCAACATTTTGGCACTAGAAGGAGGGCCTTCTATATTGCTTTGCAATTTTGATTTGTTCTAACAATTAACGTGGGTAGTTTTGTTTCCACCTATTGTGTGTAGGTTGGACATTTAGGCGGTGGTGTTCCTTTGATTTCCTTTTCATTGCCTTAAAAAAAAAAAAAAAAAAAAAAAAAAAGAGGGAATAAAAGCTTGATGTTGAATGCATGCCTAAGATTGGGAGAATATGAAACATTGGAATCATGTTGTAAAAGCTCCACATGTAATACAAACAGTTAATTTAGATCATTTGAAGCTTGTGATGCATGAAAAAGTCAGTTTTGCATGACAAATCATCTCATTTGCAATTCAAGAAATAATGCATTCATGTTCCATCTCACTTTTCATACATTTCACCGTAGTGGCATATGCATCTTAGGTGCAATTCATTTGAGTATGTTGAATCCTCTTAGGGTTAGGTTATAACATAAATCCAAGTAAATCCTAAGGTTGGAAACTGAGTCTTGAAGTATCTAGGACCAAGCACGTTTCATACATTAAAAGGGATCTTGAGAAAAATGATCAAAACCTAACTTGGAGGAAAAGGTTGGGCGAAAATGGTTTTCATGTCTATCCTATTATGCAACATGATCCTAAAAATAGTGGTTTTGACCACTTCCATAGAGCTTAAAGCCTAAAATCAGAGTAGTAAGGATAGGGTTAAACTCTCATCTCGGTTGGTTGGGAGTCTGATTCCCCAAAGTTCTGATTTCACATCCACTTGCACATGGGTTCAAGATAGTAGGGACTCATAACCAACTTTGGGATATAATGAACCGTTCACTAGTGGATCCTAAGAGGGTTTGGTAGTCTTGAATGTTTGCACATAATACTACAAGAGTGACTATACATTTTCTCATGGCATATTCAGTAGGATATGCAAATCATTCACAATTTCGCATATGCATTCATGCAAAACCGATGATGGAATGTGGATCAAATTCAAATGATAAGGAAAGGAATTCATTGCACACACCGAGCTAGTACTTGATGATTCTGATAATTCATGTACTTCTAATTTTGGGCATTAGTTATATTGATTATGGGCTAACCCATGTTTTCAAATTTGTGATTTGTGTTAGGTTGGGTTCTTACTAAAATGCTCAAGAGCATTTGACAGCAGAGTCGCCATTTGTTGTGGTTCATCCACAACACACCCCAGAAGTGAGGAACCACCTTTGTTTTTGCAGGTTTTAGGGAAGATCTCAAAGACCCGGATGCTAAAAATGAAGAAGAGAAGAAAAATGCCTAAGTGTTGAAAGGGTCGCGAAATCACGACATGTCGCGATATCGCGACATGTCGCGAAATCGTGACCTGTCTCTCCATCGCTACGAGTTGCCGAGAGGAAGCACAAGGTTGAAAGTGGTAGCGAATCGCTACCACTTCGTGAAGCGGAGGCTCAAAAGAAAAATTGGTAGCGAATCGCTACCACTTCGTGAAGCAGAGGCTCGAAGGAAAAGTGGTAGCGAATCGCTACCACTTCGTGAAGCAGAGGCTCAAAGGAAAAGTGGTAGCGAATCGCTACCACTTCATGAAGCGGAGGCTCGAGACCAAAGTGGTAGCGATATCGCTACCACTTCATCGAAGGAAGGCTCAAAACCAAAGTGGTAGCGATATCGCTACCACTTTTTGAAAGGAAGGCTCGGAACCAAAGTGGTAGCGATATCGCTACCACTTTTTGAAAGGAAGGCTCGGAACCAAAGTGGTAGCGATATCGCTACCACTTTTTGAAAAGAAGGCAAAGCAAAGTCGATAGCGATATCGCTACAATGAGCTACTACGAGCGTACAGACCAAGAACATGTCGCGATATCGCGACATGTCACGATTTCACGACATGTCGCGATTTCGCGACATGTCGCGTTATCGCGGCTAGGAAACGGAAGAGGCCAAATGCAAATTCTGTCGGGATTTCCATGGGAAAGCATTACGAAAGGTGCAGGAGATGCAGGACACGTGGCAAAAATGATAGAACCAGAGTAACATTTCATAACAACAGTTACTGGCCGTAGATCGAGCGTTACGATTGCACGCAAAGGTTAGAATACCAAAAGGCGGGAATTGAAGCGAAGGGTCCTGGGAGTTGAAACGAAGCGTCATGGAGCAGCCAAGAACGTGCGACAGAAAGGTTAAATAGCAAAAATGTAGATGGATATAGGGGCTGGAGACTGTAACAAAAAAACATTACTTATTGAAATAAAGGATTTTTCTTTGGTAACACGACTTTTGTGTGTAAAATCAAAAGGAGATCGAAGCCAAAACTATTATTTTACTGTCAATATTTCCGTTGCATAATTTTGTCTTGTATATATTTCATTTATGCCATGGGATGGGTTACGATAGGTGAATGGTAGAATGATGCAGTTATATTCTTTTCCTTAGAGTCTTGCATCTGATCTGATTAGATTGTGTGTTAGTACAGATCTGATCGGTTGGGTTGTTTTGGGGACTTCATATCTTAACTTGGGATTTTGCAGGGAGGAGATCGTGAACCATTTTAATATCCTTCATTATTTTCCAGCTGATTCAAAATAACAGTTTCTGTTTTATTCCTTGATATGCTTAATTTCATGTCAGAGACTAACACCGAAATAACGGAACTATTGAATGGAGATAAAACGAACAAGTTAACCTTAGAATAAATTGTGAATATTAGAACATCAAAAGGAGTTTTGTTTATTTTTGATTAATCAAACAAGTCAAGATTATAAAGTTCATTGAGAATCAACAAAGGCCCCTTGTTAACAGCTATCTGCAGGATTTGAGTTATTCTGGGATATATCAGTTGCATGTATTAAATTGAAATTCGTTTTATATACGTAAAAGTTGTTTCACAAAGAAACTTGGAGAAATAATAAAAGGAAGGAAAATAAAATAAATTATTTCTTTGCAAGAAAGATTCTTTTGTTCGAGACTCTAAGTTGCGTGTTATTATTTGTAATATGACAAATTAACACTCAATAAGAACCAAAACTCCTCTCTAGAAATAGTTAAAATGTTCACTGTAACCCTGCTACAACACCAACCTGCGTTGATGATGTTCGTCCTATCAATCGATGGAATGACGAATCACAACGAACGTCCAAAAAACCAAATCTCTTCGTCAAAAATTGTTGTTCATTTCCTGCAATCACAAAAATATGAAAAACATATCTGATTGTCGTGGAACAACACATTAGTTTCATTGAGCAAGGATTATCCCACATGGGGAAACCGATGTGAGTAAGGGGTTTTTAAAAAGAGAATCACACGACGAAAGTTATGACGACCACATGGTGGTCGAGCCCTTTATGTGTACCTTTAGATTACTCTCACCACATAGTCCCCTAGTTGTCCACGTATGTTGTGTTCGCCAAGTGAATCGATGTCTTTCATTTCCACGTAGGTTGCATCCATCCCATCCTTCTTTGTCAGGTAGCCTTTGCGGTCAAATCAGGTATCCACCCACGTAGGTTGGCACTTAGCCCAACTGTCGTTCACCACTCACCACCAGTATTACCTTGCTTGCGGTATTGTTGACCTTCCTTTGAAGCATAGGAGACCGCCAACATAAAAATAATGCCTCGTCAAAATTGTGTTAAAAAAAAATTAAAAAATTGAAGGAAGTTACAGATAGAAAATCGCTTAGAATCTCCAAATGGGAAAAATCAGATAGAAAATCGCTTAGAATCTCCAAATGGGAAAAATAAGACAAAAAAAAAATCACTTAGAATTTCCAAATGGAACAAGTTACAGACAAAAAATCGCTTAGAATCTCCAAATGGAAAAAATTAGACAGAAAATCGCTTAGAATCTTCAAATGGAAAAAATCACTAGAATTGCCAAATGGAACCCTCGGTGAAAATCACTTAGAATCTCCAAATGGAAAAAATCACTAGAATTGCCAAATGGAACCCTCGGTGTAAATTTCGAGAGAAATTTCTAACTGTTTAAGGAGCCCGATCGATTGATTGACTATGATACCAAATTTTAGGCATAAATCGATAATCACACACAAATCACGTATAGGAAGGCAATTTATAAAACAAATTTCTAACAATCACTAATGAATAGTGAATGATGCTAACAAGAGTTTAACAACTAATAAACTATGAGCTATACCTAGCCAATGGCTAATCATAGCTACCTAGCTAATGGCTAATCATAGCTAATGTGAGTACAAAGCTCACATGTGATTATAGGAAAAATAATAAAATCCTAGGAATTAGAACCCTAATACTAACAACTAATCCTATGTCTAAATGATGCCCACATCAATTTCCCTTTCTAGTGTTGGTGAATATTGCACTTCTCTTCCTGCAATGAATTTTAGGAATGCTTATTGCTCTTCTCTTCTTGTGTTGATTGTTGTACTTCTATTTTTATGATATGATTTTTGTACTTCTCTTCCTACATGTGCTCACGGAGATAACTGTTGTACTTCTCTTCCTGCATGTGCTCCTAGAGATTCAACTGCTACACTTTGCTTTTGTGCTTGACTTTCATGAGAATTTCTCCTTTGGACAATATTATCAATTCAATCTTGCTACTTCTAATCTGTTACACTCTAATATTAAGGTTTTGACTTCTAATCCACTACACTCTTTTTATTTTAGGTTAGTCTACACTTATGTACTAGGATGATGCTTACTCGACTATGGGTGCTCTACCTTAGGTGACACTCATGTTGATCCTTCATTCAGAAATAGATACTCTACATCTGCCTAGCTTGAAACATTAATAATAATTGCTGTATTACATTGTTGTCTTCTTGATGCACCAATAAACCAAATAACTTATTCTTATACTTGCACTTGTTCAAGTCAAATGACTAATTCTCTTAGTTGTACTTGCTCAGGTCGGATGACTTATTCCTTTTGCATGGAGTAGATTAGCATTGTCCTTTTGTTCTTTATCTATCTTTAAGATATATATTTAATTCTACTTTATCAAGAAACTCAATCCTAAGATATCTTAGACTTTGATTTTCTCAGTCCTTCTTCCAGCAACTACTTATCTTGCTAATACTTAAGCCTACATGATTTTACTTCAAGCTTAATGAAACATATACCTATATTGATATCTTCTCAAGACTTGTTATATCAAGTCTTCTTTTTGTAGTTGGCTGAATGAAGCTACTTTCTTTAACCTTATTATTTTATCATGGGCCTTTCTAATGGCCTCTCTATCAACTTTATACATACCTCTTTTCTTACTTATAAGGGCCTTCCTTCAATATTGGCCTCTCGGGCCCATGTCTTCTATATTGGTTTATTGAACCAATGTCAAGGTCAATATGACCTAGATAATCACTTCAAGATCTAAATCTATCCTTCATTTATGTCAAGATATTTTTCTAAGACCTATAGTTTGCTGACTCTTATTCTCTATCAAGTTCTATCTTCAAGACCTAAAATATTTATGTCAAGGTCTACCTTTAAGACCTAAAATCCACTATGTTAAGGTCTACCTTCAAGACCTAAATCAAGTAATATTCTACAACTTAAATCAATCTTTTCTTGATGAAATATTTCTACCTTCTTACACTTAGAAGATAAAATTCTTCTTTGTATGTTGTAGAAATCTTCTCACTCTTTTGATGATCAATATTTGTTTTAGCTCTATCTTAGGTCACACCTAAGAGCTCAAATTATGTCAAGGGTTATCTATCTCCTTGAAATTATTTTGATGTCAAGGGTTGAGTATTGTGGGTGAATTTTATCACCTCTTCACCTAATATTATTTTAAGACGATATGTAGTTAGATAGAGTAACAAATTTTGAAGCATTAAGGATGAACAGAAAGATGAGAAGGCAAGCATTAAAGCTAAATTTCAAAGTCCCACCTAACTTTTAGACTAAAATCCTGGATTCCAAACACCCATGCTAGGAGGACGGAGGAATGAGAGAGTAACATAAGAACTTTTGTTTCCAAATCCCCATCCCATGAATAAGTAGAAATTTGGGGGGAGTAATAGGCAAGTTCCAAGCCAGGTTATCCATCTATGGGGTGGAGAATCGGGAAGGTGTTCAAGCAGGAATTGTGCCCAAATAGCTAGGAAGCATGGGAAATCCTCAGGAATAGACATTAAGGATCTCAAATTCCTTGTACTTATGGTTAATGGGCACATTTTGAAAGGCACGACTTCAAAGGTAGTCAATTTAGGGTTTTCTCATGACAAAAAGAGGTAGGAAAAATTTATGACCCAACAACTATGTCAGAGTAATAAAAGGTTTGGATTGATGTAGAAGTTCCTAAATCCTTCTATAAATTTTTTATCCCTCCTAGAAAAATCATCAGTAGATCTTCCAACCATTCCAACATGATTCTTCCCGTTGGATGCCATTAATGCTTGAATTTGAATTCATTATAAAATATTCTATAAATAGCAAAATGTTCACCATTCCAAAGGGTGGATCTATGGTCTTTATAATTCATATGTAATTCTTCATTACCTATAAATAATAGTGTATCACTATTTGGTCTCTCAATCTATCTTCGCTTCTATTTTTTGTCTGTGTGGATGTTTATTTTTACGATGGCTATCTGAGTTGGTTCACGTAATTCTACTTTATGGATTTTGTGGGTCTTTCTGGGTAGTTCTAGAATTCACATCCACCCCTAGAAATCGAGGTTTATTTTTTCTAAAGTCAATAAAATGGGAGCGCTCTAATTCTACTACCTATATTTCATGCATCCTCCTAGTGGTTTTGGAATTCACCCCTACCCGCTACGTCGAATGAGGAGTGAAGACAAGGAAGGTTGATCTGTTAGGTGATTCACTATTATTTGCATCAACAACATTGAATGAGTGTGTCTTGATGCAACCACACCCCATTATTGTTAGTTTTGGTTATAGCCTTCTTTATTTTCTTTCTCACTCCATTTTCTCCCTTTCTCCCTTTGCGATTTAGGTAGCTAGAACCACATAAGTTGACCTTCGATCAACCCTACATCTATCAGGCCATATGGCCATTCAATGCTAGTCAGGGATGACCAAGCATGATCCTCACTCATCCGATGATGGTTTTTACACAAACAATATTTGGTGACTCTATTGGAGAACTTTGAGTTTTTATGTTTGAGAAAATTAGAGTTTGATGATACTTTGGTTTATCCATATACAATTCAAATCACCTGGTGACTCTGAGCTGTGCAACATCTCTAGATCATCAGATCAGTTGCCTCTTTAAGATAAAATATTTTTCTTAGAGGACCCAAAGTTTGATGAGTATCCTTGATCTCATCATTGGAGATATAATGCTCATATGGCAACTATAACTCCAACGCATGCATCGGGACCTTTGAATGCTAGTACCTCAATGGCCCATCTGAGCTACCCATAGTGGAGCGATCCTAGTCCACTAGATCTCCAATCCTGGTATAGATTCTTGAAAATGCCCTAAAGAATCTGATCAAATATGATGGCACTTTAGGAATCACTTGAGAACATCTTGAAGATGTTGCTGCACTAGCGCTCCTCAATGGAATATCACATGAGGATGTCATGATCAGGATCCTAGTCTTATCTCTAAAAGGGAGGGTGTTGTGGTGGTATCATACCATTGGGTGGATAACCATCCACTCATGGATGGATTTGGTGGAAGCCCTTATTGACACAATTTACAACTCCATGGATCCCTTCCAACTCTTGATGCAATTCAAATTCATCAAGAGGAACCATTTTGAGTCTATAACAGACTTCAATATTCAATTCAAAAGGATATGGAGGAGGATCCCCTTTGAATACCTGTCATCCCCCATCCAAGTTCACCTATACTATGTCTAGGATTTTAGTTTAGATATAGGTAACTTGCTGTATCAAATAGAGAAAAATAGATTCCTTCAAATATTTTAAGAGGCCATGTGGGTAGAGCGACTCCTACTTCCAAAAAAAAATATCTTAAGAGATCCTACATTATCATCCACTTTTTCATCTACTACCATTGCCTTTTCAATAGCACAAGTGCCATCTAATGTTGTGTATGGGCCAAGGCCACAACTATGCAAAACACAAGGGGTGGATCTCTTCTTGAGCTCATGCATAGGAGATACAAGCACCATTCCTATAGTGAATAATTTTACTACTTGCACCTCCTTTTAGAAAATAAGGAATCTGGACCAGGTCAAGAATTCTACTCACAAAGATGGAGTATTTTTGCACCCTTTTTGTATCTAGGAATAGGATGGGTAAGGGTCAAGTCATATTCTAGGTGGCTTAACATGCAGGTTTTGAGGAGGTCCCATCCACAATAGACTCAATAAATGAGATATCTAAGGAGAAACATGCAAGGACAATGGAGGCGTGCGAGCTCAAGATTTTACAAGTGTATCCCAAGGAATGGAGATACTAGAGCCTGTTGTCACATGAACCAATACCAGAAGAAGGCTCCCACGTGGTAAAATTCACTGCCACTTTGATCATCAATCGTATAAGTATTGGTATGCATGATGACATACCAAGTTGTAATTTATTCAAAGCTTAGAAATATTTTGGGCAATGCTAGCCAAACTATAAAAGGTACATCAAATTCAACATAATTTGGTCTGGGTATTGTAGATTCATTGGATAATCTCTAAGATGAGTTCATTGTTGTAACGTGCTAGTTTCATCGCAATTTTGTGTAAAAAAACTGATAGTTAAAAAAAATGTAGTAAGCACATGGCCAATGACATCATCCTATCTATTGGTGACTTATGTAGGATTTCTAGAAAGAATAGTAATTTTGAAACATTTCCTTTGTTCCAAGTATTCTTCTATATGTTTGTCATGACCCCATGCCCAATGGACCAAGGCTCAAAATTCATGCATCCCGTCATACGATCTGATGAAGGATGTTTTCAATTGAGCTATAAATGGAACCTCTAAGGTAGATGCAACATATGTGAGAAGCATACAATCAGAATTAGGCTGCAACTGAAGAGTCCCTATGAGAGTGGTGATAAGCTAATCAAGTTTTTACATGATTGCATCAAGAAAAGATATTGTTGAAAGCATGAGATTCCGAAAGAAAGAAACACTGAGATGCAATAAAAACAGAACTAGCTAGATGCATGAAATAACACGGATGTAATCACATCAAAAAGTAGGAGCACAACCCTTTTTATTCATGTGGTTCCAACTCGGTTACAATAGCATGATTTCCATTACAAAAGTGCACAGTGATCTTCTTCCGCATGCCCACATTTGAAACGGGCGGGCCAGTGTTGCCACCGCTTGCGTTGATGAATCTTTGCTCTTTCCTGCTTCTCTGCTGTTAGAAACCTGTGTGCAAAGTGAAAGCAAAAGACGTTAGTAGCACCTGTATCGAAAATAAAAGCATTTGATTTTTGAGACAAATAAAACATACGTGCAAAGAAAATGATTAAAACAACAGATTGCAAGTTAGTAGGAACGAAACGAAATCTACTGTTAGAAATCCGATGAATGCATGCTTGAAATCAAAATTCAAAATCATGACGTAAAAGAAATAAAAATACACTGAGCTTTATCGACAAATGAATGGATCCATGGATCCGGATTCATGTTCTCTGTATTAAGGATGTAGAAGAAAATGAATCAAAAAGGTGTAATCGGGTCTCCGGTTTAGCAGCACTTTGTTGCGTTTTAAAAATGCTCGTTCCTCCTTCTGGGTGGAAAAATCCACCATTTTATAGACCCAAGGGGTATCCTTGAATTGCGTGCATAAGTGCCATGCGTTGGTCAAAGGTGCCATGTGGCGGTCATGTCTCCACGAGAGAGGAAAGTCCTCCACGACTCGTGCTTCCGTTAATGCCACTGTGACAGTCCTTCAACGGCCCACACAACTGACTGTGGTGTCACTGCTAGTTGTCTAAAGCCCACCTTAAATCATTTTAACGACACTTTTAAATTTTTTAATGTTTTCCTTTAATTGTTTGAATTTTGCCTTTGAATGCTGACATGTCGCCTTTGATTGATTAAATTCCGTTTATGCACAAAATGTCAAAGTGTCGCGATATCGTGACATCGCGATATCACGACATCGCGATATCGCGACATCGTGATATCGTGACACTTCGGCCGAGGTTCCCCTTTGGGCCTTAGGTGTCACGATTTCGTGACGTCACGAAATCACGACACCTAAGGCCAAGGCTCCCCTTTGGGCCTTAGGTGTCACGATTTCATGACGTCACGAAATAGTGACACTTAAGGCCCAAAGGGGGAAATAGTGACACCTAAGGCCAAGGATCCCCTTCGGGCCTTAGGTGTCACGATTTTGTGACATCGCAAAATCGTGACACCTAAGGCCCGAAGGGGAGCCTTGGCCTTAGGTGTCGCAATTTCACGACGTCGTGAAATCGCGACACCTAAGGCCCGAAGGGGAGCCTTGGCCTTAGGTGTCGCTATTTCACGATGTCGTGAAATCGTGACACCTAAGGCCCGAAGGGGAACCTCGACCGAAGTGTCACGATATCGCGACGTCATGAAACTGCGATGTCATGATTTCGCGACGCCCTCGACCGAGGTTTGCCTTCGGGCCTTAGGTGTCGCGATTTCGCGATGTCCTCGGCCGAGGTTTGCTTTTGGGCTCTGCCTTGCTTAAGGCTTGCTTTTAATCAGGGTTTGCTTTTAATTAAAGTTTGTTCTTGTTTAATGTTTTGCTTAAGGATTTAAGGCTTGAAGTTTGTTAAAGGCTCGCTTTTGATTAAAGGCTTGTTAAAACGACCAACTTTGCTCTACTCACTTTCCAACCTTCTAAACTGCTGTGTAAGTGTCTAGGACCACTGTTTGACCTCTGAGGGCTACCCTGAAAGCTGTGTATGTCAATGCGATCAGTGTTTGTAGTCACTTAATCGGATTGGTGCTGTTTTGGTGTCTACAATTGCAATACCCCGAGCATTTTAGTTTTGGTCCTTGGTGGGGTATGTTGATAGGAATGCAATTTGCGGGGGTGTCCCTTGGATTGCCTTCCCTTTTGTTTCTTTTATTTTTCTATATTCTTCTCTTCCTTCTCTTTCCTTATTTCTTTGTTGCTACCAATCGATGAGGTTAGTCGTAGTCTCCCTCCTGCTTCTTCTCCTTTCTATGATTCCCTCCTTCCTTGCTTGGTGTTTCCACTTATCGTTTCCCTTATTTTCTTCTCTTCTAATTTCCTCCCCCTAATTTTACATTCACCTTTGAATTTCTTCCTCCTTTTTCCTACAACCCTCCTCGACTGTTTTTATTTATACCCTCACTATCCCATGTCCTCTCTACAATTTTTTTAGTTTCAATATGTAACTTTCTGGGTCCTTTTTCTCAAGGAAAAAGTCCCTGTGAGTCACCAAGAGTGTGGTGAACTTTGGCACCCCTTCACCCACTCTTCTTTCAGGATGAGATGTAGTTAGACAAAGTGCCCAATTTTGAAGCATTAAGGATGGACAAAAGGATGAGCAAGCAAGCATTAAAGCTGAATCTCAAAATCCTGCCTGACTTCTAGATGAAAAACCTGGATCCCAAAACCCCACCCCAGGAGGACGAAGTAATGGGAGAGTAACATAAGAAATTTTGTTTCCAAATACCCATCCCAAGAATGTATGGAACTTTGGGGGGAGCAGTAGTTGAATTCCAAGCCAGGTTATCGATCTATGGGACGGAGAATCGAGAAGGAGGTCAAGTAGGAACTATGCTCAAATAGCTGGGAAGCATGGGAGATCCTCAAGAACATGTATTAATGATCTTAGCTTCCTAATAATTATGGTTAATGGGAATAGTTTGAAAGGCACGAATTCAAAGGCAATCAATTTAGGGCTTTCTCGTGACATGAATGGGCAGGATAAATTTATGATCCAAAAACTAAATTAGAGTAATCGAAGGCCTATATTGATGCAAAAGCACCTAAATCCTTCTGGACAACTGCCATCCCTCCTAGAACAAAATATTAGTAGATATTCTAACCGTTCTAGCATGATTCTTCCTATTGGATGCCATTAATGCTTGAATTTGAATTCATTGTAAAATATTCTATAAATAGTGGAATGCTCACCATTCCAAAGGGCGGCTCTATGGCCTTTACAATTCATATGTAATTCTTCATTGCCTATAAATAATAGTGTATCACTATTTGGTCTCTCAATCTATATTCGCTTCTATTTTTAATCTATGTGTGGATGTTTATTTATGTGATGGCTATCTGAGTTGGTTCACTTAATTCTACTATCTAGATTTTATGGGTCTAGCTGAGTGGTTCTAGAATTTGCATCCACCCCTAGGCATCGAGGTTTATTTTTTTTAAAGTCGGTTGGGTGGGAGCGCTCTAATTTTGCTACCTGGATTTCATGCACCCTCTCATTGGTTATAGAATTTACCCCTATCCACTACATCAAATGAGAAGTGAAGATAGGGCAGGCTGATCTATTAGGTGATTCACTGCTATTTGCACCAGTGATGTCAAACGAGTGTGTCTTGATGAGACCATAACCCATCATTGTTAGTTATGGCTATGACCTTATTTTTTATATATTTTTCTCCCTTTTCTCCTTTTCTCCTTTATGAAGTAGGTAGCTAGAACCATAGGAGCCATCTTTATTTGAATATTGACCGCCTATGCCTCTCTTGGGCTGGATGACCGTTCAATGCTGGTTGACGATGGTCGATCATGCTACCCACTTGTTCGCTGATGGTTTTTACACCAATAGGTATTCCCTATAATTCAACTATCTTAAAGTTGATTCACCCCAATAATTGAGTCCTAGTCTTCACTAGTTATAACTATGAAAAGATCCTATTGATGAGTCATGGTCTTCACTAGTTATTTTGCAACCATGGAAAGACTCTATACCCGAGTCTTAGTCTTCACTAGTTATTTCTACAATTTTAGAAAGACTCTAGATTTTTGGTTACTATGATATTATAATAGAGTCTAGGTCTATCTCCATTTAAAGTATACAAACTCTAAATCAATTTTGTCAAGCTGAACAAAAATTGATTTTTTATGCAACTAAAAATAAATTTGACCTATGCAAGAAACTAGTTGCTATAGCTTTGATACCACCGATATATTTTGAAGCCTTAATATCAATATGAAACTGACAAGATAAATTTCACAGGATCAAATATACGATAGCCACAATATAGGAAGATAAATATAATGATGTAAACAAAATAATATGAGCCAATTAATATGTAAATCAAGGCTTATAATATATCAACTAAAATTCATTAATATACATAAATATATGAATGTAAATAGCCTAAATCATACATGTATAAAGCATGTAGCATGACTTACAATATTAATTGCTCAAAATGTATGCTGTCTTTATTACTCCTCTTTCACTTACAAATGTATCACAAAATCTATTACAATGATGATAAATTTGCTTACTATGCTATACTCACTATGCTTGTGCTCACTATATTTGTTGTATCTTCTATGGAGTAATATATAGCCATTCTAGAGTGACTCTTTGGTTACTTGACTATTCCTTTCCTTATTCCAAGTCTCATGACTCTTGGCTTCTCTACTTGATACTTACATACACATGACTATATCTTGTATGCACACCTAGACATGAATCTTCACTTAGCACTCTATAATCTAAGGACACTTGTGTACAATTAAATATAGAACACTTGTGCACATTTAATCACATTACACTTGCACACTTGCTAACATAACACTTGTTCATTAGCTGCACATTTTTACATCACATAAAGTATTATTCACACTCTAATCTAAGACTTGACCCTAGTCTAATATTTACAAGGTGTACCATGAAGGTGCCATGGGGGTACATTAGCATGTACCAAATAATTTAATATTCTCCAACATCATATATAGTTTGCACTATGTGGACTTCAAAGGACTTGCCTTAAAATGAAGATAAGGAAAATATGAGATTAGAAGGCAAAAGTTGATGAGTTTTGAAGCAAGAGGTACACACAAAAGAAGATCAAAGATTTTTAGGAAAGTAAATCAAGGTAGAAGATAAAAGTTAAATGAGATAGCCCATAGATACTTGTAAGTGCTTCAAAGTTCTAAATAGGACAGACAACTTTAATAAGTAGGTGTTGTAAGATAAAACCTTCAGTAAAAAGGGAAAGATAAGTTCTAAAGGGGTGATCAATTGCTCCAACAAGTGAGAACTCATCATAATAAAAAATGATATATGAGGAGTGGTACACAAACTCCCAAAAGAAGTAGTTGAGCTAGAATGGCACACCATTACTAATATAATGTAAAATAATCTACCAAACACTTCAATTTGCTAACATAGGAATAGGTAGGTGAGATATTAAAAAAAGAGAGATGACACCTGCAACAATGGAAGCTCTAAGTTGACATGAGACATGGTAAAGTATATTCATATTTAATTTTCAAAATCCCAAAAAAAATAGTTGAAAGAGTCAAAGTCACCTGCAATTTTGGAAGGAAATTCTCTCCACTGTATCTATAAATATTAGCAGTCTAGGCTATATAAAGGATTGACAAGTTTGCATTTGTAATATTTTGTAAGCTTTCCTTTCATTTATTTCTATATTGTAGTAAGCTCTTGAGTGGCTTGTGGGCAAATCGAACCCTCACTTCTAGCACAATCTATGTAAAAATTATTTTCATATATATATATATATACTAGAGGCTTACATGTCAGTTTTTTTGCTAGTCATTTATGGTTCCTATGATGACCAATATATGTATGTGTGTGTATGTGCTCAATATTTTGCATATATGCATGAATGGGAGGCCTATGTGTCTAGTTTTTTTGGGTAGTCATATATGGTTCTTATGCTCTAATCCATATCTTTGCACATATGTTTGTTGGTAACTCTCATTTGGGATCATCTATGTTGAGGAGAGGGAGTGTTCACCACTAGCATATAGCGTTTAGGCCTATTATGTAGGGAGATCTTAGCAAATATTTGGTGCATCACTACCTTTTCTTTTCTTTTGAGTTGTCTCTTTTTTTCTCTCTTGCATCTTTCTTTTCCTTAAGTTCAAGTGCACTTTATATTACATCTCAACAAGAAGTTGACGTTGTAAAAACTCCCAAAGGTCCCCAATTGAGCCAAAACACATCCTCTTTATTGAGGCCTAGTTGTGTCACTCTTTATGAGGTGAGATTATTTTAACCAAGAAAATTAGAGAGGATAATAATTTAATGGTACAATTAGTGGGATCCCAATGAAAAATAATTAGTCCTATAATCATAATAATTTAGGCATATACTTGATGAGGGTCTATACCTACCCCTACTTTTTGAAGTACATTTTTCAGTCACCTGATGACTCCACTTTAAAATGAACACTAGAAAAATCCATTGTTTGAATACATTAGAATGAGGTTATGATGAATGCCTTTGTCTATCTTCTTCTAGAGCACAAAATACATTCACCTAGTGTCTCCATTCTAAACAAATAATCTAGAGATATCTAGATAGAATACTTTTTGCCATGTTCTATGCCATAAAAAGTGACAAGAGTTGCTATCACTATTCACCACCATGCAAAAAATAAGAAGAGATATAGACCATAATATGACTACTCCACATCCACCTCCTAGAACATTCCCTACCTAGAATGATAGAGGTACTTTGGTGCCTTTAGCTCCACATGAAGTGTGGGATGAGACATCCCAATTTTCTCTAAAGTATATCACTTACTTCACTAGGGAGGACCTCACCACCCCCATTGAGCATTTGAACCATGTAACAAGTTTTTGCATAATCCATAACATATCCTAGTAGAATATGGCTCTAAGACTCCTAACAACCTATTTTAGGGGAAGATATAGAGAATGGTATCTTAAGCTACAATTTGAATCAATAGTCAACTAGGATTATCTTGGCAATGTATTTGTTGAAAGATTCAGAGAAAAGGTAGATGGGGTATCACTCCTAGAATAATTATCAACCATTCAGAAAGATCTCATGGAGGTAGTAGAGGATTTCAATGTTAGATTTCATAAGTCCTAGCATAGAATACCTAAAGAGATTTGTTCTCCCCTAGGTATGTCATTTATATATAACTTGAAAGCCTTATATTATAAAATCTCATTAATGATTAAGGCCCAAGGTGGAAATTCTCTACCAAAAGCTTATGGAATAACTATTAAAGATGAGAATGATTTCATTCAGATCATAAGGCTAGCCCCTAGGCCTCCCATTCTCCTATATACAAATATGCAATCCCCTTACCAATCTACTCCAGTTGTTTAGTCAATGTTCTTTTGGTCATCCTCAATATCACCTATAGTTTTTGTTTCCCCATAGATTCTAATACCACCTACTCCAAAGAACCTAAAAAAGGAAGCATCACAAAATTTTCTTACTTTAATCACCATTGAAGTATTTGCCATGAGAAGGGAATGAAATACCCACATGTACCTATACCATAATAATACAAGGGTTCCTTACTTGTAAGGAAATACAGTCTATAGATCCCCTTATAATGTGTATCCTAGGCCATAGTTCTAGAGTAATCAAGAAAATGATCAATTCTAGGATCAAAATCATCAAATAGTCATTATGTTAACCTCTTTACAAATAGAACCCCTAACCATGCTAGGGAAATAGCCCTTATCCAAAATAATTATGTGGAAGCCTTTACCTCCTAACACTGCCTTCTTTTGAATGCCTACTCCAAGAAAAAAACAAAATGTATTAGCTCCTTGCCACTACAATGGTTGAAATAATGCCATTTTAGACATGCACTTCATATTCAAGAAATGGGACCTAGATTCCAGAATGACATACCTCCTCTTCGTCTACCTCAAATATTAATTTTCCCCCCTAATAATGAGTCTTAGTAACATAGGACAAAGAGGATATATATGCCATGTTTGATGAGATGGGAAATTTAATGGCCAAAAGACCACAAGTCCAATTATAATATATAATATGGTCTAAGAAGTGAGAAATGAAGGAAAAGGAAAAATAAAACCTAACGATGCATGATAGTCAGTATAAGCTAGCCCAAACATAGTGGTAGTGTAGGTCTAAAATTCACACACTCCTTTCCTTCAGGTGATGGATCCGCACCTCAAAGGGGAATGTGGGAATGATAGGTCTACACCTCGAAAGAGAGGTACTTGATCGTACCTTCTTATGGTGATTTTTCAATGAATTAGGTGGGGTTCACCAGGAAATATTTTATGGTAGTTTCCATGCCTAGGTTTGGGATTTGTTTTGATGTGTTCCTTTTATCAAATCTCGCATACACCTAGTTTGGCCAATATGCAACTATATTAACCTATATGCAATTTTGATTTATATGAAGACAACAAACAATAAAAAAGTAAATTTAGATGAACTATGCAATGCTTAAAATAATTTTAAACTTTGAATTGTATCTGAAAGTCTTATGTAGTTTCTTATTCTTTGTTATAGGTAAAATTGATCAAAATATAGCAAGATCGGATGATCCGATTCTGCTAATCGGGTGGTCCGATTATGCAGAAATTTACCCGATTAGGGCAAAAAGTTGTAGTTTGACAACTTTGATATAGAAAATAGTAGATTTACAGAATAATATGCATCTACTAAACTAAATTGTAGAGAATAATGAATTTGAAGGATCAACAAATGAATTATCGAATATGAATCTATGCTAAATACATAAATACTTATGGAAAAGTGACAAAACGTGAATGTAAAAGCTAAAGTATCAATAGCAATGAACATAAAGTGATCTAACGAACATTACATTTGAATTTACATAGAAGAACAAAGAATAGAGAATGCAAACACTAAGGTCTGGATGACCCCAAGTAGCTGAACAACACGGATGTGTGATGTAGATAAAATCAGGCTGAACGAATTCAAACACTTAAATATAACAATCCCCTTACTCAAAGCAATCAAGAATATACCGATATTTAACAAGGTCATCAAAGAGGTGTGTATCAAGAAGCCTAGGAGAAGATAACATACTTATCCAAATATGATACAAGCAGAAGGAAAATTAGTTGATGTCTTAGTAGGGAATGTCATTCCACCTATGTATGGAGATCCCAAAAACCTCATTATTATAGTCTCCATTGGTACAACTAGAATACCTAATGTATTAATTGACTTGGGAGTAGTCATAAATGTCATGACTATGGAAATTCTGTGTTGGACATTTTGAGTCCCTAAGTCAAAGTTGTCATTGATGTCACCAGATGAAGTCATCATTAATACCAAATATTTCAGCAGGAAACAAAGGGGATAAAATGGTTATTTGATATCCAGGAAGAAGGCCAAAGATCAAGTGAAACAGTGCAAAAGATAGAAGTTAAAAAGGAGTTATAATATTTATTTTATAAATTATTTAAATTCAGTGAGAATTTAAATTTTATAAATAAATATTAAAGGTACTTTATCAAAGGTATAATATTATAATAATGGTTATTATAATATTAAATGTGCCATGGTGAAAACCCAAATAAAATATTTATAATTTTTATTATAATATTTTATAATGCAAAGAGTGGGTTTTATAAAGTCTAAAGATATCTTAATAAACCCAAAGGTTGGGTTTAAGACCAAAGGCATTCGAAGCCTTTATGATCTCCGTCGATGTCATAGAAAACAACAAGGAAAGCACCGACATTTTCAAAGTAATGGAGGAAGCATATAAATACTATGCCTAAAGTTTAAATTTATTATCCTTGCTCTAAAGTAAAAATATTGGCCTACGAAAGTAAGAGCTCGTGAGTGTATGCGAAAAATGTGACAACAAAGTGTTGAAGGGAGGAAGCTTCGATTTTTGAAGTTGCATAAGACAACGTGGTCTAGTGGCATTTTGGAAAGCGCAAAAGCGCTGGCTTGCAAGGGAGTTCATGTTCGAATCACGATGGGTGCATCATGAGGTGTGTTGAGTGAAGCACCTACGGTGCACGTTCTTTTGCCAAGGTGGAAGGAGAGAGTGGAGATTAAGAAGCACGTGGTGCTTCATTAATCTCAATGAGCGCTTGGCTCGTGCGGTGACTTTGGCCATGGTTAAGGTGCTCATAGGGGGCAACGTCGAGGGTTCGATTCCCTCCAAAGGCAAAGGTAATATTTTGATTTTAATTTTAATTAAATGCCTAAGTTGGAGGTATAAGGTTGTTTAGTGGTTGAGTTTGGAAAGGTTGCTTTGTAATAAAGTTGTGGTAGTTGAGAATTACCTTTAGGAGTTATAAGGAGAATTTTATTTTTATTTTTAAAAGTCTTAAATTGCTATTGTGGAATATTAGAAGATTAAGACTTTGTGGGTAGTATGTTATTTTGAATTAAGGGTTTTTGTGATTATTGTGAGGATATTGATTACTAATCAAGTTGGAGTGATAAGGTGTAATTTTGATATTATATTTGTGATATGTTTTGTTGAAGAAAATTATCCTCTAACCCTTATTGAGATTGGCAAAGAAGTAATTGTGAGTGTGGCAGATTTGTGAGACCAACTACTTGTCAAACAAAAGGTATGGGCAAATTCCTTCTTGGTTGAGTTGATTGATTGTTGTCTTGAAAATTAAGTTTGGAGTGAAAAGGATTTGATTAGGGTTTCCTTTTCAAAAGTGGTTGAGTTAATGCTTCAAGGTTTTCTGAATTAAGAGTTGTGATTAAAAACCTTGTCTTATTAGCATTGTTGTTGAAGCCATTGGTTATGTGAAGAACCTGAGTTAGGTTTGAAAATAACATGAGTATCATTGTTATATGAAGAATGTTTTATGAGCATTGTTGTTGAAGTGAGTTGTTATGCAAAGGACTTAGACTTGAGTTTGAAAAGAACATGAGTATCATTGTTATGTGAGATTTGTTGTTGAGCATTGTTGGAAATATTTTGAGTTGGTGTTTACATGCTTGGACTAGGGTTTGAAAGAAAGAGTTGTTTCTTGAAGAGATTGGTTGAGTAGAGTTGATTAAGCCTAGTCAAGTGGATGTATGAAGTGATTGATCAAGTTCCATAAAACAAACTATACTATATTCTGATTTGAGTTGAGATTGAGTTTTGAGAATAGAACATATTGAGTCTCTAACAATTCTCTTTATGATTCTATGAGATTGAGTTGAGAAAGTGATTGAGTTTTGAGAATAGAACATATTGAGTCTCTAAAAATTCTCTTTATGCTTCTATGAGATTGATTTGAGTTGAGAAAGTGATTGAGTTTTTGAGTATAGAACATATTGAGTCTCTAACAATTCTCTTTATGTTTCTATGAGATTGGACAAGTTCTATGTGGAGATTGTTGAGCAGATTTGAGTAAGTTGTTGAGAAGATTTGAAGATTTGTGTGAGTTTTTGTTAAGATTTGAGCAAGTTTATGGTGGACTTATTGAGCATATTTGGACAAGTTCTGTGGACTTGTTGAGCAGATTTGAGTAGGTTCTGTGTGGACTTGTTGAGAGATTTGAGAAGGTTCTGTGTGGACTTGTTGAGAGATTTGAAGGTTCTGTGGACTCTTGAGTAGATTTGATAGGTTCTAGAGTGAGACTTGAGCAGATTTGAGTAGGTTTAGTGGACTATTGAGAAATTTGAGTTAAGGTTTGAGATGGATATTGAAGATAGATTTGTGCTAGATCGATGGACTATGTTTAGTGTAGATTTGAGATAGAGTTTTGGTGTAGGGAGGTTTGTGTAGACAAAGAGAGAGATTTGAGAGATTTGTGCTAGACCACTGATTGTTTAGTGCAGATTTGAGTGGACTTGTGCTAGACCAACTGGACTATGTTTAGTGCAAGAGTTGAGTAGAGTTATGCTAGACCGACTGGACTATGTTTAGTATAACATTGAGATAGAGCTTTGGAGGTGATAGAGTAGAGAGGATAGAGTCTCTAGTGGATAGAGATCCATCAGCCAGGACATTGAGGATAGGTCTTCTGAGTGAGGACAAGAGTCTTCAAGTGGAGAGAGATCCACCAGTCAGTGTAGTGGAGGAGTGTCTTCTAGAGGATCACCAACCAGAGCAGAGGAGAAAGAGTTCTCCTATGGATAGAGATCCACAAACTAGATTTAGGGGATCAACATCTCCTTTGGATAGAGGTCCATAAACATTGTAATTGGGAAGGATTCCCAAGAGATCATTTGAGAAATATTTAGAAGAAATATTTTCTCCATGGAGGTAGCCATATTTGGGTGAACCACGTTAAATCTGTGTCTCTATTGTGTATGGTGTTTTGTGCATTGCTTTGATTACTGCTATTGATACTGCTATCTATACACTACATAATATTGATTTGAAAAGAAAAGTAAAAAGTGCTCTTATACTGTTCACCCCCCTCTCAGTATAAGCTTGTGTTCTTCAATTGGTATCAGAGTGGGTTCCTTCAAAAGAGTTTGATAGCTTGAAGGAAAAGCGGTCAAGAACACAATGGATCAAAAGGATCAAAGGGATGGGTCCATCAATAATACAATACTAGTATTTGATGGAAGTGACTTCTTGTATTGGTGTATGCTGATGAGGTTTCACTTGATGGCACTTGGCAATGAAGTTTGGGATGCAGTGGAACTTGGATATGATTCAATAATCAATCCTCCTATAGATAAGGAAGGTAAGCTTCTAATGCATGCAAATTCAAGAGCTATGAATGCAATTATAAAAGGGTTGCGTAGATCAGAATCTATGAAGGTTATGGATTGTAAAACAACAAAAGAAATGTGGGAACTACTGCATGACATATATGAAGGAGATAAAGGTGTCAGGAAAGCTAAGATCAGAAATCTCAAAGGAGAATTTGAAAATCTAAGAATGCGGGATGATGAAAATATTCGTGACTATCTCAGTAAGATTGATGAACTTGTACATGAGATGAGAGGTCTTGGAATGAAGGTCGATGAATCTGATGCTTGTGATAAGATCTTGAGAACTCTTCCAAAAAGGTACAGTGAAAAGGTCTCTGCTATAGAAACATCAATTGATAGTGATAATCTAACAAGAAATTCTTTACTTGGCATGCTTACAACTTTTGAGATAAGAACAAAAGATCCTATCCCTCCGAAAGAGGCTACTTTCAAAGCGAACAAGAAGATAAAGGGTAAGAAGTCAGAATCAAGCAGTGAGTCATCCAGTGATGAAGAAGCAAATTATGGTAGAAGAGATAAAGGTTCCAGAAGACCCATAGATCTAAGATCTGTTAAGTGTTTCAATTATGGAAAGTATGGACATTTTGCAACAGATTGTAAAGAGCCAAAGAACAACAATGGTGAAGAAAAATAGGATCACAGGTACAGGGAATCAGAAAGACACAGGCACCAAAATAAAAGCAAGGATGGACAAAGCAGACAAGGAAGGAAGTTCTTCCAAAGACAAAAGAGGAGCTACTATGCGGATAATGCAAGTAAGTACTCAAATGATAGTGATGCTAGTTCTTCAGATAATGATAGAGATGAAGTCCTATTTATGATTGAAGAAAAAGAACCAGTTAAGAAAAAGACTCCAGTTATTCTCAAATGTTTTAGATGTGGTAACTTTGGACATCTTGAAGATGATTGTACAAGGGATGGTTATAGTTTCAGTGATGATGAATATGAGAATGCACTTGAAGGACCAGATGAAAATATTCTAATGGCTTTAGAAGAAGAAGTAAGTGATCCTATAGAAGACAAGCCAAAAGAAAGTAATGATGTGGACAAAGGTAAACAAATAGAGGATTATTCAATAGAGAATGGTTATGATCTCAAGGGAGAACTTATCTATGCCCTTGACATGGTAAAGAAGGTAAGAAAGCAACACTCTAAACTTGAAATTCAGTTTCAAGAATGTGATGAAGAGAGAAGATTGCTCATAGAGGATTTAGAAAAATCAAAGGCTAAGGCAAAAAGGTTCAAAGATAAGTTAGAAGCAAAGATCTTGGAATGTGAGAAGTTAGCACAAGAAGTGGCACTACTAAAAGAAGATTTAGAGGACTCCAAGATCAAGATGAAAGGATTCAAGAATAGCTCAAATATTATGGATAAGATAGTCAAGGTACAAAGAAGGTCAACAAACAAAATAGGTCTTGGTTTTGAACAAACTCAAAAGAAATAGGAAGGAGAGTCAACTTCAAGTTCTGAAGAGGAAACTTCAGATGAAGATACTTCAGAAGAAGACAGTGTAAAATAAATTCAGACATCAGAGGAAGAGTTGGACAATAGAGAGTTCAACAAAGATAGGAACAATGCACAGAGAAGATACAGATGGAACAACAATCAGAATAGGAGACCAATGAGGTCAAAACAGGGAAGCTTCAATGGAAGATGTTTTTCATGTCACAGGTTTGGGCACATGGCTTCACAATGCAGGACACATGAAAGACAGGAATATGGGAATGGATAACTTTTCCATGGGTATTGCTACTCATGTAATCAGTTTGATCACAAGGCAATGAATTGCAGGGTTCATGAAAGAAGAGGATATGACTTCACTAGGAAAAATCCTAAGACATTTGCACCTCCAAGGAATAATATCATTAAGTGTTATAAGTGCAATAATAATGGTCACACAACAAAGTGGTGTAGAGCAGACATTCCAGAAATAGGTATGAATAGGAACAGGAATAGGAACATGAGAACATGGATATGAACATGAATAGGAACAAGAACAAGAATAGGAACATGGATATGAACAAGAATAGGAACATGAATAGGAAGAATAGAAAGATGAAAGAATGATGAAGGAACAGGGATGATGACTTGGATAGAAATAGTCAAAGGATTCAGAAAACTCAGAAAAGAAGGGAAAAGAATAAAGGTAAAGAACAATGCTTTCGGGGAGTAGAAATACTCCCACCCCAGAATTAACCACCTCATGAGGAGGTGGGGGAGGGGCTAAGCTAAGAGGCTCATTCTTAGCCCCGAGCCCCAAAGGTGACCCTTTGCCATTGATGTCAAAGGGGGAGAGATTTGTGTAATGGAGAGAGATTTGATATTTGAGAGAGCATTGAGCCAGGGGGAGCAATGTCCCAGGGGAGCAGAATAAAAAGAAAGGTCAGATTTTGGTAAGAAGAGTATGGGTTGCCATCAATGACAAAGGGGGAGATTGTTGGACATTTTGAGTCCCTAAGTCAAAGTTGTCATTGATGTCACCAGATGAAGTCATCATTAATACCAAATATTTTAGTAGGAAACAAAGGGGATAAAATGGTTATTTGATATCCAGGAAGAAGGCCAAAGATCAAGTGAAACAGTGCAAAAGACAGAAGTTAAAAAGGAGTTATAATATTTATTTTATAAATTATTTAAATTCAGTGAGAATTTAAATTTTATAAATAAATATTAAAGGTACTTTATCAAAGGTATAATATTATAATAATGGTTATTATAATATTAAATGTGCCATGGTGAAAACCCAAATAAAATATTTATAATTTTTATTATAATATTTTATAATGCAAAGAGTGGGTTTTATAAAGTCTAAAGATATCTTAATAAACCCAAAGGTTGGGTTTAAGACCAAAGGCATTCGAAGCCTTTATGATCTCCATCGACGTCATAGAAAACAACAAGGAAAGCATCGACATTTTCAAAGTAATGGAGGAAGCATATAAATACTATGCCTAAAGTTTAAATTTATTATCCTTGCTCTAAAGTAAAAATATTGGCCTACGAAAGTAAGAGCTCGTGAGTGTATGCGAAAAATGTGACAGCAAAGTGTTGAAGGGAGGAAGCTTCGATTTTCGAAGTTGCATAAGACAACGTGGTCTAGTGGCATTTTGGAAAGCGCAAAAGCGCTGGCTTGCAAGGGAGTTCGTGTTCGAATCACGACGGGTGCATCGTGAGGTGTGTTGAGTGAAGCGCCTACGATGCACGTTCTTTTGCCAAGGTGGAAGGAGAGAGTGGAGATTAAGAAGCACGTGGTGCTTCGTTAATCTCAATGAGCGCTTGGCTCGTGCGATGACTTTGGCCATGGTTAAGGCGCTCATAGGGGGCAACGTCGAGGGTTCGATTCCCTCCAAAGGCAAAGGTAATATTTTGATTTTAATTTTAATTAAATGCCTAAGTTGGAGGTATAAGGTTGTTTAGTGGTTGAGTTTGGAAAGGTTGCTTTGTAATAAAGTTGTGGTAGTTGAGAATTACCTTTAGGAGTTATAAGGAGAATTCTGTTTTTATTTTTAAAAGTCTTAAATTGCTATTGTGGAATATTAGAAGATTAAGACTTTGTGGGTAGTATGTTATTTTGAATTAAGGGTTTTTGTGATTATTGTGAGGATATTGATTACTAATCAAGTTGGAGTGATAAGGTGTAATTTTGATATTATATTTGTGATATGTTTTGTTGAAGAAAATTATCCTCTAACCCTTATTGAGATTGGCAAAGAAGTAATTGTGAGTGTGGCAGATTTGTGAGACCAACTACTTGTCAAACAAAAGGTATGGGCAAATTCCTTTTTGGTTGAGTTGATTGATTGATGTCTTGAAAATTAAGTTTGGAGTGAAAAGGATTTGATTAGGGTTTCCTTTTCGAAAGTGGTTGAGTTAATGCTTCAAGGTTTTCTGAATTAAGAGTTGTGATTAAAAACCTTGTCTTATTAGCATTGTTGTTGAAGCCATTGGTTATGTGAAGAACCTGAGTTAGGTTTGAAAAGAACATGAGTATCATTGTTATATGAAGAATGTTTTATGAGCATTGTTGTTGAAGTGAGTTGTTATGCAAAGGACTTAGACTTGAGTTTGAAAAGAACATGAGTATCATTGTTATGTGAGATTTGTTGTTGAGCATTGTTGGAAATATTTTGAGTTGGATGATACATGCTTGGACTAGGGTTTGAAAGAAAGAGTTGTTTCTTGAAGTGATTGGTTGAGTAGAGTTGATTGAGCCTAGTCAAGTGGATGTATGAAGTGATTGATCAAGTTACTATTGGTCACGAATCTGCCACAGGAAAGGATTTTACAAGTGCGCCCTAGACCCGACCAACATTGAAAGGCTGGAAGCAAGAAATGGCTCCCAGACCAATCTCCAGAGTGGGCTGGTTCCCCTTACTATTCTAAATTTTTGTTTAAAGATAAGGGTTGCTGGAAAGAAATTAAAAGTTGCAGAAAGAAATGGAAATATGGCCACAGGCCGGAGTTATGGGATCGGAAGAACAACAGCAGAAAACTTAAAGTGCAGCAACAACAAGCAACAAAAGATAATGACTCAACTCTCACACAATTGTATGCAGAAAATCTCTCCAAGATTACACTCTAGGAATCATATCCTTACAAGCAAGATTCAAATCCAATATGCAAAATTTGAATGTAACAAAGCACTTAAGGAATATAAATTCTATTAGAAATGCAAAAGGAACAGAAAAGACAATCACCCAAACAATTGCTTGAAAAATCTGAAGCCAATACTTTATTCTCGCAAATGCACTTCCAGTTTTTAGCAAAACTTCCCCCCTTTGCAATGAAGTTTACATTGGTTTTTATAGAGGGCCGTCCTCTTTGCAGCATTTAATGTTTGCCACCAACCTTCTTGTGATCTACAATTATGCCTTGGAAATTATGCACACGATCCCCTTAATTACAGCGTTAAGGGAGCAAAAATTAAATGCAATTAGACCACGCATCTCTTTCATTAAATTTGTTTTCCAAAAATGTAAATGAGACCGTTGAATCAATCCATGAACAGCAGCCTTGAACAAATAAAATCTTTTATTTTGGTGGCCTGGGCACTTATTCATCCTTGACTGCATCGAAAACCCGCAAATAATTTAATTCAGGCTAGCATTTAATCATCGGAAACCCAAAAAAAAACTTCTCGGCCGTTCATACTGTGTTTTGGCGGGAAACTGCGCAGGTCACGAAAATGAGACGGGTCGCAAAAATGTGACACTTTTTTTGATACCGTACACTTTGACTGTTCAAACCCGTGAAAATACTCCCTGTCGCAATATCGCTGCATAATCGGCTTCATCTTTTCTATCTCTAGCTCATTTCGTGAAAATGGCACATCGGGAAATCTCTCAACACCTTTTGTCTCTTTTGGTCCTCCCTTCGCTATGTCCCGCAAAAACGGAACATGTAGTGATATCGCTACATGTTTCAAGCACTTTGTACGGTCTTGCCAATGGGTCGCGAAAATGCGACACTTTTTGCTTCTTAAATGCCTTTGACTTTCCTTGTCGCCACTTCGCTGCATACTTGAATACTTAGTCATTTTTCGATCAATGCATCATGAAATCAATATTATCACCATGTCTCTTGTTCTTCTCATTCCCTGTCGCAGAATCACTACAAATTTATCTCGCTTGGCCCTCTTGTCAAAAGTGCAGCGAGTCGCTGCAACTTTTATGTCTTTGCTCTTTAGACCAAAATGGTCGCGATTCTGAGACAAGTAGCGATTTCACTACATATGTCTCCTTCCGTACCAACTGCCACCCTTTTGTCATGAAAATGCGACGTCTTTTGCTTTACGGGACCTTCTTCCAAAAGATGCAGCAAATCGCTGCAACTTCTACTTTAGACTCCCGTAGCGACCAACCCCCGCGATTTTGGAACGTTGCAGCGCATCGCTGCAACTTTTTGCCTTGTGTACTTTTTCCAAAACGTGCAGCGCATCGCTGCAGTTTTAGCACTTAAGCCTTTTTGCAACTAAGCCTTCCGCGCCTTTGAAACGTGCAGCGCATCGCTGCAACTTCTGGACTTAGTCTTTTTTGCTCCTTTATTCTTCAAAACCACATCAAAGCCAAAATCAAAGTTAGATTTGCAACAATTAACACATTAGTACTTCAATCAAAATCAATGTGGCAAAAATGCCAACATTCTTGGTGGCTCACGGGGTATACAGCTCGCTGTATGCAAGAATCCAGGTCTGAATACATTGGGCACAGAGTCATATTGAAACAGAATCAGGGGACTGCTGCGATCATCTTCTACTGAAAAGCTGGAACTGGAAGAACCTGCATATGACCGGTTATGAAATGACAAATGGAAGGCAAAAATGGAGTGAGCTCCTGCGATTGCGCAAGCGGTGAATGCAATGGATGATGATAACAATGGATTGATGTAATGACAAAGCGATGTGGAAGATATAACAACAGAATGCTCGTCATATTACCAATCGTAATGAATATGGAAGGAAAGTATGGAATGGAAATGGAACTAGGAAAGTCGTGAAATGAAATGAACTAAACTGTAACATAAATGCGCAAAAGACAGAATTGAGAGGAAAAGGATAGGAAGGAACGGGAACAATGAGAATGGGGAGAAGAAACAACAGCCGTGGCTCTCTTTTTTTTTTTTTTCTGTAGAAGAAAAAGAAGGAAGAAGAAGATGAAGAAAGGAAAGAGGAAACAGGGAAGGGAAAAGAAGAATTTTTTGAAAGCCACCAACTGCTGGGAGGAGAAAAACAACACAAAAATACAAAAGGCACCTATGGCTCGCATGCAAAAAGAGCCGAGATGAACAAATAAAAACAATACCTCTTTTTTTTTTTCTTCTCTTTTCTATTTTTTTTTGTTTTTTTTTATACTATATACAATAGTTCACGACATGATTGGCATGTCGCCACCAGAAACCCAGTCTCAGAAAGTTATCCGGTAAATCTGCAGTGTCCTGACCAGATCTGATCATACTTGAGTCGGTCCTTGAAATTGGGCTGGCTTCTTCTTGAAGTTCTCCATGTTGCAGACATGGGCAAGGTATCATGCATGCCAGTACCCACACAATTGACAAATAATGCAGCAAAGAAATTTGCCACATGACGGGCTCCCGTAGGTACTAGTTGTAGTAATGACTGAAGCCAATCCCACCATCTTGAAGGGTTCTCTGATTGTGGACTGAGAACAGGTTCCTCCAATTCCTGGATCCGATCACAAGAATTGTCCAGCAACAGTCCTTTCTCCAGGATCTCTTCAGACTCTACTTGTTGATCTGACATATTTAACGGGTTCTGACTAAATACTTGCATGTCATGCACAGGCTATGCCTTCTTGGTGCTCAGGTTCTTGAACTTGAACCTCTTCTTCTTCTTCACTTATATCCTCTAGATCCATATCCTTATGAAAACTACAAGCAACCATATTGTTCATTGCCAGGAAAGTTCTTGCATATTCCAATCCTTGGCTTTGGATGAGCTCTGTCCCTTGAGATCCACACAACTGCATCTCAGGTTTCTGCTCAGTATAAGGGATCTAACATGAAAAAGATTGCACGGGATAGTCAGGAGCAGCAACTATCGGAGAAAGGAATGGGGTTTCTTCCCACGGTAATTTTCTTGATAGGAGCAGAAGCTGTTCCGCTCACACTGCTTCTTCAAAGATTTGTGGGAACCTTCATTCACATGATTGTAGCAAGAGGCCTATGTCAGAATGGAAAGCTCGAACATAGAAGAGGTGGGCTTGGGTGGGTGATGGTCGGATATTTTCTGGAATTCTCTTCCAGCTTCTCAAGAATCGGACATTGAAGTCCGTGATGCTCTCTTGAGGTGCTCTCTTGATGTACATTAAAAATTGATAGAGATCCAAAGAACTGTAAAAGGGATCTTCGTCAAATCTTCTCGATTAGTGCTCCCGCTAGATCATCCCATGAGTTGATGCTTTGACGCTTGAGCAGTCTGTACCACTGCAATGCCCTTCCTTCCAAATACTGAACCAGAAGTCTGATCATGACATCTTCATGATTTATGACATGGATCATTGAAAAAGTAGCAATATCTTCAACATGCTCCAGAGCCATGCCTTCGGTACCATCATATTTTGCTAGGGCCTTCAGGGCATCTTTGGGAATTTCATGCCGAATTTGGATATTTAGAGGGCCAGGATCATCCCATCTAGGAAAAACCCTCACCTTTGTAGCAGTGGTCTGCGGGATCATGGCTATCATCATTAATTCAGAGTTGCCAGATGAAAATTCTTTTAGCTTTAAAAAAAAAAAAGCAGGCATCCACGATCAAAAGATTCGGATCTTCAACTCAGCAAAGTCGCCAGATGAACTTACAAATCTCCGCTATGAGGCCAAGACAGCTCATCAAAATCTTGAGACCTTTGGGTATTAAAACAAATGTGGATCTTTCTGAGACAGAAGAAGTCTGTCCCATCGGGCGTGCCAAAAACTGTTGGTCACAAATCTACCACAGGAAAGGATTTTACAAGTGTGCCCTAGACCCGGCCAAAATTGAAAGGCTGGAAGCAAGAAATGGCTCCCAGACCAATCTCCAGAGTGGGCTGGTTCCCCTTACTATTCTAAATTTCTGTTTGAAGATAAGGGTTGCTGGAAAGAAATTAAAAGTTGTAGAAAGAAATGGAAATATGGCCGCAGGTCGGAGTTATGGGATCGGAAGAACAACAATAGAAAACTTAAAGTGCAGCAACAACAAGCAACAAAAGATAATGACTCAACTCTCACACAACTGTATGCAGAAAATCTCTCCAAGATTACACTCCAAGAATCATATCCTTACAAGCAAGATTCAAATCCAATATGCAGAATTTGAATGTAACAGCACTTAAGGAATATAAATTCTATTAGAAATGCAAAAGGAACAGAAAAGACAATCACCCAAACAATCTGCTTGAAAAATCAGAAGCCAATACTTTATTCTCGCAAATGCACTTCCAATTTTTAGCAAAAACTTCCCCCTTTGCAATGAAGTTTACATTGGTTTTTATAGAGGGTCGTCCTCTTTGCAGCATTTAATGTTTGCCACCAACCTTCTTGTGATCTACAATTATGCCTTGGAAATTATGCACACGATCCCCTTAATTGCAGCATTAAGGGAGCAAAAATTAAATGCAATTAGACCACGCATCTCTTTCATTAAATTTGTTTTCCAAAAATGTGCATGAGACCGTTGAATCAATCCACGAACAGCAGCCTCGAACAAATAAAATCTTTTATTTTGGTGGCCTGGGCACTTCTTCATCCTTGACTGCATCGGAAATCCGCAAATCATTTAATTCGGGCTAGCATTTAATCATCGAAAACCCAAAAAAAACTTCTCGGCCGTTCATACTGTGTTTTGGCGGGAAACTACGCAGGTCGCGAAAACGAGACGGGTCACAAAAATGCGACACTTTTTTTGATACCGTACACTTTGACTGTTCAAACCCGTGAAAATCCTCCCTATCGCGATATCGCTGCATAATCGGCTTCATCTTTTCTATTGCTAGCTCATTCCACGAAAATGGCACATCGGGCGATCTCTCAACACATTTTGTCTCTTTTGGTCCTCCCTTCGCTATGTCCCGCGAAAACGGAACATGTAGCGATATCGCTACATGTTTCAAGCACTTTGTACGGTCTTGCCGATGGGTCGCGAAAATGTGACACTTTTTGCTTCTTAAATGCCTTTGACTTTCCTTGTCGCCACTTCGCTGCATACTTGAATACTTAGTCATTTTTCGATCAATGCGTCATGAAATCAATATTATCACCATGTCTCTTGCTCTTCTCATTCCCTGTCGCAGAATCACTACAAATTTATCTCGCTTGGCCCTCTTGTCAAAAGTGCAGCGAGTCGTTGCAACTTTTATGTCTTTGCTCTTCAGACCAAAATGGTCGCGATTCTGAGACAAGTAGCGATTTCGCTACATATGTCTCCTTCCGTACCAACTGCCACCCTTTTGTCGTGAAAATGCGACGTCTTTTGCTTTACGGGACCTTCTTCCAAAAGATGCAACGAATCGCTGCAACTTCTACTTTAGACTCCCGTAGCGACCAACCCCCGCGATTTTGGAACGTTGCAGCGCATCGCTACAAATTTTTGCCTTGTGTACTTTTTCCAAAATGTGCAGCGCATCGCTGCAGTTTTAGCACTTAAGCCTTTTTGCAACTAAGCCTTCCACGCCTTTGAAACGTGCAGCGCATCGCTGCAACTTCTGGACTTAGTCTTTTTTGCTCCTTTATTCTTCAAAACCGCATCAAAGCCAAAATCAAAGTTAGATTTGCAACAATTAACACATTAGTACTTCAATCAAAATCAATGTGGCAAAAATGCCAACAGTTACATAAAACAAACTATTCTATATTCTGATTTGAGTTGAGATTGAGTTTTGAGAATAGAATATATTGAGTCTCTAACAATTCTCTTTATGCTTCTATGATATTGAGTTGAGAAAGTGATTGAGTTTTGAGTATAGAACATATTGAGTCTCTAACAATTCTCTTTATGATTCTATGATATTGAGTTGAGAAAGTGATTAAATTTTGAGTATAGAACATATTGAGTCTCTAAAAATTCTCTTTATGTTTCTATGAGATTGGACATGTTATGTGTGGACTTGTTAAGTAGATTTAAGGCAAGTCTTTGAGAAGACTTATGGACTGATTTTGTGCAAGTTTTTGTGGAAGCTTACAATATATATTTGAGCAAGTACTATAGAGGACTTATTGAGAAGATTTGGATAGGTTCTATGTGGACCTATTGAGCAAATTTGGGTAGGTTTTGAGTGGACATGTTGAGTAGAGTTGTGCAGGTTTTGTGGAATTGTTGAGTAGATTTGGACAGGTTCTGTGTGGACTTGTTGAGAAGATTTGGAAATCATATAATAGTGTGATATCGATGTCTTCCTTCAGAAAGACATCTTCCTCTTGCTCAGTGACAATAAATAATTAATTATTTGGGAGCTCAATAATCAAAGGATGATCACTAGGTAGTGGAGCTTTCACAAGTTGATAGGCTATTACTTGACCTTTAATGGATTTTTGGCTAATGAATTCCAAGTCAAATTTAGTGAGGAGTATTATCCATTTAGCGGTGCGAGTATTATTGTAAGTGTGAGACATCATGTAACACAAAGGATTTTATCTAGCTATGCCATAATTTGTGTGGCTAAGCATGTAATATCAAAGCTTCTTTGTGGTAAAAACCACTGCTAAGCATAGTTTATCTACATAATCATATCTAGTTTTATAGCTTACCAATGTTCGACTACCTCAATGTTTGGGAGAGGGAAGTCATCCTTAGGACACACTTTATTAAGACCTCAAAATTTAGTGCATACCTATATCGCCCTGTTAGGCTTACGAACAGATACCATGTTTGAAAGCCACTTAGGATATTCAATAGGAACTATGAAGGTCATGTTTAAGAGTTTTTGAAGCTCTATTTTTATCAAGAGGGCCATAGTAGGATGCATTCTCCTAAGTTTTTATTTGATCGGATTAGCATCAAACTGTAAGATGAGATTGTGGATAACCAAACTAGGGTTAAGATCGGGCATGTCCTTATATGACCATGCAAATATGCCCTTCTTCCTCTTGAGGAGAGAAATAATTGCTCTTGTTCGTCGAGTGATAAATTTTTTCCAAGTTTGACAATTTGGGGATTGTCTTTATCTAAACTAAGTTCCACATCAATAGTATCTTCAATAGAAATGTGGGGACATTTCTCAAGTTTATGAGGTGTAGGGATCATATGAATGTCATATAATATATCATCAAACTCTTCTGGATTATCCTCATCTATTTCTGCCTAGAAAACCTTAGGATCTGAAGGTGAAGATGAAGGCGATGGTGGAGGGGATGAAGAAATGTAGTTGGTGGAAGCCCTTAACAATTACTCAAAAAAGAAAAATTCGGAAAAGGATGGAGGTGAGGAAATTCGGTCCATATCAATAAGGCTTATGTCAATTGAAATTGGCTTAGTCAAATCGTATGGGTTACAGAGCGGGGTGAATAAATCAACAATATTCATGTTGACTTATGGGCAAGATGAATAAGGTTAGATGGAATGGGTGGAACCTAAGAACCGGTTCTAGGGGCTTGGTTAACCTAAATAGCAGCAAGCAACACAAAATTCATTTTACTAAATGATATATTTACATATGCAATGCTGAAAAAGAAAACATATTTTTGTTGATTTTTTATTGATTTTTTTTGGTAGTGGTGAAACTTATGTTACAATTTGGCTTATGAAATGGCTTAATAGAATGGAGGTGGTGGTTCTCCGGTAGGGGTAGATCGCTCTTGTGGAAGAAGCAAGTGAAATATGGGCTCATGGATGGGGAACATGTTGAGATAAAACTTATATTATTTGGTATGGGGAATTATGAACTTTGATTCTTCTTCATATTCATCCAAAATTGTTGACCTAAGCTCAAATTCTTCATAGATATCATCATCAAAATCATCAAGATGGAGGGCTTCTCCTCCTGAATTGATATTAAGTCTTTGGAAGGCTTGTAGGAAGTGGGTGGTAGCCTAGAATTGAATGGTTGTGCACCTCTTGATATAGAACATTGATAGGTTGATGCACTCCTTGTTAATGCAATCCTAGGCCATGGCATTGCCAATCGATAATGTGGATATATCGAGATAGAAATCCTGTCATGTTTGGAATGTTGGCAAGTTTTGGTTCTTTGGGTTCCTCTATGGGTATTGGACTTGATGAAGAATCAATCCCCCCATATACAAAAGTTATGCTAGTTGGATTTGAACCCATGTTATAGACTGGTCCTATTTCTAAAGGTGGGTTATGTGGGTGACCAAAATATTTAGCACGAGGTATGGTGAGGGGTGTGATGGTGATGTCTTGGACCATGTATTCACCAGTACTAGGATTTGTGATTTGGACTTCAACTTGGGATGACATGAAAGGATTATGGTTAGATGATGGCTCAAAAAATAGCAAAAATGGGGGTATATCACAATCTATCAATTCGACTTGTGAAACATTAGGTGATGGCAATGATGGATTGGCTTGGGAAGGTTGTTGAATGGATGATGATGATGATGAAGTGGATGGAAATGATGTTGATGATGTGGAATGACTATGACCACATGTGCATGTAGTCACTGATGAAGATGATGGGGATGTGGAAGTTTGATGAGGATTGGTGATAGGGAGCTTTTTAGGAATGGGATACTTGGATGAAGAGATTGGTGATGTGTTGGATGGATTGGTTGATGGATTGGCTAATGGTGAAAGGAAAATGTGAGTGGAAGGAAGCATGGACTCATAAGGATTTGAAAGAAAATTGCAATACTTAAATGGATTGGCATTCATTGGTATGCATTGTACCTATCCCTCATGAACATATTTCAAATATTGATGTAGGGTTGAAGGGACACATCTCATTTTCCTCATCCAAGGTCTTCCAAGGAGTACATTGTATGCCATGGATCCTTCCAAGATATGAAATATGGTATAAAATGTTTTAACCCCTACTTCAATGGGTAAAACAATAGTACCAGTTATGGAACACAAAGCATCATTAAATGCTTTGAGGGTAAATGATGACTTGGTGATGTGAGATGGAGGAAGGTTCAAATGATGAAGAACACGAAAGTTGACAACCATATTTCTGTCCAGGATTTGTGTCACTAACAACAAATTGTTGGCCAATCTCGGAACATAGAGGACCTTGTCAATATGACACTTGCCATCAGGAAGAGTGACTGAAACTGTACCCTCTCCCTAAACCCTGTAGGTTTTATCATCAGCAATGGTGACAGGTTTGCCCTCTTTGGCCTCAAATGATTCAAACCACGATCTGTCACCAGTCATATGTTTGCTAGCTCCAGAATTGACATACCAAATAGGATCCCTCTGAGTGGAATCTGTGGTAGTCATGAGCACCTTGTGTGCCCATTCAGAATCTGAGTCAGATTCTTCAACAGCAACATTCACCTGGGGTTGCTTGTTCTTATTTTGTGGTTTGTTTTGGCCTTTCTGCTTGTTCTTATGCCAACACCTGTTGGTGTCATGGTTGTCCTTCTCACAGATCTTGCACCACCTCTTCTTCTGTTAAGGTTGTTTGCCTTTTCCTTTCATATCCTTTTGAGAATTTCCTCCTTTCTGAAAGTTGCCTCCTTTTTGCCCATTACCTTTCTTCCTAGAACCCTGCCTGTTGGTGTATAGGGCTGTATTGGAAGAATCATCCTTGTGAAGTTGACGTGCCTCCTGTTGTTGGAGCAGATTGACCAACTCGATGTAGGTAATTTGTCGTTGGGACACCTGGATGGAGGTTATCAACATATCAAATGAAGAAGGTAAAGCTCTCATCACAAGTGAAATGAGAAGCTTTGCGTCCACGATATCTCCTAGAGAACTCAATTTCTCTTTCAACTCAGACACTCTGCACAGAAAGAGTTCAACTGTTTCACCCTGTCTCAAACTCAGGTTATGAAGTTGTTGTTGAAGATGAAGAATGGTGGATTCATTCTTCCCCTCATAGATGGTTCTAAGGGCATCCCATGCCTATTTACCACTTGCTTTATCAACTATATGAGGTTGCACTTCATCTGAAACAACAAACAAAATGAGCACCTTTGCTCTACTGTCTTTCTTGTCAAAAGCAATCTGATCTGCTGAAGGACCTGTGGATCCTGCTGTTGGTGAAGGCCTGGTTGCTACTCCAGTAACAATATCCCATAAATATTCCATTTGGAGAATAGCCTTCATCTTATGTTTCCATGGTGTATAATTTGGACCTTTCAATAACTGATGCGGATCAGTCATCAACTTTGCAACAGCGGCCATAGTGAAGGTTCCTTATATCACCAAATTGGTCCCCCTTTCGATATACCTTTTGATAGGCCAATATACCGTACAAAATACCCGCCCTTACGTGAGGGAAACTATAGGTATTTAGAAAGATCAACAAAAATCACCCGCCCTTATGTGAGGGAGACTATAGGTGAATTTTAGAGATCATACGATACGTGGAACATAAGCGGTACTGAAAGGGAATCGCCTTGTTGATGGCACCTACCATAGAAGATTCTTCTCATGTGTGGGGAGTAACTTCCCCTAAACACTATGAAGAATACTTTGTCAAGATTTACGCCTAAACACAAGTGCGATAAAGGGTAGTGGATGGAGTAAAAAATGCAAAAATGGCGTACTTATTCCTCCCCGACGATTTATAGAGAACAAGCTCAGACGTCGTTATAGCAGCTATATTAGGCGGCGGATACAGTAGCCAAATCACGACAGCTTTACCTGTAAGTGCTGGCCAGAGGTATCGCAAATACCGAACGCTGCAGTGCAATAAAATTGCACAGATGGGTTTTATATTTCGGGGACTTAGGGAGTGTTTTGATTTTAATTTTTAATGTTATAGTGCAAAAATGAAATATGCAACATACAACAAAAAAAATTTCCCACAAGAATAACCCACAAGGTGTCGGTCACAGCCGAAAATGCACCTTTTACAATGCCAAATTGCTATTTTTCGAAAAATTACTCTCTATCCCCCTTTGATTTTTCGAAAAAAATATCCCCCCTTAAAAGGCTTTCTTTAACAAAGCATTTTTATAATCATTATCAATTTTAAAATTAAAATAAATAATTTTAATTTATATAGTTTTAAAACTTTAGAAAAAAAATAAATTAAAATTAAATTTTAATTTATTAAAGTTTAAAAACTATATTAAAAAAAATTAAAATTAAAAAAATTTAATTAAAAAAAGATAATAATTAAAAAATGACTTTGAAAAAAAGAAATTATACCTTGGGGGAGTCGGCGGGATTCGAACCCCCGACCTGTAGGCTCCCTGAGCCTTACCGCACGGCTCACGACCACGTGAGCCAGCGGGCTGATCCGAAATGATCAGTAAGCCACCTCCCTTTTAAACACCCCACTGCTTCTCCTCTGCAACGCGGTCTCGGATTCCGGTTCCCTGGGTCGCGCGCTTGGAAAAAATCACCCGCCGATTCCCAGGCCTTCCCTCTGCGTCCGCGAGCAGCGGTCCGCTCGGCACCTCCCTCCGCGTCCGCAAGCACCTCTTTTTTTTTTTTTTTTTTTCCGAAAAAAAAATGCGGGTGGCAGCGGCAAATTTCGGGGGGGGGGTTGTGCCATCTGTAAAACAACACCGCCCTTCTTACCTGCTACCTGCGTGCGCGTCCCTCCTGGACGCGTCTGCGCATCGCGGGGGGAGGGGTTTATACTCCCCCAATTCCCGCGCGGGCGGAAGTTTAAAAATCCCGCGCGGGGGGGTTCTCCCCTCCTCGTCTGCCACGCACGGGAGGGAATCTGCGCTCCTGTGCGGGTCCAGCCCGACAGGGCTGCTCGTGCACTGTCACGACAGTCCTGTCGCACGGGCACGGGCCTTCGCGGGCGCGGGCCTTGTCGAGACAGTCCCCTGCGTGACGCGTGGCGCTCACGAGTGTGGGCGCGTCGCGGCCTGCGGAGCGCGGGCTCGCGGCTTGCGCTCTATCGTGCGTGGGTGCGTCGTGGCCTGCGGAGCGCGGGCTCGCTGCCTGTGTCTACGTGCGGCCTGCGCGCAGCGGATTACATGCTGTGTTTTTTTTTTTTTTTAAATTTATCACGCTATGCCGTGATTTCAAAAATCACGTCGCGGAATAACTTAAAAAAAAAACTTCCGCCTCCATACAGCTTCTCACGCCTCCCTGCACAAAATTTCCATAGCTGGCTCTGATGCCATGTCAGATTCAACGAACACAAATATATTATTCAGCAGTCATATAAATATAAGTTACACTGCCGGGAATAGTCACCGGCGTAAACTGTACTTGTTACAGCAGTTGTAACAGTACGCTAAATACTGAATAGAGACAAATAGAACAGTACGCTAACATAGGGGGGATCCTAAAAAAACTTTGTTGTTACAATAACGGATTTAAGAATCCTCTTTGATAAAATTTTTACAAATATTGCTAGGGTTCTTGAAACCCTAGCTACAAAAAATGGTGGTGTCTTTAGTTGCGTCTTTGCTCCCAACAATTGTGAGTGGGATTCTTGATATCTGATGTTGGGCCACTCCAACTTAATCAGTTGTCCAATGCTTTTGATATACTATCTAATCTGCACACAAAGAAACACCAGAGAGTTAGTAATAATAATGAGGGCTCCACTGTGTGAGCCCTCAGAAATCATAACTAAAACCCTAGCTATAACAGTATGAAATACGAATAGAATTAAATAGTATGCAATATAACCAAATGAAATAGATTTACCTTGTTCTTTGCTTGTTGTCTATTGATGGTTGGATAGGTTGCAGGCCGATGGCGAATGTGTGCCCTATCATTGCTCAAAGGCTAGGGAGTGTTCAAAAAAGCTTACATAAAATGCTCATAGGTTCCTGGCAGTTGTAGGAAACACCCGTGGGAACTTGGGACTGGTAGGGAGGCACCCTAAGGTGCTTGGCAGTGACAGAAAGCGCCTAGAGGCATTCAGTAGATGAGGTAAATTTCTACAGAAGTTGATCTAGTGAGGGGAAGTGGATGGCAATAGATGCGGGGGTTACATTGAGTGTGGCTGGAGGTGAAAGTACCTAGATATTCTAAAGCAAGATGAATCTCAAGGAATCTTAGGCAATGAACACTTAATAAACTCGTGTACTTAGGGAATCTAGAAATTTAGGGGTTGAGACATTAAAATAGCTCCTATTTATAATCCAACCTAGGGCATGCTAAGGTTTCAATGACACTAATCGTGTGGCTGAGATTAAAGCATATCCCAGGGTAGATATTAAATTTAGGGTGTGGCATGGATTGAGGGAATTGGACAGATGAGATTAAATAAAATCGGATGTCTGGGATTGATTTATTTATATAAATATATATTTATTAAATATATATAAAATATTATTATTTAAATATATATAATAAATATATATAAATAATAGGCAAAAATGGTAGGAAAGCTAGGATGGATGGCAAATGACTATGTTTTGGTGGTGGAAATGGTGGGAAAGCATGGGTGGAGGACAAGTGGCTAGATTTTGGTGTCTACAAGTAGATATACTACCCATCAAAAACACCATATAAAAGTTACTATATGTACCTAGATTGACAAACAACTTGTTGTTTGTACCACAATTTCTATATCACAACATGGTGGTCAAATTCTAAGTTGTTGATGGTAACAAGAAGTGTTATATCACAAAAAATGACAAGATTATGGTAATATGTTCCTATAAGAATGAATTGTTTGGCCTTGATGTCATATCCTCTCTTAATGTCATACTATCAACAACAATGATAGATGTTACCTCCTTTTGGCAGAAGAGATGTGGTCATCTAAGTTCTATATGCTTACTTAAGCTAAGTAAGCATCATATTATGTTAGGTCTACTAAACCTTTTACCAAAAATACTAGTATTCTTGGGTTGTTTAGAAAGGAAACAACATTGAGTACCTTTTGAGTTGAGCACTCATATATCCAAAGTACCACTGATGTGATACATTTTGATCCATGTAGATCAATGCCAACTAGTTTTAGTGGATGAAGGTACTTTTAGTTGTTTGTAGATGACTACCCAAGGAATATGTGGGTGTATTTTATGTAAATGAATTTCTACAGACTCAAGTATTTCTAAAACTTTAAGATACATGTAAAAATAAAAATAGGCATTCTATTCAAGTTATCTAATTTGATCAAGGGGGGAATATAAGTCCAACAGATTTTTAATGTTTCTCATGCAAAATAGGATTAGGCAATAACCTACTATAGAATACACTCCATAATAAAAATTATTTGCTAAAATGAGGAACCATTCTATCATGGAAATGATTTTCTACATGGTCACAAGAGTCTATATAGAGTAGCAATATTAGGATGAAGCGGTCTTCACTACAATGTATCTTCTAAATAGAGAACCCATAAAGGCACTACAAGGAGTTACACCAAAATAAGCCTAGTTTGGGAGGAATCCTTCCATTGCATATCTCAAAGTCTTAAGAAGTAAGACATACATGCATGTTCCAAAAAAATAGAGGACCAAGTTGGATGCAAAGATCCTATCATGTATATTTCTTGGGTATGATGACGATTCAAAAGCCCATTTACTTATATAAATCCATTCAAAAAAAATTCATATAAGTAGAGATGTGGTATTTGATGAATAATTTAAATCTAAGTTGAATACTAAGGATTCTAAGGAATCTGAAGATGACATATCTCCAGTTGTGAGTATGGATTTAGATGAGGAGGTTCCAAAATTTGTTGATGAACCTATAGTAGTTGATGTACCTATAGCTCCATATCAACATAGGAATACTCCAAAATGGCTCACCAGTACCATCAAAGATGCTAAAATTTTATGGGTTTTTAAGCTTTAATACTAACATAAAACTCATAATATAAATTCCATATGATTAAATATAATATAGCCACAATACAGTAAGATCAAGATAATGATGTAAGTAGAATAATATGAGCAAACTAATATGTATATCAAGGCTTATAATATATCAAATAACATTCATTAATAAAAAATAATATGAATGTAAATAGCTTGAATCATACATGTACAAAGCATGTAGCACAACTTACAATATTAATTGCTCAAAATGTATGTAATATTTATTACTCCACTTTCTCTTACAAATATGATACTTGACACACATATACTTTGATACTTGGATAATTGGATATATTGATCTTCCTCTATGGAGTACTATATAGCCATAGTAGAATGACTCTTTGGATACTTGACTATTCATTTCCATATGCCAAGTCTCATGACTCTTGGCTTCTCTATATGACACTTGCATACTTGATGAATACATGAATCTATATTGTATTCACACATAGACATGACTCTTGACCTTCATTTTGCACATTCCAATCTAATACACTTGTGCACATCTTTACGTTACATATTTGCACTCTTACATATAGGACACTTGTGCACATTTACTCAACCTACACTTGCACACTCACTCACATGATACTTATGCATTTCTTGTACATACACACATAACACTTGTGCATTTCCTACACATTACAATATTACATAAAATATTACTCATACTCTAAACTAAGACTCAACCCTAATATAATATTTACAATATGTACCATGAAGGTACCATGGGGGTACATTAGCATGTACCAAATAATGTAATATACTCCAAAACCCCCATGTATTACATTATTTTGTTATTGAATACTTTAGTCTTCAATCATGGTCTTCAATATTAAAGTGACTTTCCAATGCATACGATCTTCTACTTTTCTCACATTTGCTTCATCATATTGAACTTTGGATTCACCCAATGCGTACGTTGATAGAAAGGTTCTTGAATTCCATTTCATGCATTTTGTTTTTCAAAACATTCAACAATGTTATCTTGAAATAAGATAAGCTCTTGAGAAAAACCAATTGAATCTAAAGCATATATCCCATTCTTAATTGATCATGTAGCCTCTATTATATTTTGATTTTTGATAATACATTTATTGTTCTCATTTATACATTTGAACTCAATTGATCTTCCACTTTCAACTAGTTTAGTAACTAAAATGAGATTGGTTGACAATCCTAGAACATACATAACATATTTCAATACAAAATCTAAAAATGGTGCACTAGGTGTTACACTACCACTTCCATGAACTAGATACCTCTTATCATCAACAATCTTCAAATAGAAATTATCTTTGACTTCTAAACAATCAAACCATTGCAAATTACCAGTCATATGATGACTAGCACCTGAGTCTATATACCAAATATCTTTTTCTATTTGAATCACTTGATTGGATTTACTTGAGACTATTTTGCATTGTTGACAAGATTTTTGAAGAATATAATGTTGCTCATTAAATGAATTTTGTTCTTGAACTTTTCCTTTTGAGAAATATGGTTTTATATCTTGATAATGTCTTCTATGTTGAAATTTTTTTCGTGATAACTTATTCATTTGCTTTGTACTTTTTGAAGTTGACAACCTTATAGCTCCTAAGTTTCAATAATTTTAAAGTTTCTAAACTTAAATCCTATGAAGTAGTAATCCTTATGTCTCCCTAGATTTTAGAAACTAAGAAAATGAATTTTGCAAATTTTGTTTTCCTAAGTTTGAATTTGAATACCTTTTAACTCCCAAATAACTAAATTTGCAAATATTCAATAATCTTCTATTTTCAAAAAAATATTAAATTAAATAAATTTCAAATTTAGAAATTTATCTAACAAATAAAAAACTATTGAAAAAACCTTATAACTCCAACTTTATAAGAAAACCTTAATCTACTAAACAACCCTTATTATTTCTATTTCTCTTATCACTCCTAATTCAACCTTAAAAATATTTTAAAAACTTAAATATTCAAACTAAACAACTTATCACTCCAACCAAACTTCAACTAAAAATAATTTCACAACTATATCTAAAAATAAACCTTATTACTCCAAAAAACTTAAATAAACTTATTTCTCCAAAAGAAGCAATAATATAAAGTAATTAATAATCTTCACTTATCTCTCCAATAATCAAATTAACTTTATAACCTTAGCTTATTTCTCCAAACATAAATGAACTTTATAAATTCAAAAATCTAACCTTCATGTCATGTACGAATGTTTCGGCCTCACTATGTTTGCTTCATGCATGTGTCTCACACTTTCCAACTTATCTTGATGCTTCTTTCAAGCTTGCATGAGAGTATTACATTTTTCCACTTATATGTTTGCATGAGAAATAAGTTGATTCATATTCTAATGCCCATCTGTTGCACCAACAACTTCAACAACCTTGTAGACGTGCCACTTTCATTGAATAACTTTCCCTTGAGGTGTTTCACTTGGTGCACCTGACTTAATCCAGATATGTTTAACTTGATGCAATTAAATCATTTCAAAAATATTCTAGTTGGTGAGCTTGATTGACTTTGCTTAATGTTAACAACACTTTGCTTAGTGTTTCACCTTCCTTCCCTTCACATTCACCTTCTTGTGATTCAACTTCTCTCATAGGTCATTAATGTCATACATTCCAGGGTTCAATGTTGTGCTCCAAAGCTTGCTTAATCAGATGAGGATATGTCTACATTCGGATGTGGCTATGTTCAAATATTTGTATCACCTCACATGCACTAAGTTTGTACTATTAGAGTGATGTACTTTATTATGCTACTAGACATTATCTTCTTTCTCTTGTTTCCTGGTAGTCTTACGTCGTTCTACTCCACTATAGGCTTGTTGTTATTGTTTTTCTCCACTGTCACTCTTTTGAATGGCTTGCTTTCTCTTTTCTTCCATTGCTCGATTGGTGATTTCTTCTTTTCTATCCTTTGGTCTTTGAAACAATATTGTCCAACTTTGTTGCTGCACCTATTAAACACCACTAAGAGTCAAATGGTACTCTGTAACACATTATCTTCAATTGATGTACCTATTTATCTCCTTTAAGAGCTTAATGGTACTCTCATTACACTATTTATAACTTGGGTCTACTATTCAATAATTTATTTCTCTTTGCACTTTGATGAACTTCTTTACTTTCTAAGAAATTATTGTATATTTAATTATAAATGTATCTTGTCCTTCATATGACTACCTCTATCAGGCCTTCATGTATCTTGAATAATTGCCAAGGTAAATATAAATCAAGTCTATATGCATCTACTTTCTTACCACTCTTTTATATTTATCTTCTTGCTACCAATGTAAAGGTTTGAGTGATCTACAATCTTCAATGTTAGGGTTTCTCTTCAAAACCTAAAATAATCTCTTTATGTCAAGGTCTATCTTCAAGATCTGAAATAATTCCTCTTTTTTCAAGGTCTATCTTCAAGACTTGAATCCTCTGTATCAAGTTCAATTTTTTTGCAACCTAAAACTTTAATATTTTATTACTTTAATTTATCTCTACTTGATGAAAAACTTACTTTAATATAGATCAGTCCTTGATATATCCTTCTCATTTTTGCTTTATATTGCACTTAGAAGATGAAATTATTCTCTATTTATTGTTGAAAGAATCTGGCACTTCTGATGATCAATATCTACTTCAAATTTCTTAGGTTTCACCAAAGAGCTCAAACCTCTAATGTCAACGTGACGTTGAATTGCCCTGATGCCTCAATCAAAATCAATATGACTTGATTATTTTGAATTCTTTAACTTCATTTTGATTTTATAGAAATCAATGTCAAGGAATATATATGTCATTGAAATCATTCTATCTCTAATATCAAAGGTTGGTTATGTCCCTAAAATGATCAACTATCTTAAAGTTGATACACCTTCCAATATAGATTAGTCCTCGTCTTCACTAGTTATTCTTCAACCGTGGAAAGACTCTATAGTTGAGTCCTATTCTTCACTGGTTATTCTTCAATTATGGAAAGACTCTAGCCTTTCTACTTACTATGACCTTACAATAGAGTCTATATCTAACTCCCTTTAAAGTAGATAGACTCTAAATCAATTTTATCAAACTAGACAAAATTGATTTTTGTATGTAGCTAAATAAATTTAACCTATGCAAGAAACTACTCGTAGTAGCTTTGATACCACTGATGGATTTTTAAGCCTTAATACTAACATAAAACTCATAGGATAAATTCCATAGGATCAAATATAATATAGCCACAATACAGTAAGATCAAGATAATTATGTAAGTAGAATAATATGAGCAAACTAATATGTATATCAAGGCTTATAATATATCAAATAACATTCACTAATAAACAAAAATATGAAAGTAAATAGCCTAAATCATACATGTAAAAAGCATGTAGCACAACTTACAATATTAATTGCTCAAAATGTATGCAATCTTTATTACTCCACTTTCTCTTACAAATATGATACTTGACACATAGATACTTTGATACTTGGATAATTGGATACATTGATCTTCCTCTATGGAGTACTATATAGTTATAGTAGAATGACTCTTTGGATACTTGACTATTCCTTTCCATATGCCAAGTCTCATGACTCTTGTCTTCTCTATATGACACTTGCATACTTGATGAACACATGAATTTATATTGTATGCACACATAGACATGACTCTTGACCTTCACTTTGCACACTCTAACCTAATACACTTGTGCACATCTTTACATTACATATTTTATCAACCTTTTCAAAATTGTGCCACCCCCCTCTCTTTAAAAGGTTCTGTATTGCCCCTAAAAAGAGAGCTTACCCCTTGAAAAAGCCGTAGGGGGGTACCTGGCTTTCTATTATGGTTGTCCGGGCGCCCCTTCAAAGTAATGCAATTTCGTCACCATCGAAGGGCGGGGGACTTCAAGCTTGCTTTAAATATTAGTTGGGGGGATTCTGCCCTCGGTTTTATAATAAAGGTGGAGATTTGGGAGTCGCCCCTCTCTATTTTAAAAGGTTCACCTAAATATCTCGACACGGAAGAACTCTGTTCCCCGTCACACCCGGTTTCTAGGGAGCATCAGACCAAGAATCACCCAAACCTCGTGTGTTCCTTATGGATTAAAGGTGTGGCCCATCCCATATTCACGATATAGTTTCGAACAGGTAGAGCGTAGGATGATTCTTCTCCCACCTCATATTGGAACCCAAACCCGCGGGGGTATGAGGAGTGAGGAGGCCCAACCGTGTATACTTACAATTCCATTATCTTTAAAATTTGTGAATAGTTTATGGTTCTATGAAAATAAAGATACTTGTGCACATAGACTCTCATTACACTCACACACTCACTCACATGACACTTGTGCATTTCCTACACATACACACTTACATAAAACTTGTGCATTTCTTACACATTACAACATTACATAAAATATTACTCACACTTTAAACTAAGACTCAACCCTAATCTAATATTTACAATATGTACCATGAAGGTACCATAGGGGTACATTAGCATGTACCAAATAATGTAATATACTCCAACAAACTTGATACACCATTTGAGCCCTATTCCACAAGACCATATACTTGCAATAATACTCATTATAAAGTAAATCTAGGCTTGATGAATTTAGTGTTGGAGAACTCAAAACAGTGTCAGTTAAGGACACACTTAGTTTTCCACAATGAAAGACAACTATAGATGTTGAATATGAATATTTTATGAAGAACAACACATGGGATCTTGTTAATATATCAAAAGTAAAGAAGCCCATAAGATGTAAGTGGGTATTCAAATCAAGTACAAGGTAGATGGATCCATTAAGTATAAGGTATGGCTCATTGCGAAGAGCTATGCATAAAAGGAAAGGATTGATTATGAAGAGATATTCACACCCATTTCAAATATAAAAAACATCCATGTACTTTGCACATTGATAAAAAAGGATGTCAAGAGTGCCTTCCTTACGGGTGATCTTAGATAAGAGGAGTACATGACATAATCTAGAGGTTCTATTGTCAATGGGTAACATCAAAAGGTCTATAGCCTAAGAACATCACTGTATGGGTTGAAGTAGGCTTCTAAAGCCTGGTGCATCAAAATTAATGATCACCTAATATAACATGCTTTCACTAGAAGTCCCTTTGATGCAAATATATATATTAAGGAAGTTGGATATGAGATAATATATATATGACTTCTAATTATTGTCTTGGATTAGAATTATGGCAAAGAAAGAATCACATTATGGTCTCATATATGAAGTATGACAAGACACTATTGGAAAAATAGTGGATGACAAATTCTACAACTAATGCAACACCAATGGAGCAAGAGTTACAATTATACTAATATAATATGTCACCTTAGGTATTGTTACTCTTTATTAGAAGTTTATTGAGAATCTCATATACCTAATAACTACCAGACTTTATATCAAATTTATTGTGAGTTATCTTTCGAGGTTCATGTAGGAACCTAAGTTGAGTCATTGGAAGGTAGCAACGAGGATACTACATTATGTTCATGGTATAGTGGAATATGGCCTAGAGTATAAGAAGAATGATAAATTACATAGACTCAAATTATGCCATATTTATAGATGACAGGAGGTAAACATATAGATATATATTTCATTTAGGATTGGGACTTATTTTGTGACACACTAAAAAATAATAGGTAATAGCATTATCATCCATAGAGATAGAGTATCACACTGCATGATGAGTTATGTACCATTCGATATAACTATGTTGTATACTATTAGATATGGGTATATTAATAAATTGACCAATAATATCGAATTACAACAATCAATATGTTTTAAAATTGGTCAAGAATATAGTATTTCATGAAATAATAAACCATATTGAAGTATAGTATCACTTTATTCAAGAACAATTTTAGAATCACCATATTCAACTCCAATACATTCCCACAAAATAACAACTTGCAGATATTTTCAAAAAGGAACTCACATAAGTCAAATTTGAATTGATTTGTAGCTCTCTTTGTAACCAAATAATGTACTAAGGAGGGTATGATAGGTAATTATTACATTAGTACACCTCATAGGAGGTTACATAAGTTATCTTGATCTATAACATCTTTCTTGATTAGTTACTTGTGATCTTGATAATTGATTTTTGTATTAAATATGTTATACAAGTAATGAAAAAGCAAGTGATTATTTTGATCAACCATATAGTTGATACATGTGTTCATATATGCATTCAATATCCCCTAAAATTTTGAAAAAATTGTAATAACAAAATTAAGAGGCAAATGTGTTGGATATAAATACGGTTAGAAATATTTAAAAGTCCTAATGCAACAAGTATTTTTGCATTTAAATAGTCATTAGTAATCATTAAATTAGTATTAACAGTCATAAAAAATGTAAAGAAAGTTAAAATGAATAGGATTCTTACTTTAAGTGGTACTCTCACTTCTGCATGAAGTGTTCTTATAGTCTCTAAGTAAACAATGGATTCTAGAAGATAATATTTTTTAGGAATATAAATAGCATAGGAATTGTCTTTATTAGAAGTAGAATAGCTAACTAGATTATCTTCATAGCAATTTTTAAAGTGATAAATCATAGCTTATGTTAAATGCCTAGGTAAATTGATAATTCATATTTCATTTGGAATATTATAAGGTTTTGTTTTAGAGATAACAAAAATGGTACTCTTTTTATGCCTAGATAGTTAGTTTTATAAACATTAAATTCATCTCTTCTAAGTGTACCATAAGCAAATAAACTACTACCATCTCTATCATATATTTCACAAATGTTTACACAAATATAATATTTATAATCATATAAAATAGGAACTCCCATTGAACTTACATGGTAATTTCCCACCCTAGCCTCATAAATTTTATTGTGAGAGAGAATTATTTGTTTCAATTTTAAAAGCATGATTAAAATCATTATCAAAATCACCATTAGTTTCTTCCCCCGTATTGTCATTATCAACATAGTAGGTTACTTGTTGCAACTTAACAACATCCACTTAGGCTTTATGTAATTTGGCCAACCACTAATCAATAAGACAAGATCTTCTCTCTTTTATGGGTTTTAACAATAATGGAAACGTTTCAACTATATTTTGAGAAATGGAAGTAATAACATCCATATTAGGTTGATCATCTTCAAATGCATACTTATCTTGGAGGCATTGTAAATAAAACTTAGTATGTCCTGTATACAAATCTTTCTAGAAGTCTAATGTTGCTCATGTTCATAGATTGTAACTTTCTATGTTTCATATATAGAAGGGATAAAACACATTTTCTAGTTTGGAGGATAAGGTTCCCAAGAATCTAAGTCTCTTAGGTGAATAGTTTTTCATTATAGGTAAATTTAACCACTTGATAAACAAAGGAGGTTAAGGCTCTCATCTTACTACTCCAAGGTCTACCTATTAGCATGTTATCGTTGGTATTAAAATAAAATACCATAAAATTCACTCTTACTCCTTTAGACCTAATTAAAACTGGTAGCCAAATGTAACTCATAAGACAACCATAATAAGCATAGAAACAATTTCCAGTAGATAAAACATTATCTCTATGAATCTTTAGCTTAATTAAGGTTAATGATATAAAACATGTACTACTTTATTAATTAACCAAATAACTAATAACAATCATAGCATTATATACCAATATAATAATTAATAATAGATCTTTAGCCCCTGTGAGATAATCAACAACAATCATGTTTTTCAAAGAAAAATTGATAGTCAAATCAAGGCTAGTATGTGCATCAAATAAGAGGTCTTCTTTGTGTGATTAAATGTACTACAATTCACAAGACCCTAAAATGATGGGCATAATATTGACTACCCTATGTTTGAGTATCTCCATCTTATCCAATAATTCTATTAATCTTTTTTATTGATATGGAGATGTCTTAAGCAACTCTAAATATGGGACCTTATAGGGTGTCGTATGCAAATCCTCTATAATATCCTATTCTTTTATTTTTTTCATGATTTCTTTAAGCAATGATTCTTTAGGATGGATAGAGTCTTGATGTTTTTTCTCTTATGGGATTTAGAATCATTTCTTTAAGCAATGATCATGTTTTTTCAATATTTTTAGATATGAAAGATCCATAGGATTAGTTGAGGCCTTATCAAGAATATTTTCTATGTTAACATGCATTTTTATATTTCTAGCAGATTTTTGGATGACCAAAGGAGGGTTTGAAATTTTATTACTTATGGATGGATTAACCATAGCCCAGATAGGATCTTTGACCTTGTTATTCTTTTATTTCATCCTTAGAGGATTGATTCTTTTGATATTTTGGATGCACTTATAGTAATAATAACAATCTATTTTTCTAAAGATGCAATGGTTTCTCTTTGCACCTCTAAAATATTGATATAATGAGTCACATTTGGTTGACTACAATTGTATTCTCCATTTGGGCTAGGTTAGATAATTACTTGATTAAACTGAAGAGCATTTTAGAAATTGTTAGGTCTAGGATTTTTGTTTTGAGGATGAATACCATTTTGATTTTAGTTACTCGAACCTCCTCCTTGGCTATACATTTCATTTTCCTTGAAAATATTTTACACTTTATTTTGATCATTTTGATCACCCCCTTGGTTAAACCCTTTAAATTGATTATGGTTCACCCCCATTGTTCATTATGATTAGGAGCTTGTTGTTCATGGTTGGTGAATGCGGTGTTATAGATACCTAGCCTTTAATTGTGAGGATGATTATATGTCTTCTAGAAACCCCTTAATATTTTTATTAAAGAGATTGATTCTATCATTATTGATTTTATCAATGTTGAAATTAGGACCAAAGGTTTGTTTATAACAAAATTTTCATATCTTTGAGTAGATATTAGGTTCATGTCCATGATTTCGATGCCAAAAGTAGGATTTTTTGGTATCATTCCACTCAAGTGCTTCAAACATTTCATTGTAAAGATAGTTCCTAATCACAGGGGGTGAACAAATCTTGATAATATCTTCATGTTTCTATTTTGGTATTGTATTATCAGGTCTTGAGAAATATTTATCTTTGGTTATCATATGTACAAGGGTTCTAGCTATATATATCTCATGAAAGATATCTTGAATGTATAGTACAAATCTCATCCCTAATAGTATTCTTGTTTGGGTTCTTGGGTTTCAAAGGTTTTTACCATATTTCTTTTCCTAATGTTCAAGGACTTTTACAAATTATATAACATTTTCTATGGAAGGAAAACCATGTGGGTTATGATCCTAGATTTTAACTTGAAAATGTTGTCTTTGTTTGTTAACAAACATTCCGGTGATTGCCTCCTTAGTTAGGATCATGTTAGAATTGCATTTAATCCTTTCCATATCTTATGGAATTTGGTTTTAGACTAATTTGGTCCTTGTTTGGAATTTACAAATACATATATTGCTTCTATAATAGTCATATAATCATCTAAATCTTGTTATAAGTTTTTGACAAAGGTATCTAGAGAATAGATAGAGTGTTTAAGCAAACAATCAAGAGAATTTCCTATCAAAATCCTATTCATTAATTTCAAAAATATCTTTTCCTTACGCAACCAATTCATATAATATGTTGTACACTTATTAGTAAATGTTTGGGATTTATTTGTTCCATCATAAAATAATTTAGGAACACACCGAAACAAGTCTATGGCTTCCACATTAGGGGCTTAAAATTTGCTTTGCATAATTTCTCAATGTTGGGTTAGCTAGAGGATGTGGATGAGGAGAAACAATAGGGTCCAAGACTAAAGGAGAAATAACTTGTACTATAGGGTCCCTATTAATAGTCATGATCTAAGTCAGGTCATTCATCATATTTTGAACAATATTCTACAATTGTTTGGCTATCTCTCTCCTGGTGACATCCATTTGCTATCTCTCTCCTGGTGACATCATATTAGGTTTAGAAAAAGGTTGAGACTGACAAAAGACCCATCCTACATTTTTTCTTTGCATTTGTGTGTTATTTGCCACAATCACTACACTAAGGAACAATCACATTAAAGTGTGATGTTTATCTTCAACAATGAACATAGGTTCCCCTAGTAAACCTTAGGATCCTATGGAAAACTGATATGACTTATTTTAACCCTTAGCTGGTTTCCTATCATATTCAAAATTTGAATCTCTTTCTCTATTAGTCAAATATTTGATAAGCACATTATTACCATGGTGAAGAGAAAAAGGTTGAACAACATAATTTTCTATTCAAATGATATAATATAAATCCTTATATTTCTTGGATTTGCTTCTTCCTAGATCTAGTAGTCATTGCAAAATCCTAGGAAGAAGCAGAAGGAGTTGTAAGAGAAGGTAGAAAACTACTTAGAGGCAATTAGGGTTTTAACAAAATCTTTATCCTCAAGCTACCCATTAAGAAAACAAACCAACAAAAACCCTCACAACAAAGCAATATTGATTTTAACAAAAGCCCTAATAGAAAGGAAAGCTATAAAAAGACTAAATCAACTTATAGCAAATAGCAATAGCTAACACAAGACCTATGAAGGCTAACCAACTAAGCCTTAGTGTTTAAAAAGATGGAAGGTAAATGCCTCAAAAGGTAGATCCATATCGAGTTCACAAAAATGTTTGTAGAAAAAAAGGATATCTCATCCAATTACATGAATTACTATAAGATACACCAAAATACTTTAATCAATATTGCAAAGCAATCGTAAGATAAGAAAACATGCAATAACTAAGCTAATATTATCTTAATCGAAGAAAATAATAGTAAATGAGAGTAAAAGAGCTTACACTAAGATCATCTACAAAGCATATGGAACTTAAATCCTAATGCCAAAAATAAATACTTGATACCTTGGGGTATCAAGGACCATATCATCCACAAACATCCTATTTTATATTGCTTATGACTTCACCACTATAATAAGGAAGGACCACAACTTAGTGTTAGAGTAAATCACTATATAAAATATAGAAAAGCAATTATAGTGTTTCAAACTTTAACAACAGAATTAACAAAATAAGACAAACACACACATAAGAAGAGACAACGATTTTAACGTGGTTCACCCAATGTGGGTTACATCCACCGAGAATTTTCAGTCCTTCCTTTCTCAATCCAAGCAATAGAGGGTTACAACCTACAACAAACATCTGCTGTAATTTCCTCTCTATATTTACAAGGAATCAACACAGTAATTTTCATTGTATACTCTGTTTTTCCTCACAACTATATATAAGAAAAAAATAAAAAAACAAACTGCTTTTCTTAATACATTCCAAGATTAACACTGAGTTCCCAACATCTAATTTTGGGATAAAAACAAAAAAACTTTCCCTGGTTGTCCTGTTGTAAATCCGAAAACTTTCTCTCGGTAGACTAACAGATTGTAAATCTGGAAACTTTCCCTGCCCGTCCTGCAATAAATCCAAAAACTTTCTCTCGTTTAGCCTCCTCATAATTAGGCTCCATTCCTAACAATCTCCCACTTGGAGACTAATTCCATTGCACCATACCGCAACCAAGGACTGAAAAATTCTCATCATGGCCTCTTATTCCTTAAAGTAAATTGAAGTTGAGCAAAAGCTCAACTTTTCTCTTGACACCACTTTTGTAAGCATGTCAACAGGATTTTGTGATGTGTGAACTTTCCCTAATTTCAAAGATCCATCTTCCACTACTGATCTAATGAAATGATACCTGAGTTTGATGTGTTTAGTTTTTGAATGGAATATTGAATTCTTCGCAAGGTGTATAGCACTCTTGCTATCACTCCACAACCTATTATCCTCTTGCTTCTTCCCCAGTTCTTCCATTAGTCTTTGCAACCAAACCATCTCTTTGCTTGCTTCTATAGCAGCAACATATTCAGCTTCAGTGGTTGAAAGGGCAACTACGTGTTGGAGTTTAGAAATCCAACTAACCGCTCCTCCTCCTATAGTAAAGATGTAGCCAGTAGTGCTCCTTCCACCATCAAGATCACCTGCCATATCAGAATCTACAAAACCTTTCAAGCATATATTAGAGCCTCCAAAATTCAAAGAATAATTTGAAGTTCCTCTCAAGTACCTGAGTATCCATTTTACCGCTTGCCAATGTCCTTTTCCTGGATTACTCATAAATCTACTCACTACTCCCACTGCATGGGTAATGCTTGGTCTTGTACAAACCATTGCATACATCAAGCTTCCAACCGCTGATGCATAGGGAACCTTAGCCATATGCTCTTGTTCCTTTTGTGTCTTGGGACACAAATCTTTGGTGAGTTTGAAATGCTTTGCCAATGGAGTAGCAACAGACTTTGCATTGTTCATGTTGAATCTCTTAAGCACTTTTTCAATGTATTTTGCTTGTGATAATTTCAGAGTGTGACTCTCCTTGTCTCTTGTTATCCTCATACCAAGGATTTGTTTGGCTTCTCCCAAATCCTTCATGGCAAAGGATTTAGCCAACTTCTTCTTGAGCATGTTTATATCTTGCATATTTGTTCCTGCAACCAACATGTCATCCACATACAATAGCAAAATAACATAGTTACCATTTCCAGTTTGCTTAAAATATACAAAGTGATCACTTTGACATCTTTCAAACCTTTGATTAGCCATGAACTTATCAAATTTTAAATACCACTGTCTAGGAGCTTGTTTTAACCCATACAAGCTCTTTTTTAGTTTACATACCCAATCCTCTTTACCTTTCACCTGAAAGCCTTCTGGTTGGTGCATATAAATTTCCTCCTCCAAATCACCATGAAGAAATGTTGTCTTCACATCCAATTGCTCCAGATACAAATTTTCTATAGCTATAAGACTCAAAATAGCTCTAATAGAGGTCATTTTTACAACTGGAGAAAAAATCTCATCAAAATCAATACCTTTTTTCCGAGCGAATCCCTTGACCACTAGTCTTGCTTTGTATCTCTTATGCCCTTCATTCTCCTCTTTAATCCTGTACACCCATTTATTGGTCAAAGCTCTTTTACCTTTGGGTAGCTCAACCAAATCCCAAGTTTGGTTGTGGAATAAAGAGTCCATTTCTTCATTCATTGCAAGCTCCCACTTATTCCCGGTATCCATCTGTAATGCTTCCTGAAAACATTCTGGCTCACCAAAGATCAGTATACAAAACATAATCAGAGAAACGTTGAGGAATTTTACTTATCCTGGTAGATCGTCTAACAACACTTTCTGGAGATTGAGGTGCTTGTTGCCGCTGCTGTACATTTTGATCTTCTACCACTTTTGGAGTTACCTTTTCTATGTGTCCATCAAGGTCTATGTATTCAGTAATTTCCTCTTTCTGTTTCTTTCCCTGCAACCGATCTTTATACAAGTTTTTTTCATTAAATATGACATCCCTACTTCTAATGACTTTTCGGTTATCACAATCCCATAATCTGTAACCCAAGCCATCAATACCGTAACCAATAAAATAGCACTTTTGGGCCTTAGCATCTAACTTATTTCTGTTCTCTTTGTCTATATGCATAAAAGCCTCACATCCAAATACCTTAAGGAAAGAATAATTTACTGGTTTACCTGTCCAAAGCTCTTCCGAAATTCCTCCATCCAAGGCACTAGACGGTCCTCTATTAATCAGATATACTACAGTATCAACAACATGAGCCCATAAAAATAATGGTAAGCCTGCATGTATTCTCATGCTCCTAGCACGCTCCATGATGGTTCTATTCATTCTTTCTGCAACCCCATTTTCTTGAGGTGTTCTTGGAACTACCTTGATTCTTCTAATTCCATTTTTAGAACAAAACACATCAAATTCTCTACTGCAATATTCTCCACCATTATCCGACTTTAGACACTTTAACCTTTTTCCAGTTTCATTTTCAACTAATGCTTTCCAATTCTTGAAGGTATTAAAAACATCACTTTTATTCTTAATGCAATATATCCATGTTTTCCTTGTTGCATCATCAATAAAAAGTACATAGTAAGAGGAACCTCCAAGAGAAGTTACCTGAGCTGGGCCCCAAACATCTGAGTGCACAAGCTCCAATTTCTCTTTCTTCCTTTCCTTGCCATCCTTGAGAAATCTAACTCTCTTTGCTTTACCATAAACACAATCCTCACAGAATTCCAAATCAATCTCTTTTAACTTAGGCAATAACTTTCTTGAATGTAAAATTTCCATACCTTTTCCACTCATATGGCCAAGTCTTTGGTGCCACAAAGATGCACTCTCACCTGTAGAAACTAAATTCATGGAGCAGTGAGAAAAATCAGTAAGTAAATAAAGAGTACCCACCAATTTACCTCTAGCTACTATCAATGAACCTTTAGTAACTTTCCAAGCATTTTCTCCGAATGCAACCGTGTATCCTTCACCATCAAGCTTACTTGCCGATATAAGATTTCTCTTTAAATCTGGTATGTGTCTCACCTCTTTAAGAGCCCATTGACATCCATTTGGGGATTTAATCAAAATCTTTCCAATACCCATGATTTTACATGGTTGGTCATTTCCCAATAGAACCTCGTCCATAATCTCCAGAAACATAATCTATGAAGTATTCCTTATGTGAGGTAGCATGGAATGAAGCACCACTATCAATTACCCAATAATCACTATTTCTATCAAGAGATAAGATTAAAGCATCTTGTAGAATTTGTCAAGTAATATTGGCTTCTGAAGTGTTACCATTATTATCATTACCTTCATTTCCATCACCCTTTCTTTGCCAACAAATCCTTCTTGAGATGACCCTTTTTGCCATAGTGCCAACACTCGTAGCTTTCCTTTTCCACGTGATTTGGATCTGCCTTTGGATTTGCCACGATGTGAACTCTTGCCTCTTTCTCTTTCTCTTCCTCTATTCTCAATACTTAAGGCGGTGCTAGATGATTCTCCTGTGGTTTTTCTTCTCATGTCCTCACTGAGTATCACACCAACCACATCATCAAATTCTAATTTATTTGAACTCGAAGCAGAGTTACTTACCGCCATTACCAAACTGTTCCAACTTTTCGAAAGAGAGCATAAGATTAATAAGGCCCTAAGCTCATCATCAAAATCCAATCCTACTGAATGCAATTGATTAGTGAAAGTATTAAATTCATTTAAATGATCATGCACAGATCCTCCTTCACTCATTTTCATGTTAAATAACCTTTTCATTAAGAATACCTTATTTGATGCTGATGGTTTCTCATACATCTTGGCCAACTTATCCATGACTCCCTTGGTAGTCTTTTCATCAGAGATGTTGAAGGCTACGGTGGCTCCCAAGCACAGCCTCACAGTACCCAATGCCTTTCTATCAAGGAGACTCCACTCCTCATCAGACATAGATGAAGGTCTCTCTCGTTTCCCCCTCAAGAGGTAAGTAAAGATCCTTCTGGTACAAGTAATCCTCCATCTGCATCTTCCAGAATTGAAAGTTCTGGCCATTGAATTTTTGAACTCTAAACCTCCCTTCTTCCGCCATTGCTCCCACTTGATCCAGAAATTCTCCTTCTGTCAAGTGCACCCAACAAAACAACCGCTCTGATACCACTTGTTAGAGTAAATCACTATATAAAATATAGAAAAGCAATTATAGTGTTTCAAACTTTAATAACAGAATTAACAAAATAAGACAAACACACACAGAAGAAGAGACAACGATTTTAACGTGGTTCACCCAATGTGGGTTACATCCACCGAGAATTTTCAGTCCTTCCTTTCTCAATCCAAGCAATAGAGGGTTACAACCTACAACAAACATCTGCTGTAATTTCCTCTCTATATTTACAAGGAATCAACACAGTAATTTTCATTGTATACTCTGTTTTTCCTCACAACTATATATAAGAAAAAAATAGAAAAACAAACTGCTTTTCTTAATACATTCCAAGATTAACACTGAGTTCCCAACATCTAATTTTGGGATAAAAACAAAAAAACTTTCCCCGGTCGTCCCGTTGTAAATCCGAAAACTTTCTCTGGTAGACTAACAGACTGTAAATCTGGAAACTTTCCCTGCCCGTCCTGCAGTAAATCCAGAAACTTTCTCTGTTTAGCCTCCTCATAATTAGGCTCCATCCCTAACACTTAGATCAACATAAAGGACTCGAATTGCTTTGGAAACTAGTCCTTCAAAAATAAATTTAATCTTTGATTTCAAAGCTTGGTGGAGCATCTCATCGTCCTCCATGGAAGATAATGAAACGACGACTTATGAATTTGTTCTTTCTTGTGTGAACAAGAAAGACAAAAGGAGTGAAAATGAAGACAAGATCACTAAAAAGCTTTTGATGCTTTGATAATTGAATGAATAGTAAATGAGTGAATAAAGTGGTTGTTTATAGTAGATAAAACAAACTTTCCCTTTGAAGGTTGACCACCACATTATGCATTTATCAGAGCTATTAAATTGTAATTGCCATTTAAAATGTTGCATCATCTAAACCCTTGGTATAAAAACATGTTCGGATTTGGATTGTACATTGAAAACCCTAAAATCCAATCAATGGCAACCATTAATTGTTGCAACATATGCTTTGGGGAACACATGTAAACACGTCCCTTAATTGCACCTCTATCCTTATTTCAAAGTTTTAAAAAAGTTAACAAGTAAAAACACCAAAAAAAAAATATGACAAAAAGTGAGAAATTAGATGGAAGAAGGGAACCGAAACCACTAGGCGAACAACTAAAAACACCAAAAAAAGATAACAAAAAGTAATAAATTAAATGGGAAAAGGGAACCAAAACCACTAGCCAACATGGTTCGTGTCATTCTACCTAAAAATTAATAAAATAAGTCCACTCTTATCTCATCTTAAAATGCAAGACTTTTTACAATCCATAAGTTAATTGTTAATACTCTTTTATAAATATAAACTCTCAAATAATTTTTTTTTTTATATTATTGAAAAAAAGGTTAAAACCTTAATAAAGACCAAAGTGACCAACCTTCCTTCCAACAAAAATCTATGGAACTTAATGTATTTTTATTTTTATTTTGATTTAACTTCCTTATGCAAGGTACTAAACTTGCTGAACACATACTAATTTCAAAAATTAACAGGAATAACTTGCTCCTCTACTTTATGTCTCCTTCATGCAAGTCAAAAGCACTGTTTTAATCGGGTCTCCTCTTCCTATGGACAAGGAGTGGCACTCGCCAAAAATAAACTTGTTTCCACCATAGTTTCGAACACAACTGTGTTTGTTGTGCTGTGTTGTAGTTAATTTTGTGGAAGGTTTGGTAAGTGTTTGTTTGGTAAGACATTTATCAAAAAGATATTTAGGTTTAAATTTTATGGACAACCTATTTGCAAAGATAATAGTCTAAATTGAATTCTTTAATTGCATCCCAGACTAACCTCAGGGGTAGGGCATTCTGTTTGCAAAGATAGGAATCGAAAATGAATCCCTTAAGTGCACGCCAGACCAACCTCAGAGGCAGCTTGTTTGCAAATGTAACCTCAGGGGCAGCAACTCCTATAAGAGCAGCTCCTATGGTGGTTTGAACCCTACGCTTATCAGTTATAAAAAATAATATGGTTGTGATCAACTCTCCTATATTTTTTTTATAAAGGCCGAATAGGTTTGGTGGGAGCAGCTTCTATGGTGGTTTGAACCATAGGCTTATCAGTTATCAAAACTAATATGGTTGTGATCAACTCTCCTATATATATTTTTTGGTTTGAACCTTGGACCTCCGGAAGAAGAGCCAAAGCCCGAACCGTTACAGTGCATCCTAGGTGCAATCAACTCTCCTATATAACCAAAAATATGTTTGGTCATATTAAAAAAAATACTTCCCATATTTGACATTTATGTTGTGTTGAAGGTTTGGTAAGTGTTTGTTTGATGAGACATTTATCAAAAAGATTTAGGTTTAAACTTTATGGACAACCTATTTGCAAAGATAACAGTTTAAATTGAATTCTTTAATTGCGTCGCAGACCAACCTCAGGGGTAGGGCATTTTGTTTGCAAATAGGGGTCGAAAATGAATCCCTTAAGTGCACGCCAGACCAACCTCAGGGGCAGCCTATTTGCAAAGGTAACCTCAAGGGCAGCAGCTCCTATAGGAGTAGCTCCTATGGTGGTTTGAACCCCAAGATTATCAGTTATCAAAAATAATATGGTTGTGATCAACTCTCCTATATTTTTTTTTTATAAAGGCCGAATAGGTTTGGTCCTATGGTGGTTTGAACCTCAGGCTTATCAGTTATAAAAAATAATATGGTTGTGATCAACTCTCCTATATTTTTTTTTTATAAAGGCCGAATAGGTTTGGTGGGAGCAACTCCTATGGTGGTTTGAACCCTAGGCTTATCGGTTATCAAAAATAATATGGTTGTGATCAACTCTCCTATATTTTTTTTTTGGTTTGAACCTTGGACCTCCGGAAGAAGAGCCAAAACCCGGACCGTTACAGTGCATCCCAGGTGCAATCAACTCTCCTATATAACCAAAAATATGTTTGGTCGTATTAAAAAAATACTTCCCATATTTGACATTTATGTTTGACATTTATGTTGTGTTGAAGGTTTGGTAAGTGTTTTTTTGATAAGACATTTATCAAAAAGATTTAGGTTTAAATTTTATGGACAACGTATTTGCAAAGATAACAGTTTAAATTGAATTCTTTAATTGCGTTGCAGACCAACCTCCCTCAAGGGTAGGGCATTCTGTTTGCAAAGATAGGAATCGAAAATGAATCCCTTAAGTGCACGCCAGACCAACCTCAAGGGCAGCCTTTTTGCAAAGGTAACCTCAGGGGCAGCAGCTCCTATAGGAGCAGCTCCTATGGTGGTTTGAACCCCAGGCTTATCAGTTATAAAAAATAATATGGTTGTGATCAACTCTCCTATATATATATTTTTTATAAAGGCCGAATAGGTTTGGTCCTATGGTGGTTTGAACCTCAGGCTTATCAATTATCAAAAATAATATGGTTGTGATCAACTCTTCTATATTTTTTTTTTCATAAAGGCCGAATAGGTTTGGTGGGAGCAACTCCTATGGTGGTTTGAACCCTAGGCTTATCGGTTATCAAAAATAATATGGTTGTGATCAACTCTCCTATATTTTTTTTTTGGTTTGAACCTTGGACTTCCGGAAGAAAAGCCAAAACCCGAACCGTTACAATGCATCCCAGGTGCAATCAACTCTCCTATAACCAAAAATATGTTTGGCCATATTAAAAAAAATACTTCCCATATTTGACATTTATTTATTTTGATGAAAAGCCTTTACGTGAGTGGGCTTCATGTGTTGCAATCTCAATATTATTGTGTTTGCAATTAGGTGACTTATATATAAATAAAAGATGAATTATTAGAGGGAAGACGCGCGTTTGACTGCTGTTCACGGGCGGTTTTCATTTCTGCCAACCTCCACTCTGATTTGTTTTTAATTGAAAACGAATTTTTCCTTCAATTCCCTATATCTTTGGTTTCAATGTGTCTTAAGGCAGGTAAAATTCAGCAAGATTGAATTTGCGAAATTCTCTTGAAGAAACACATTCAATGGATAACAATGGAGGATGCCAACGTGGATTACCATCTTTAACATGCTATTTCTTTTCGTTTGTGCTGGGTGGCCTTTGTAGTAGAACAGTTTGCAGTCGGATTTCAATGAAAAAAAGGTTTGGACATGAAATCCCCACTAGAGCAGGTATGAAGTTTTCTGAATTCTAGCACCCATCAGAAGATTTTCTCCTCTTGAATACTATGCAGATAAATATCTGATATCTTTGTGAAAAGCTTCTTTACACAAATCAGTAACCTTGGTGAGCAGTTCTGTAGGAATTAGAGAGAGTGTTTCTGGCAAAATGGTGGAAGGGTAAAGTATGTGTAAAAAGCTCAAACTTTATATGGCAGTAAAGCCAAAGCCTAAGGCTGCAAACTCATTCTCCAGCAAACCCAGGTTTTCAGATGATCATGATATTGTCCCCACTCCCAGAAAAAACACAGACCTGAGTGGAATCTTCACCAGCCAGTTTTCCAAGGCCACCACAAGCAGTGGAAATTTCCTTGCAGGTCTTAAAGAAACAGTCCTTCCTGACAACCCCATTGTATACAGATTGAAGGAGATCAGAGAGGCCACAGGCTATTTCAGTACAGGAAGGATTGGTAAGTCCTCTGTGTGGAAGTCCAATCTCAGAGGTAGAATAGTGGCCATCACAGTCAGGAGAGTGAAGAACATTAGGGATTTCAGATTAGGACTCAGACAAGTCTGCAATGCCCACCATGCCAACATAATAAAGCTCTTAGGGGGCTGCTGTGAGGGGGAAAACATGTACCTAGTCTATGAGTATGTCCAGGGAGCCAGTCTGGAGGACTGTCTGAGGAACAGCAGGATTCCTGGATATGCAGTGCTTAGCACCTGGATCTCCAGAATACAGATTGCCACAGATGTAGCACAGGCCCTGGAATACATGCATTATGACACCAACATGTACTATGTGCATAACTATTTAACATCCAGCAGCATTATTGTCACAGAGCCTGCTTACAGGCCAAAGATATGTCATGTGGGTGTCTCTTATTTGGCAGGAGAATATGATTTTGGTGACACCCATGAAAATTTTGATTCATGGAAAGACAAGGCAATACCTGGAGAAATTACAGAGGAAGAAGAAAGAGGAGGTCTTCAGGCCGTGAAGTTGTTTAGAAGAACAAGAAGCATAAAAATAAGAGGGACACAGGGGTACATGTCTCCTGACTACGTTAGTACTGGGACTGTTTCTCAGAAGAATGATGTCTTTGCCTTTGGTGTGATTCTGCTAGAGCTCCTATCAGGGCATGAGCCTGTGAAGTATGTGACCAAGGCCAACAGGCAGATTGAGAGGGTTTCTCTGATAGAGAGTGTGAATAGGATTATTTCTGATCCGGGGGGAGGAGAGTTTAGAGGCAGGTTAAGGTCTTGGATTGATCCCAAGCTCAAAGATTCTTACCCTCTAGATTGTGCAGAGAAGGTTGCAAGGATTGCTGCTTCCTGTGTGGATTCTGATCCTCACAAGAGACCTGATATGAGGCATGTGGCAGGTAAACTTTCCAAGATTTTTATAAGGTGTCAAGAATGGCATGACAAAATGCAGGCTAACAGAGAATTGATAACTGTCACATTTGAAGCAAGATGAACTTGCTCTTCCATCTGTAGCTATTCATGATTGTCTATTTTGGATAGATTGAAGGTGGCATAGGAAAAACAAAATTTAAATGGGATAAATGAAAAGCCAAGTTCTGCAAACTTTTGTTGGCAGGAATTTTGTGCATGTAGATTTTTTTCTTTTCTTTTCTGTTTTGTGTTCTATGTCTATCCATAAGTTTAGTTTGACTGAAAATCTGGTTCAAAAAAACCCATTTTGGACTGATGCCAATAGAAAATTGAAAGAAATTATTGGTCCTTCACGTGACAAACAGGGAAGGGGAAAAGACAGCAGACCAATTTGGACTATACTGAGGGATGGACTTATCCCCAGAAACACGGAAGGGGAAGATACAGCATACCAATTTGGACTCATACTGAGGGATGAACTTATCCCCAGAAACACTATGGACCAGCCATGGTATATATTATAATTTAAAAAAAAAATTTGTGTGTTTCATAGACAATGGAATAGTTGATGACCCTTATAAGTTGGGTACACCATTTCAACCAGCTCTTAAATGGGCTAACAACCTTCTAACCTTGAGTCAACTTGACATCAATGCATTTTTTTTTTTTTTTTTTGAGTGTTTGTATCCAAATTGCGATGTATTTGTATTTTGAATGGTTTTTATTTAATTAAAAATAAAGTAGATTTCTAAGTTTATAGGTCTGAGTTAGAAGTGGTTGAATATTATTCAACTATAATTTTATTATTGAAGTATGGTGTACAACATTAATCCGTAGATTGAAATTCATTATTTAGTTAAGCTGTACATGTATTTTTAAATTATCTTTTATTTTAAATTAATTAAAATAAATTATTGTATTTAAAATTAATTAATGTAGATTATAGTATTTATTAATTTAAATTTAAGTAGTTGGATGAATCCTCCTTTACTTAGAAGTTATGTTAAAGCAAGTAGGATTAACATATGTAAGTGGAAATAGTTTCGTAAGAGATAAGTAGTGGTATGTTTTTGGGTTTTTATTCAGGAGATCTAAGTTTAAACTTTGGTATAAGGGGATCATGAACCTTTAAAAAACTTGTGTTTTTAATTCAAAATTTTATCTAGAAAGGGATAGGCTAGTTGGTAACTGTTGGGTACTTGCAAGTAGGTTGTTTTGGTTTAATTTTTTGGAAGGTCGGGGTCCAATTGATTTCATCTTTACCGAGTGGGCTAGATATTATCGAGGTTTCCTATGTAAGTTAAAAGCTTTACCCATAAAGAGATAGTCCGGTTGGTAGCTGTTGAGTGCTTGTCAATAGGCTGCCCTGGTTCAATTCCCTAGAGGGTTAAAGTCCAGTTGATTTTGTCTCTACTTGGTGGGGTAGGCTGCTCCAATTCGATTCCTTAGAAGATAAGGGTTCGGTTGTCTTTATTTTTACCTAGCAGGCTAGAGATTATAGAGGTTCCCTACACAACCAAAAAAATATATGCAATTGATAGGTGCTTAACCTTAAGTAAGATTTCCAAATTAATACTAACTTGGTTAGGCAACATCTATAGAATGGTTTACAGTACAGGTATAGGTGAATGTTAGGGTTTACAGTGTAGGTATAGGTGCAAGTGCAGGTGTAGAACAATGTTTATAGAATGATTTACAGTACAAGTGTAAGTTAATGTTAGGGTTTATAATGCAAGTACAGGTGCAAGTGAAGATACAGGTGCAAGTGTAGAACACACATAAAATAAGATGCACACTGAATAAGAGGTTTATAGAAATCCTTGGTAGAGGGTGCATGTGCGATAGATTTTGATTTTTTGCAACAAGAGTGAAGATTGGGACAATCATTGTTATTCGATGACAAGCCCAATCATATGTAGGAGAAGCATTTGGGTACAAGTAACCATTGTGTAGGATGTGAGGTTCTAATTATGGATGAAACTCCATCCTCCAATGTTCTTCAATCTAAGGTTTCCTAGACTCCCTTTGGGAACCCTACAAGCAATCCTATGGAGCATGCAAATCTTGAGAGTGAGGAGGGTACCAAAGGGTTTCATTGTTGACTTTTCAAGCCCTAATCCAGTAAAATCTCAACCAAATGTAGAGCAAGGTAAGCCCTTTTTAGTGACTCTTCCTAATTCCTTTGTTTAAGTAGCCAATGACTTGTCAAAACACACTGTTATTTTCTTTTTCTATGAGAGTTTCCCCTTAAGTCTAAACTTCTTAAATGGGTTAAAGGGGTTTGGAAAGATACTAGAGGGTGAATAGTGGAGGCTATTCAAGGACTAGGAAGGGGGTATATAGTTATCTCCTTTGCAAATCCTGAACATGTTTATAAAGCTCTCCAATACGAAACATGGGTTATTTATGGGTAAACTAGCTATCTTCAAGGTTGGTCTTTGGATTTTCATCTAGAGGGTCCCTTTAGGGTAAAATACCCTCTTTGGATTGAACTTTCTTTTTTATCTCTTTCATGTCACCCATTTCTTGATAAAATTGCTTCTCTCCTTGGTAGGGTTTTGTGGTCTCACCCTATTTTAGAGAAATTGTCTAATTATAGGATTTACCCTTGTATTTGTGTGGAAATGGACGTATCCAAGTTGTTGCGCCCTCCCTCAACCTCAATGGGTTAGGTTTCCATGTTAATCAACCTCTCGTCTACCTAAATATTCCAAATGCTTGTTCTTATTGTAGAGAGGTTAGTCACTTGATCAAGAATTGCTTAAAAAAATTAGAAAATAAAAATATGGAAGCCATTGCTAAAAAAATAGCTAAAAAGATCCCTACAAATAACTCTTGTTTAGAAGTCGTTGCTCAAAATATAGCTGAAAATTTCCTTGTTGATGACCCTCAACACCCACCAACTTCCAAAAACCCTTCTCTTATTCCTTAGGCCATCCCCTCAAAGAAACCCCTTGCCTCTTCCTCATCTCAAAATCAATCCTTAGATATTATTGTTAATCCCCAAGCTCTGTTGGATTCAATTGTGCACCTTGAGTTAGTTCTCATTCCTTCACCAGTACCCATCAAAGATATCCTTTTGACCAATGGGTGGAAAATGGTAGGTAAGAGATAGCGATCTTTGACCACCCAAAATCCCTCCTCCTAGCAAGAGGAATTTTTTTTTGTCAAAGATCTTGATAGATCCTTCTCTCAAGTTGCCCAAAATATGGTTCCAACTTAGCATACCTACAATACTTAGTTGTTGCCCTTCAATGAAAATAAATTTTAGTCTTTAATTCATGAGGTTGAGTAGCCTCCAAATCAACCCTCATGAAGTTAAATATTCTTTCTTGGAATGTTAGGGGACTCTCCCTCCCTTATCATAAGTTTCAAGTTTGAAAGGTTGTAGTAGAAAATTATATTTTTGTTCTTTTTCTTCAAGAATTGAAATTCTTTGGTCAGGCTCTCTCTCACTATATGGATGTTATTAGGTGGGGATATGCATCTACCTTTACTACATATCATACTAATGGTAAATGATGGGCTTCCCTCTTCATATCCAATTCTCTTTGTTATGCTATTCTAGACCATGGTGAAGATCTTGCTCATTATTGTGTCTGGGTTAGATTGGCTCTCAACTCTCTAGTTCTTGGATTTTGCTCTATCTATGCTCCTAATGACCCTCCTAGTCATATAACTCTCTAAAAATGGTTTGTTATTTCTCTTTATCCTATAGAATAGATAGTATGAGGTGACTTTAATATGATTGAAAATCCTAGTGACACAAGTGAGGATGGTAGTGTTGGTCAAGAGTCTGCCCTAGGATAAAATGTATGTATGCACCCTAGACCCGGCCAACATTGAAAGGTTGAAGGAAAGAAATGTCCTTCAGGCCAATCTCTAGAGGGGTTGGTTCCCTTGCTACTCTAAAAACTGGTATAAATATTAGGGAAAGAAATTAACATAAAGGAAGGGAAATATGGTTGTAAGCCGAAGAGATAATGCGGGGATGAATTAACAACAAGATTAACAACCCAGTTTAAACTAACAACATTCAATAGAAGGACAGAACATAAACTAAACTTAGATCATATTATAAAGCATGACTTCCAATAGCATTCCAACATTCATTCCCCATTGAAAAACTAAATCCAGACTCATAATTTAATCCACCAATGATGATATAAATCTAATAGAAATGCAAAGCAAAAAGTATAAACATACATAAAATGATCAGGAACTCAGAGCCAAATAGTCCTTGAATCAAAGCAAATGTTAAACTTCGAGAGTTTCACAAGCAAATATCCATCCTCCCTTTTTACATCAAGTTTCTTAGTATTTATAGAGGATTTCACCTCCAAAATTGAATGATCATTAAATAAAATGATGGCAAGTCAAAGATTGGTCGGTAGTAATTTTCTCCTCGATAGCAACAACGAACCAATCCGATGGTACATTGGGAAACAATGAGCAATTTTGGTAAATGGCATATCGGGACTTAACAGGAATCATCGACCAAATTTTCATCTTCATGTCGGTGCCTCAAAAATGAGCATTCACCATAGTGGACGGCACCTTGAAAATCAGCAGGATCACACCAGAGTCAAGAGCGAAGCGGACAACATTTAATTTCATAAAATCTCTGGTTATCTAGAAACATTAACTTATTTGCTCCAAAAATTGAATTTGTCGACCTTGAAATTCCCCTCAAAATGATCTTCGCTCAAGATACCATCGAAAATGACTTTCGCTTGGAGGAAATGGCGAAAATTAATTTCGCCAAGGCGAGGCCCGAAATGGACTTTCACCAAGAAGTGGGACGAAAATGGATTTCGCCATGATTTTCACTCAAAATGGGCTTTCGCCTAGAATATGATTTCACCAGGAATTTCGCCCACTTTCACCCGAAATGAGTTTCGCCATGATTTTACCCGAAAAGGATTTTCACCTACGAATGAATATTTTTCCCGAAAATGGAATTTCGCTCAAAGTGTTACCCAAAAATAGATTTCGCTAAGCGAAACTTATTGCATACTTGGGCAAACTTTTAAACTAATTTTAGTGTGGCAAAAATGCCAACACTTTTGGCAGCTCATGGGGTATTCAGCTCGCTTAAATGCAATTGACCCCAGGGCCTTTATCCATTGGGCTTAGTCTCACCATCGTCGGCTGCATCGGATTATCTGTTGCTTGCACCAGTCTCTTCCTGCTCTTTGAGATGCGAACATGTAGTTTCATATACTATGATGGCTTCGGCCCAAGCATCAATATTGATCACCTGATGAGTTTGGAGTGTATCAACAATGTACCAAAAGGTCTGAACCTGCTCTAGGTCAATGTAGTTGGCCCTCTAGCTGAGCTCCAACAAACCAGACTCGATGCGAGTAAGCTTCTTCATCAATGGTAGCACATGCTCTTCGGTGATGGGCTCTTCCCAATCATCAATCTCTGAAGTATCATTTTCAAAAACAGCCCATACCGCATCCAGGTCTTTCTTCACCATAATATTCCCTTGATCATCAATGAAACTAGGGAAACCATTACTTGCTACAGTCTCAAAATAGACCAACAAAATGTGCCTCTCTTGTTCAAACGTATCTAGCAGCTTTCGGGCTTCTTTGACCAGATCCAACCTGGAAAAATAAGTGTGCAGTGTTATCTTGGCATTTTCCCAAGCTCGGGCCATGTCGCTCATTGGGCCAAAATTGAACTCCATTTTAGCCATTTTTTGGATCTTCATCGCCATTTCTAGTTTTGGTTCGAGATCCTCTTCCGAATACTCCACTACGTGCAAGCCGTGCGAAACAACCTGTTGCACCTCCCGAAGGAACATGAGAACCAATGTTGCTTTTGACACCATTGTCGAACAATCGGTAAGCAGATGACTATGAGCCTCCTTGAATTTTTCCTTCGTGAGAGCTACCGATTGCATCGCCTTATCTACCAACTGATCTTGTAGACTCTAGATTTGGTCCTTCAAGGCTTGGACTTGTTGCTCTGCTTCCTTTCATGCTGCTTGATGTTGTTCGGCCTCCTGCTTGTATCCTTCAATTTCACCCTCCAGGCTTATCACTTTCTACTACCATCACTGAGATTCTGACTGTGCAATGTCCAGTTGGGCCTTCTACTCAGCTAAAGCATCTTCTAGTTCTGCTATCTTCGCTTCATCTTGGAAGAAATGATCCTTGAAATGTTCACCGTGCAAGTAGATTGAACTCATTTCCACCTGTATGTTACCCATTTTCTCAGTCGTATCAATTTTTGTGAGGTCCTCGATGATGAACTGATATGAATAATCATTCGACGTCATTTCTCCTTGGAATTTTTGGACCTGAGGGACCATCTTCATAGTGTGCACCTCCATAGCTTCTGGATCAAAAGTCACCTTCTTCATTGTCTTAGTCAGGGCTTGCGCATCCTTTCGCTTGCAGATTTTCAACCATCATGAGGAACTTTGTCATGCTCGGCTGATCTTCTCTACTGTGGGGTGCTCCGGTAGAAGTTCCATTTCTGAAGCTAGTGGCTCCTATGATGCAAAAATTAGGGAAAATAGGAAAAGAGCCTATTGAGGGTTTGGCTCAATAGAGGGAGCAAAAATGGAAGGTGCTACAATTACACTTACCCTTGGAGGGGCTTGCGTACTTATAGCGATAATGGGGTTGATAGGGGTGGAAGATAAAATGGAGGATAATGGAAGGGAAAATGGATTAGGGGCGGATGCAAATGAACTGAAAGATAGAGGAATGGAAGGAATGAAAGAAGCGAGAGGAGCATTGGTGACCTGCGACTATGAAATGGAGAAGGAAGCAAAAGAGATAGGTACAACAAATGGAAGTGAAGTGGAAGTAGAAACTATAATATGAGAGGCAGTGGTCACCAAATGCTTATTATTGAGAGAAGAAGAAAGAAAATATGTACCTGTAGGCTCCGACACCATTTGAGCCAATGACGAAGGCTGTTGCACTATTGGATCTTTCTCTTCCTCATCTTTCACTACCTCTTCTTCAAGATCTACCAACTCCACCATCTGGCTTGGCTGTCCTTGCTGAGCTGAAGAGGGTGCCTCCCTAAAACCAGTCTGCTCAACCACAAGTGAAGAAAGAGGGTTTGTGCTAGGAGCATAAACTGCACCACTTCTGGGCTTCTTTACAATATTAGGGAAAGATAACTTTATACCCATACTCCTTTTTCTAAGTGAAAGTTGTTCTTTGAGTGATAGGTGTTCTTTTCTTTTTCTTCGACAACTAGCTCCTCTTCAACCAATGACTTTTCTTCTCTTGCCATGACCTCTTCATTGTTAGGACTTTGAATACTTCGAGGCACCAGGTCAATGAAAGAGATGGGCTGGTACTTATCACAATGCTCATCATAAATTTGTGAAAACACTTCATCCATAGCCAATGGGTAAGCTGACCCAGGCTTCCCTTGATGAACTCTCATGATCCACTAGTTGGTGATCTTCTCATCAGACCATTCGGGCAATTTATTTTTCATTTGATTAAACAAATCCTTAGGAGGAACCTGCTTTAGATGATTTGTGGGATCATACTCGACTTCCATTTCATAGAAATCATGCCAAGGAGGGAGCGATATCATCTTTTCAATATGCCACTCAAGGTCACGTCCCTTGGGATTGTTCCTCTGCTGCAAGATATCTTCTTTGGGGCAGCAATGAAAATTCTTAGCCTTGATAAACTTCTCGAAAATACCCAAAGGGTCGTATCACCATCGTTGGGGAAGCTCAATTAACCCAAGGTCGTACAATGTTTCGACAATCAACTCGTTCTGCCCGTATTGAGTCACTTCAATGTCACCAAAGCGAAAAGGCATGGCGCACGTGGCTGGCTTTCTCCTGCCTGACCCATATGTGTCATTGGTAAAGTCATTCTGCCAGGCTACTTCCAATGCAAATAGATGCTCCATGGTAAAATACGACAAAAGAAAAGGCTTGTCGGAGAAACCAAAAATTCTAACGACAACTCCTTGCATCAACAAAAATACGTCACCTTTCTCTTTTCCAACAATATCCTCCTTCATCGCTTTTGGCACTCTATCACACGCACCATAAATGAGTTCAAGGGTGGGTCCCAAAAACATCCGATTAAAATTATAGTAGGATTCCTTCTTCGACAAATTTTGGGTCCATGAATAAACCGGTAATATTCCACCTGCTTCATCTATTTTCTTCACCACTACAAAGGCAAAATGATGATGCATATAATAAAAGAAGTACCAAACCAAAAAAGAACAATGCCTGAAGGTGACGTCTTCCCCACTCTGCACCTTCTCCAGCTGAGTGTGCATCCTTCGAGCTACAAAATCTACCCAATCAAAGAAAATTGGATTTGTGTTCACCTTCATGGTAGTCAGGGCGTAAAACTCAACCTGTGAAATGCATTGTGCAAGCGATGCTTACCACTTATGTACTATGGAGTCTATGGGTAGTCTGACAATCCATGCCAACATCAAATATAGGTCTGGGCTCTTAAAATATTTCAACGACTTCGACAAAGCTAGCAATTCTCCAAACTGAGGTGATTTTAGCAATTGATTTTCCATGAACTACCGCATGGGCACTGTAGACTGGTATCTTTCCTCCTACTCTACAATATTGAGCTTCTTAAAAATAACGTCAGAAGGAGGTCTCACACCACAAGCAAAAGCTTCTCGGATAGAGTTGGCTGAAATGTTGAACAACCTGTCTCCATGGGCGTTTCGAATAGCTCTCGTAGAAGAGTCATAAAACTGAGCAATTGCCCACACCAACTCTGGATATTCATGCACCGACGTACAAAGATACCAGGAAATATGAGAATAAAATTCTATGGTGCATGAAATTTCGATGGATACCCTCTGAAGAGCAAATTCAACATCTTACCGCAATTTCTCCACGCCTTTGTTCGTGATTACACAATCATTGATTTTTGCAAGTCGGTCATAATAAGGTGCCAGTTCTTCTTCTTCATCCTTTTTGGCTTTTCGTTGCTTCTTTCCTATATCAACCTTCTTCTGGGCCTTCTCCTTCTTGGCTTCTATGGTCTTCCTTCCCATATTCGACCTTCTTTCTCTAACACACAATAGATAATTCTATACCTTCGAGCAACAACTTTGCAAACAGGAGCTCTACAATTTTCTTTATTTATTCAGCTGAAGTGTTCACCCTTTTATAGCTTTTCGACCACACCTACCGGATTTAATGCATGCGGTGCACCTACTAAATTTGAGATGAATGTGCACCTAGGTCTTGGGGCATGTCACGCTCTCCCATGATTTCAACTATTTCACCCATATCTTTTTCGAGCGTCGTGATAGGTTATTTTATTTTTCCTTTTTGGGGCGCGCAACCTATCATTAATGGTTAGTGATTACCTACTTTTTCACCTCGAACTATGTGATAGGTGCTTGTTTTCATTGATGTGGAGTGTCGATAATACCTTTTTCTGACTTCGTTGGTGAAAAAGCCATGCATCTGGGAGTTTCGCTAAAAAACAAGGCGAAAAGCACTTTCGCTCACTTAAACACCGAAAATGGCTTTCACCAACTCAAGCGCCCGAAAAGCATATAAGCTGAAGTATCTTTTGCCAACTTGGTCGAACGCCAAAAATACTCTTCGGTGGTGCGAAGATGAGTTTCGCTCCAAAAAAAACAAGATATGCATGGGCGAAATATTTGTTTTGAGCGAAGCCACTTTTCTCTCTTTTTTTTTTAATCCAGTGTTTTCGCTAACTTGAGCGCCAACATTGCTTTTTGGTGGTTCAACTATTAAAAATAGGTGCGACTTAACTCCATGCACCGAAAAAGCAAAACTTTTAAAACATGCATGTGTTTTCGCTGATTTTAAGCACCGAAAATACCTTTTGATGTGATGCAGGAGCATCCAACAGTGTAAGGGCAATCCTACAACACCAAAAAGAAGAATTTGCATTTTCTCTTTTAGTTGTAGGTTTCTTTAGTTGTTTTACAGTCCATGATGACCCTTAAGAGGTGTAAGTCAGTCAAAAGTCAAAAAAGGCAAAAATCGGGAAGCGACCATTTTTAGGAAATCGGCCTAAATAGACACCTATGGACTTGAAAATTTACCCAAAGGAGGGAATTGAAAAATTAGACTTATGGTGAAAGAATCACCCCAATACCCTGAACGGTTTGAGAGATATTAAAGTTTTCATCTCAAGAAATTTCTCCAACACAACTTAAAAATACAATTTGAAGACTTTAGAGGCCCCGTAGAGGGATGAAAACTAGACAAAATGGATTCCCATCAATTTTTTTGTTGTAGATCTCTTCCCAAGATTTCCAATGATATATTACAATAGTCAATCGGGTCAACGAGTCAAAAGTTATGGCTCCGGGAAGATGTGCGACCAAAATTCAATTTTTGCATGAAAATTCCTAGGCAAGAATTAGGGGTTTCTTTGTAATAAAATCAGCCTTGTGGTCAGAATACTATAATTTTGGGGGCAGAGAGTCTCTGTTTTCCCATTTTTCATGAAAGTAATCTGAAATGTTGGATTTCTTTGGAATTTCTCTATGATTTTGAGTGTTGTCTGAGTGTTGGGTGGAGTAGCCCTTCATCATGATGTCTTCACTATCGAAAAAGCATGGCATGTAGGCGAGAGAGCACTTTCGAGTGAAATTTCCAACTTGGGCACCAAGAATCACTTTTTGGTTTATCTATGTGTGCGAAAACAATGCTTTTTAGGCGAAGTTCATGTCTTTGGCTCCAAAAATAGAAGGAAGGAGCGAAAATGATTTTTTTTATGAAATTTTTTTTGGAAAATTTTTTTTAGTTTTGAAAATATTTTTCAGGAAGACACTCTTGCTAGCGAAAATGATTTTTTTTAATGAAACAAAGTCAAATAGACTATATACATATTTACAACTTGGATGTTCCTTCATTTCTTTACTGATAATAGGCCTTCAGATGAAGACCATTGACTGGAATCGATAGAACATGACCTTCCATGTCCTGCAAATAGAACGAATTAACTTGATTACTATTGGCGATCTGGAAGGGACCTTCCCATATTACCTCGAATTTATGATGATTTCTTGGCTTGGCCTTATTTTCATTCCATTTCAACACAAGATCACCAACACTGAAAGCTTTATCTGAAGTTTTCTTACTGAACCAGTTCTTAGTCACCTGGATATGCTTCATGAATGCAATATATGCTTTCTCTCTTTCCTCTTCCAACTGCAAGAGCTGAGACAACCTTGTACTCATAGGATCGAACTCCCCCTCTTCACTATCAAGCAAGTGCAAGGACTGGAGCACCGACAACTCTATATGGATAGGCAAAACCGCTTCTTTTCCATACACCAAAGAGTATGGAGATGTTTTGATAGACTTCTTAATTGAGATGCGATCAGCCCATAGAGCTTGATTCAGGAGCAAATGCCAACTCCGCTTGTTATCTTCTAGAGTTCTTTTCAAAATCCTTAGCAAATTTTTATTTGTTGACTCAACCAATCCATTTCCCTATGGGTAATAGTTGGATGAAGTCTTCAAATATATTTCGTACTTGCTTGCAAATTCATTAATTTTGGCTCCAATGAACGGAGTCCCATTATCTGTCACAATGGCATCTGGTACACCAAAGCGCGTTATCAACCCCTCTAGGAAAGAAATGACAACTTCTTGATCTGCTTTCTTAGTTGGCACTACTTCTGCCCATCGGGTGAAATAGTCAGTGGCTGTTAAGATATATTTATGCCCAATAGATGAATTAGGGTCAATAACCCCAATAAAATCTAAGCCCCATTATTGAAATGATGCTTCTACTTGAATTGGGTGAAGCGGCAAGGAAGCATTTCTGCTTTGGCCAACATATCTTTGGCATTTGTCACAACTTTGGCTAACCTTGAATGCATCAGAAAAGAGAGTAGGCCAATAATAACCCACCTTTATGATTTTTAGAGCCATGGGTCTACCTGCATAATGTCCTCTTGATAATCTGGAATGGAATTCTTCCAGGATCTTCTATTTCTCTGACTCTTTGACACATCTTAGAAGCACTCCATCAATGTTCTTGTGGAATAGCCCATTTGTCAACATGACATATCTGCAGGCTTGCAGCCTAAACCTTCTTCTTTGCGAAGCATTAAGATGAGAAGGACACCTTCTTGTATTGAAGTATTCGACAAGGTCTTCTATCCAATCTCGATTAATTTTAGGCTGATTAGTAAGATTACTTTCTTGCACTGGACCTTCAAACTGGCATGCTATTGTTTCAGAAGCAGCACTCCTTGCAAGCTCTTGATATAGTGCTCAACCACGAACCAACTTGGTCGGCTAAATCTTGATATCGTATTCTTGGATCTTGGAGACCCAACCAACTCTCTTATCTCCAAGTTCTCCTTGGATAATGAAACTTCGGACATCAGGATGTACAACATGAACTATCATTTTGCTCTGTGAAATAAAATGTTGAAACTTCTTCAGAGATTTCATCACTGCATACACTTGCTTCTCAATGAAGTTATATTTTTCTTCATGCGGTTGAATCACTTGACTCAGGAATGCAATAGGTCGTTCATTTCCATCTTCTCCCTTCTGTGTAAGGACAACCACATAACTTTCTTGCTCACCGATAACATAAAGGATGAAATCCTTAGAATAATCAGGATTCACCAAGATGGGAGCCTGAGCAATCCTCTCCTTAATCTCTCTGAATGCTTCTTTTCTTTTCTCCATCCATTTGAACTCAACATTATTTTTTAGGAGTTCAGTCATTGGCTTCACTACTTGAGCAAAGTCTACAATAAACTTCCTAACGAAGTTGATTTGGCCAAAGAAATATTGTAAACTTTTCTTGTTAACTAGTAATGGGAGCTTTAAGAGAGCTTCAGCTCTAGCTGGGTCAACAACTAACCCTTTCTCAAAAATCACATGGCCTAGGAGCTTTCCTTCTTTTACCATGAAGATGGACTTCTTCGGGTTGATGGATACCCCAAATTCTTGATACTTCTCAAATACCTATCGTAAATGTAAACCATGTTCCTCCCTTTTATGGGAGAAAACTATCATATCATCCAAATAAATGACAATGATTCGGTTTAGTAACTCATCGAAATCTAGGTCCATTGCTCTCTGAAAGGTTGCTTCGACATTTGAGAGGTCGAAAGGCATTCGTTGGTAAGCAAATGTTCCCCACTTTGTGGTGAATGCCATTTTGTATTGATCTCCATATTTGACCCAGATTTGATTATACCTAGAGAATCCATCTAGCAGAGAAAATCTCTGCGCTCCTGCAACCACGTGGAGGATCTGATCTATCTATGGCAAAGGATAATGGTCCTTTAGAGAAGCTTGATTAAGATTTCAAAAATCAATGCATAAGCGAATATCTCCATTCTTCTTCCGCATAGGGACCAAATTTGCTACCCAGGAAGAGTGCTTGATAGGATAAATGATCTTTGCTTCGAGCATATTCAAGAGTTCTACCTTCATCAGGGTCTCAATTTTGGGGTTGACTGGCCTCTACTTTTGTCTGAAAGGTTTTACTCCTTCCTGTAGTTCAATTGTATGTTGGATAACATTCTTGTCATACCCTTTGAGGTCCTGATAACTCTAGGTGACAATGTTTAGGAATTCTTGGCATAGTTCCTTGATTTTCTCGAGTTCTTCAGGTGTGCAATTAGTTCCAACCTTGATTGATTTTCTAGGTTCTAACTGCAACTCTTTGTACTCCTTTTCATCCACCTTGATCTTATGCTTTATTGTTCTATCATTTTGATCAAAGAGACTTTCGAGCGTAATCAATCCTTTTGGGATGTGATTATTTTTTAACTGGATCAATCCCTCAGGTTCTTCTTCATCAAATGTTCTCCCTTCAATACTTCTAGCTTCATTTATCAGGAAGTTCACAATCTGCTCATCATTCTCGAACACTTGCCAATGAATATCCTTATCAGGAACTGAAGGCCTGTAAACAAGCTTCACAATCTTTGGTTTTTGCATCATGTGTTCAGTTGGGGAAAACCTGGCACCAATGGATGCCAAGAGATCGACATGCTTATTTTGTTCCCATGAAATCGCTTGGATATTTAACACCATGTAGGCTTCAAATAGGTCCCAAAATTTGTTGCGATACGCCTTCAAATAGTGTTGTTTGGAGACACACTTGTTAGTCACTTGATTGACAATCAGCTCTGAATCTCCAAAAATCTAGAGTTGTTTGATCCCGAGTTTCTCTGCTTTCTTCAAACCTAAGCACAATGCTTCATACTCGATAATGTTATTTGTATAGCTCCATGTCAGTCGATATGAATATGTCTTCTATCTACCATAAGGGGAGATGAGGACAATCCCTGCTCCAGCACCATTTTTACATCTTGCACCATCGAAGAAGAGTTTCCACAATTGATCTGAGATAGGATCTCCATCATTGGATACCTTCACTTCCACCTTGTCAGGCTTGGTAATGGCATAGCAACCAATCTCAGTTTCAATCATTGCATTGAAGTTATTCATGGAGAATTCATCTTCTATGCAAAGTTCACCCAGAGCTTCTTCCATTAAATCTAACTCTTCCATCTCTTCGATCATCAAGTTAGCCGAATCCATGGGCTTTTCTTCATCCTCGATCCTTTCTATATGAAAGGTGGAAGGTTTCTCATTGTAGATCCAAATTCTTTTCCCTTTGAAAGGAATTTCTAGATGGGAATAATCTAGAGAAAGATAGCCTCCTAGCTTGGCAGTGAATTCTCTCGAGAGGCACATACTAAAGTATGGTTCCAAATCAACCATGACCACCTCCTGGATCACAGTGATTTGAGGTATTTTATGCAACACAATTGGGATATCTTTAATAACACCCACTATTTTCATAGGGGTTCCATCTAACTACAAAACTCCTAGGCTGCTTCTGGTATACTCCATGCCCATGATCTCACAAACCGCTTTCGGCATGACAGTCATCGCAGCACTAGAGTCAATCATGCAGTTATGCACAATCCAACCCTCCATCCTGAGAGACAAGTAAAATGGTGGTGGTCTATTCTTTCCAGTAGCCAAAGTTGTAAGCATCTGAGCTAACATAGTCTGAGTAGGATTTTTCTTTTTACCTTTAACAGACTTCAAAGATTCTTGCAACAAATCAACTTGTCCAGGCAATTGCAAAGCATCATAGAGACTAACCTTGGCAGGAATTTTCTTTAATTCTTCAACAATGTTGTACGTGGATGAACTGGATTCTCTTCCTTCATTAGTGGCCTCATACTTGCTTCGATATTGTTGCGTGGCTTCCACCCTATTGAGAAGCAACACACCCCCGCTGAAAAAATGAAATTCCATCCTTAGAAAAACTTTGAACTTCCATTTTTGCAGTAGGGACCCTCTTGATATGTTTCAGGTTTTAAATCCAAATTTGCTTGCCTCCTTTTTAAAGTTGTGCTTTTTCTTGCATTCTAGCTGTGTTATCCAAGAATTCACTTTTTACATGCTAGAATCATTCATGCTTAAACAAAATCTTGCACCGGTACGAGAAAAATGCTGAAAACAGATAGAAAATTCATGAAAAATCAAACTTTCCTTTTTAGGCAATGTCATGAAATCGCGACACTTCCATTTATGGAAATGTCACGAAATCGCGACAGGAAAATAGAAAACCCGCCAAGTCAGTTTTGCGTAGCGAAATCGCGACACTTTCCATTTTTGGAAAGTGTCGCGATATCGCGACGTTTCCATTTTTGGAAAGCGTCACGAAATCGCTACCGACAGGAGGAGAGAGAAGAAAATTTGACCAAGCCCAGAAACCGTCGCGATTTCGCGACGCGTCGCGAAATCGCGGTCAACGCGGTCAACGCATGCAGTTGCGGGAACTGTCGCGATATCGCGACATGTTCTATTTTCGCGGGTTGTTGATGGAAAAACGCTTAAGTACAAAAAGTGCAGCGCGTCGCTAGCATGTCTCAAAATCGCGACGGAGTGGCTTCAAAGGCTTGAGGGTTAAAGGGTTGCAGCGACGCGCTGCAAGTTTTAATGTTGCAAAGTCGCGGGTGTTAGGTGCAAAGAAAGCTTAAGTTACAAAATTTGCAGCGATTCGCTGCATATTGGTTGAGAGGAGAGTTCAGGGCAAGGATTGCAGCGATGCGCTGCATATTTTCGAAGCGTGACGCCAATAGTTGCAAGGAGTTCGGTAGCAAAAAGCCTAAGGGGTAAGATTTGCAACGATGCGCTGCACCCTTTTTGTGAAAAGGTCTTAAAAGGCAAAAGATGTAGCATTTTCGCTATTCAAAGTCACAAATTGTATGGAAGGGATTAAAACGTAGCGAAATCGCTACCTGTCTCAGAATCGCGATAGGAGAGAGAAAGTTGCCCAAAGGGCCAAAAGTGTATTCCAGCTGTAAACAGAAGGCATCCTGGGATAGCGACGCGTGTCAAAGCACGAATGGGACAAATTAGGCCGCCTGCAAGCTTGTATTAGGGTTTTTAGTCTATTTTAATTAATCAAAGCTTGGGTTTGATAATTTTATTAAGGTACTAATGCATCTTTTCTCTTTCATACAGGAATCCATCTGTCACTTGCGGATAACTGAAAAGGGCCATAAAGACAAAGTTAAAGTGCAGATTTAATCAAGGACCGCCATGCTAGAGGAGAAGATGCCGATGAAAGCATTCAATGGAGATTTATTGCAGAATTAATAGCATGGAGACAATTTCAACTCGGGGATGGATATGCGGAGTTCAGATGTGAGAAAAGTGGTGACTCATTCGGCTCACCAGCAGGAATTAATGAGAGCATTCATTTGCAGTTGCGGGTGAATGCAAGTGGCATTCAACTCTATCTTCTCCATTTATGGCAACTGACAGCACAGTTTTGCAGTGGTTAGGTTCTATCCGGACTTTGATTTTAAGTGGCTTTTATTGTAAAACCCGGTCCGAGGGTTTAAGATGATAAGATTTGCAGTTAAGAAAAGATATTTTTTGTAAAGATCAGGATCTGTCCTGAGTCTATAAATACAACTGCAAAATGTAATCGCAGGAGGCGGAGACTTAGAAATAAAAAGGCTTATAAGCAATTTCTTGCAAATTTTGTGAAATCCTTTGTTTTCTGGACTGGGAGTTGATGTGCTTTTGCTGTTTTCTGTGGTAGCATGGCCAGGAGCCTAATATTTTATAGATCTGTGATAAGTGTATCTTCTTCTGTTATCCGTTCCATTAAAGTTTATTAGATATATGTTGTAAATCTGAGATATCAAGATTAAATATGTTGTTAGGCTTCAGTTGTTCTATTGTCTGCTAGGGGAAATTACAGATTTGAGGTTCAAGTTTGTTCTAATTGCTCTGTCTTCACTGTGTGAGCTAGGCTGCCGGTGAAAGATACCAGTTTTAACCAACTTCCCTTCGGTTTATAATTTTCTGCTAGATCTGTCCCATCTTGCCTTGTGCTCTTAGTTGAAAGTGATCTTAGAAATCTGGACGCTTTCTTCTTTGATTTGTTCTGTTGTGAAGCTGATAGTATAGATGAAATTGGTAGTTTTAAGTTTTACAGTTTAAAGTCTGATAAACTTCTCTTTCTGCCCTACCCTACCCTCTCTTTGTTTTCGATGAAATGATCCATTTTTACTTTCTTTATTTGTCTTTTATTTGAATCTGCTGACCCATGAGAGCTAGATCAAGAATCAAGTTAAATCTGATTGTTAACAAGTAACAACTTCTGCAACTACTGAACAAGTTCAGGAACCCCCTGTAAGGTAACAGACAGTCCATATTGAAATCTATTCCAGAAGCGAAAAAGAGTGAATAGACATTCGACCCGACTCTGTAACTCACACCTTGGATAACCAGCTAGATCCTAAAGTGAGTGGGATTCATCCCGTGGGTGTTACCGGTGTTTATGCTCATTCTTCACGGGGTGTGTATGAAAGCCGGACCAACATTTAATTGGCGCTAGAAGGAGGGCCCGAGAACATCTGTTCTTAGTGCACTTGAGTTGGGAAATCCGACTGTATGTGGTGCTTGACAAATATTGTATTTTATCCAGAGTCTGGCATTTTAACATTTAAAAGTGGCTCAGTTTTATAAATTGTCAGTACAGTTTTGTAAGTTGTCAGTGTTTTAAATTGCCAAATACAGAACCTGTTGAGAACTGCAAAGTTATAAGTGCTTGTGAAAACTGGATTCTACATACAGGGTAACAAGGTCCCACCCCAGAGTTGGAGAGCTCCTTGTTCCTGAATTAGAAACTCCGAGAAGAAGTAGCCACAGAAGGGCCACATCTCTATCACAGACAGTTTTATCACCATTGATAGTCACTCCAACCAGAGCTCAGAATATTCCTGTCAATCCATTAGCTATGGCAAATTGGTTGGGCTCCACAGCTTTGAACATTCCGGGTATAGCCCATGACTTGCCCAGAAATCCAGAAAGATATCTCCCCAGATATAAACATGATGGGACAAGAACTGCAGAAGAACACTTGGTTGCATTCAAGAATGCACTGAAGTTATTAAATGTACAGCATGAGGATGTTGCCTGCAGACTCTTCCCGTTCACTCTCCAGGAGGGAGCTTATGATTGGTTTCTAAATCTTACCAATGATTCTATCACTAGTTGGAATGATTTAGAAAAAGTTTTTGTGTCACAGTTCGGGGAAGTGATAGACCCCAGTATTTTATATCAGCAGTTTTCTAGCATCAAAAGGGAATTAAGTGAATCTATCAGATCCTATAATGTCAGATTCCAGAAAGCCTATGGTAGACTTACTGGGTATTATGTACCTAATGCTGACTTGGCATTAGAGATTTTTAGAAATTCCCTGGATCCCATGACCTCTGTCTTCTTGAAGAGAGATGCCACTGTTACCAATTTGACAGAAGCCTACAAAGAAGCTTTGATTCTGGAAAGACAGTTGGGACCCCAGCCTTTAAATGCTCAGCAAGTTCCTCTGATCACACAAGCTGCTCCTGTGTTTAATCCCATTCCACATCAGATGATGCTGCCAGTCTGTCAGACTCTACCATCGACAAGTCCATCAACTGCTGCACCTGTTGAGAATGTACAGAACCCAGTGAAAGAGGCCGACAATGCAAGGATTGAAGAAGTCTCAAAGATTGTTCGAAGGTGGCCAATGATTTTCTGAGTTTTAAAAGGCAAACTTCTACTGGTGACAATCCCAACAGATACTCATATCAGCCAAACAGATTTAACAGGCCCCCATATGAACCTAATAAAGATTACAAGGGTAAAACTCATGATGTGAACATTTGTGATTTGGCCCTGCCCAACTGGTGCAGAATACATGCCACTTCTCAGCATGGGGAGTTGGACTGTCTGGAATTTTGCAATGCATTTGAAGCCTTGTCTGGTGATCTGATCTCCCCTAAAAATCAAAGAACTGCTGATGGCCCAAGTTCATCTGGCCACAGTGCAGCCATGGTCCTGGATTCCTTTTCTTTCTCGGATGAATCTGAGAATGTAGTTGAAATGCCTATGGATGAGGTACAGGCTTTCCAGCAGTACAGAAGAGATAACTACAACCTGAGGAACAGGAATCCTGAGCCAAATACCACATCAACTCCTCCTGACAACTCTCACAATATTCCTCCGGACCCCTCTCCAAGCAATAATCCACCTCCACCAAAGGGAGGAGCTCAGAGAGTACCAGATGTTGCTTGTTCCTCCACTTAACAAAGGATATAACATAGTGGAGGATATGAAAAAGATTAAGGCCAACATTACTCTGCATGAGCTGGCACAGATTTCAGAGCAGAGAGACAACCTGATAAAGACATACTCTGGCCCTGCTGCTAAACCTGTAGACAAGGGAAAGAAAATAGCAAATGCCAATCTAGCCATGTACAAAGAAAAAACTGAAGTTCCCCCCTTTTTACTGACTGTCAGAATTTTTGGGAAGAACTTACATAATTGTTTGGTAGATTCAGGTGCATCTGCTAATGTTATGCCGTTGGCCATTTGTCAGCAATTGGGGTTGACCCCAATGAAATCTGAAAGAAGAGTCGTCCAATTGGACAAGTCAGAAGTTAAAGTTGTTGGAGAGCTTCAAAATATTCACATCCAATTAGCCTCTGAGCCTAGGGCTCAGCATAAGATTGAAATCCAAGTTGTGGATATCCCAGTGGGGTATGGGATGCTGTTGAGTAGGGATTGGTCTAGGTCTCTAAATGGATACCTGGCAACAGATTTTTCACACATGTGGTTGCCATGGAAAGGAGTGGCAAATCAATTGCGGGTTGACAGAGAACCCAGGTACAAGCACACCATTACAGAGTACAATGCAGCAAATGAGACTGTCAATGTTGCAGAGGTAGATATTGGAGTCTACAATTTAACAACTGGGCAGAGTAACAAGTTTAATAAAGCTCATCCTGTACATACTAATGAAGTTTGGACACTTCATGTGGATGGAGCAAGATGTAAGCAGGGTTCTGGAACAGGGGCAGTCCTCAAAGGGCCTCAAAGTCAGACATTTTTTATGTCTTACCGCCTGCGAGTTCCCATGTACTAATAATTTAGCAGAGTATGAAGCTCTGATTTTAGGTTTAAAGTTTGCTTTGGATAAAAATGTGAAAAACATTCAAGTTTTCACCGATTCAGAATTAGTGGCAAGTCAAGTCGGGGGTAAATTCCAGTGTAAAGCCTCCTATTTGAAGGGATACAAACACAGGGCTTGGGATCTTGTAGAAGGCTTTGATGCATTCAATCTGACACACATACCCAGGGAACAAAATTCACATGCTGATGTCCTGGCATCTTCAGCTGCAAGTTTAAAGCCATTGGAAGATTTTAAGTGGGATAAGTTCTCAATTGAGTTAGTCCCCTGTCCTTCAGTTCCAAACAATATAGACAGCTTTCAAGTTTTCTCAGATGATCAACAGATTGTAAACTTTTTGCAGAGTACTAACACCTTTGAGAATGCTATAATTGATGAAGGCCAAAGAGACACCCTGCTGGAACAGTTGGATGATGACAGAGGAATAATGAGGTTGAAGGACAACAGGATCCCAAAAGGAATGGTGGAGCTAGAAAGGCTATTTGATGTTGACAAGATCAGGCAAAGGGTGAATTCTGAGGATTTTGTAGCTGCCACAGACAATGGGACTGAAGACCTGAACATAGGCACTGAGGAGGATCCAAAGAACATCAAGTTGGCAAAGGACTGTGATCCAAAAATAAAGAAAAGTCTGGTTGATTTTCTGCACAGGTCCAAGGATGTAATGGCTTGGTCATACAAAGATTTAAAGGTATTTGACCCAAAAGTTTACACTCACATCATACCTTTGAAAGAATTTTGCAAGCCTTTCAGACAGAAACAGAGGCATGTTAATGCTCTGTTAGAACCCCTAATCCAAACGGAAGTGGAAAAGCTCTTGAGTGCAGCAATTATTTTTCCCATCAGGCATTCTACCTGGGTGGCCAATCTGGTGCCAGTCAGGAAGAAAAATGGGGAGATCCGCCTGTGTGTGGATTTCAGGAATTTAAATAAGGCATCAAAAAAGGACAACTATCCCCTGCCTTCTATGGATGAAGTCCTGCAAATTGTTAATGGATCAGAGATGATGTCTTTCTTGGATGGCTTCTCAGGCTATAACCAGATATTGGTGGAGAAAGAAGACAGAATGAAGACTGCTTTTACAACCAAGTGGGGGACTTTTGCTTACAAAAGGATGCCATTTGGGTTAATAAATGCTGGAGCAACATTTCAAAGAGCAATGGATCATGCCTTCAAGGGGCTTATGGGCAAATGTATTGTTGTATACATGGATGATTTAACAGTCTTCTCCAAATCCAGATTTGACCATGTAAAGCACTTAGAGTCTGTGTTTAACAAGTGCAGGGAGTTTGGCATTTCCTTGAATCCAAAGAAGTGCATTTTTGGTGTAACAGAAGGCAAATTGCTGGGGCACTTAGTCACAAAGGATGGCATTTCTATGGATCCAGGCAGAGTTGAGGCCATATCTGGCATACCATTTCCCAACTCCAAGAAAGAGTTGAGGTCATTCTTTGGAAAGATAAACTTTGTTAGGAAGTTCATCTCCGGCTTTGCAGAGATAGTTAAGCCAATGAATGACATGTTAAAGCAGACTGCCCAGATTGTCTGGACCCCAGAAGCTAAGGCTGCCTTCCAAGAAATCAAGACAGCCATTAAACAAGCACCAGTCCTGGTAAGCCCAGACTTCAGTGCAGATTTTTATCTGTACACCTTCTCTTCTGAACATACACTTGCTGCAGTTCTGACCCAACGGAGAGAAACTGGAGAACATCCAATTGCTTTTAAGAGCACCAATTTGAAGGGAGCTGAGCTGAAATATTCTAGATTAGACAAACAAGCTTACGCTTTAGTAAGAGCAGTGAAGCAGTTCAGACACTATATACTCAGAAGCAAAACTCATGCCATAGTGCCAGACCCAGTTGTGAAATACCTCCTAAGTCAGAATGAGTTGGGTGAACTGAGAGGCAATTGGGTTACCAGGTTGCAAGAGTATGACTTGGAGATTAGGCCTGCTAAATTGATCAGAGGACTTGGTTTGTCCAGACACATTGTTGAAGTGCCTCCACAGCAAGAAGTTAATCAGTTAAATTCTGAATCTGATGATTGGTATGGAGATATCATTCATCTGCTACGGTTTGGAATTTGCCCATCCCATTTGAACAGAACTCAAAGGAGAGCATTAAAGTTAAAAGCTGCTCACTATCTCCTCAAGGCGAGTACTCCGTACAGGGAGAATTATGTCGGCATCTTTCTAAGGTGCATTTCTCCCAGTGAAGTCAGTGAAGTCATGGCTAGTTTTCATGAAAAACTAGGGGCAGGGCATTCATCAGGATCTGCTACAACACATAAAATATTAAGAGCAGGTTATTACTGGCCTACACTTTTTAAGGATGCACATCAGCATGTCAGGACCTGCCATCAGTGCCAGAATTTTGCAGCCAAAGAGGCTAACCGGGCTCTGCCATTGCAACCAGTTGTGATAAACAAACCTTTCATGCAGTGGGGACTTGATTTTGTGGGGGTGATCAATCCAAATTCCTCAGCAGGACATAAATATGTGCTGACAGCTACTGACTATTGCACAAGGTGGGTTGAAGCAGCCACCACAAGAAGTACAACCAAGGAAGTCATTGAATTTCTTGAATCAAATATCATAACTAGATTTGGGGTTCCCCTGAATTTGGTCTGTGATAATGGGCCAGCCTTCCAATCATTGGAGTTTGCAGATTGGGCATACCAGATGGGGATAGTTATCAGATTCTCATCCAACTATTATCCCCAAGGCAATGGATTGGCTGAGTCAACAAACAAGAACTTAATGAATGCCATCAAAAAGTCTGCAGCAGATAAACCCAGGCAGTGGCATACATTGTTGAAATATGCACTGTGGGCTGACCGGATAACACACAAAGTCGCTCTTAAGACCTCTCCCTTTGTTTTGTTGTATGGTACCCAGCCAATTGTTCCCATCTCCTTGAAGTTGCCCACCTACCAATTTGCCTTAGATTATTTTGAGGATCATGATGATGTTGAAGCCCGTGTTTTAGACCTCACTAACTTGCATGATGAAAGACTCTAAGCCCTGGAGCACTTCAGTTAGGCACCAAGAAACTGTCAAGCGGTGGTTTGACAAGAGAGCCAAAGTCAAAGCTTTTAGATTGGCAGACTTGGTGCTTCTGTGGGACAAGGCTCATGAGAAGAAGGGTAAGCATACAAAGTTGCAGCCACTCTGGATAGGCCCCTACCAAATTGCTGAGATATTGGGTAACAATGCATTCCGTTTACAAGACCTGGATGGTAATTTTTTGGACCTCCCCGTTAATGGTCAATACTTGAAACATTATTTCTCCGCTGTTCCATCCAATGTATCATTTGAATGAAGTCATAAAGAAGTTGTAATATGTGTACATATTGTAAATAGCTCTGCAAGTTTATTCTGCTTTAGTTTAGTTCTAGTTTTCTTGTGCAATTGCTTCAATAGTTTTTAGTTTTATGTTTCTTCTTGGTTGCCTGTACAGTTTTTAGTTGCTGTGTTTTTAGTTAATCCTTGCTTTTATTTAAGTCTGTGCAGTCTTTTGTTTCAGTTTTAGTTGCTTTGCTTCTTTTTCTTTGCTGCCTGTACAGTTCAGTGTTTTAGTCTGTACAGTTTTATTTTGTTTTGCTTTAAGGCCTGTGTCTGTCCTTGGAAGTCTGTGCAAAGTCCTTTGGCTTCTGAAATATTCTGTTCTTTGGCTTTGCCTGAGCATCAATGAAAAGTCAGCCTTCAAAATTATTTTATTCTGAGCTGATCAGTCTAGTGCCCCATTCTGTTCATTGTTCCAATTGAGATAGTCTGCTTAAACTGAACTGTAGAACTATTTTGTTATTCAGGACAAAGGTAGAGAGATGATTGGATCTTGTGTCTTGCTTGCCACAGTTGTTTTAATTATAGAGAAACTGCTATGCTGTTTAGTTGGAGGAACTCCCAGGGAATCCAAGAAAAGTTGGTTATAAGAGGGGACTATGATTCATGCAATTATTTGGGTATCCACAGAGGCTATCAGTGCCTAGACTGAAACAGATCCAGATTGATCAAATGATAAAAGAAAATTGTGATTTCTTTAAGGCCTTTCAGATATTGATATATTCAAAAGAAAAGAGATAAAAAAAAAAAAAAAGAAAAAAAGAAAGAAAAGAGTGGTTCAATCAAAAGAGGCAGCCAATACTCCATTCTACCCTACAGTTGTAAAATTGGGTCGTGTAAATCTAAAGGGTAACTCTGTCTAGGCTGTAAAAGGCTAAACTAGTAAACAGAGCTCTACTCGGTTTCCCCTTTTTATGATCTAAAAAAGTTAATCAATCCAGAGTTCATCAATCAATCCAGTCATCCTTGGAGAAAGTTCTATACCCTTTGTAATTGCACATCAGAAATCTTCCTTGAAGTAATTCAGCCTAGTATGTCCTTGGGAAATTTTAACAGCTAGCAGTTAGTAGTCAATTTATTGTGAAGAATGTCTGTGGCAAGGCATGATGCATGGTCTTTTTGTTTTGAAACTAGAGTCCTGGGTTCTAAAATAATGCTACTATTTTACCCGCAGATATCGCCATTTGTTGAGAAGCAACACACCCCCGCTGAAAAAATGAAATTCCATCCTTAGAAAAACTTTGAACTTCCATTTTTGCAGTAGGGACCCTCTTGATATGTTTCAGGTTTTAAATCCAAATTTGCTTGCCTCCTTTTTAAAGTTGTGCTTTTTCTTGCATTCTAGCTGTGTTATCCAAGAATTCACTTTTTACATGCTAGAATCATTCATGCTTAAACAAAATCTTGCACCGGTACGAGAAAAATGCTGAAAACAGATAGAAAATTCATGAAAAATCAAACTTTCCTTTTTAGGCAATGTCACGAAATCGCGACACTTCCATTTATGGAAATGTCACGAAATCGCGACAGGAAAATAGAAAACCCGCCAAGTCAGTTTTGCGTAGCGAAATCGCGACACTTTCCATTTTTGGAAGTGTCGCGATATCGCGACGTTTCCATTTTTGGAAAGTGTCACGAAATCGCTACCGACAGGAGGAGAGAGAAGAAAAATTGTACCAAGCCCAGAAACCGTCGCGATTTCGCGACACGTCACGAAATCACGGTCAACGCGGTCAACGCATGCGATTGCGGGACTGTCGCGATATCGCGACATGTTCTATTTTCGCGGGTTGTTGATGGAAAAATGCTTAAGTACAAAAAGTGCAGCGCGTCGCTAACATGTCTCAAAATCGCGACGGAGTGGCTTCAAAAGTCTGAGGGTTAAAGGGTTGCGACGACGTGTGCAAGTTTTAATGTTGCAAAGTCACGGGTGTTAGGTGCAAAGAAAGCTTAAGTTACAAAATTTGCAGCGATTCGTTGCATATTGGTTGAGAGGAGAGTTCAGGGCAAGGATTGCAGCGATGCGCTGCATATTTTCGGAGCGTGACGCCAATAGTTGCAAGGAGTTCGGTAGCAAAAAGCCTAAGGGGTAAGATTTGCAGCAATGCGCCGTACCCTTTTTGTGAAAAGGTCTTAAAAGGCAAAAGATGTAGCATTTTCGCTATTCAAACTCGCAAATTGTACGGAAGGGATTAAAACGTAGCGAAATCGCTACCTGTCTCAGAATCGCGATAGGAGAGAGAAAGTTGCCCAAAGGGCCAGAAGTGTATTCCAGCTGTAAACAGAAGGCATCCCGGGATAGCGACACGTGTCAAAGCACGAATGGGACAAATTAGGTCGGCATGCAAGCTTGTATTAGGGTTTTTAGTCTATTTTAATTAATCAAAGCTTGGGTTTGATAATTTTATTAAGGTACTAATGCATCTTTTCTCTTTCATACAGGAATCCATCTGTCACTTGCGGATAACTGAAAAGGGCCATAAAGACAAAGTTAAAGTGCAGATTTAATCAAGGACCGCCATGCTAGAGGAGAAGATGCCGGTGAATGCATTCAATGGCAAATTTATGGCAGAATTAATAGCATGAAGACAATTTCAACTCAGGGATGGATATGCGGAGTTCAGATGTGATGGAGAAGTGGTGACTCATCCGGCTCACCAGCAGGAATTAATGAGAGCATTCATTTGCAGTTGCGGGTGAATGCAAGTGGCATTCAACTCTATCTTCTCCATTTATGGCAACTGACTGCATAGTTTTGCAGAGTGGTTAGGTTCTATCCGGACTTTGATTTTAAGTGGCTTTTATTGTAAAACCCGGTCCGAGGGTTTAAGATGATAAGATTTGCAGTTAAGAAAAGATATTTTTTGTAAAGATCAGGATCTGTCCTGAGTCTATAAATTCAACTGCAAAATGTAATCGCAAGGGGCGGAGACTTAGAAATAAAAGGGCTTATAAGCAATTTCTTGCAAATTTTGTGAAATCCTTTGTTTTCTGGACTGGGAGTTGATGTGCTTTTGCTGTTTTCTATGGTAGCATGGCCAGGAGCCTAATATTTTACAGATCCGTGATAAGTGTATCTTCTTTCGTTATCCGTTCCATTAAAGTTTATTAGATATATGCTGTAAATCTGAGATATCAAAATTAAATATGTTGTTAGGCTTCAGTTGTTCTATTGTCTGCTAGGGGAAATTACAGATTTGAGGTTCAAGTTTGTTCTAATTGCTCTGTCTTCACTGTGTGAGCTAGGCTACCGGTGAAAGATACCAGTTTTAACCAACTTCCCTTCGGTTTATAATTTTCTGCTAGATCTGTCCCATCTTGCCTTGTGCTCTTAGTTGAAAGTGATCTTAGAAATCTGGACGCTTTCTTCTTTGATTTGTTCTATTGTGAAGCTGATAGTATAGATGAAATTGGTAGTTTTAAGTTTTACAGTTTAAAGTCTGATAAACTTCTCTTTCTGCCCTACCCTACCCTCTCTTTGTTTTCGGTGAAATGATCCATTTTTACTTTCTTTATTTGTCTTTTATTTGAATCTACTGACCCATGAGAGCTAGATCAAGAATCAAGTTAAATCTGATTATTAACAGCTAACAACTCTCGCAACTACTGAACAAGTTCGAGAACCCCCTGTAAGGTAACAGACAGTCCATATTGAAATCTATTCCGAAGCGAAAAAGAGTGAATAGACATTTGACCCGACTCTGTAACTCACACCTTGGATAACCAGCTAGATCCTAAAGTGAGTGGGATTCATCCCGTGGGTGTTATCGGTGTTTATGCTCATTCTTCACGGGGTGTGTATGAAAGCCGGACCAACACACCCTTTGACGCTTGGTCAAATACGGGTATTTAAGGCATTATTTCATCTGTTCCTTCGTCTCAACTTGCATTTGTGAAGTTGATGCCTTCGCTTGTGAGATTATTTCTTTTACTTGTGCAGGGAAGAGATCTTTTAAGATAATATGTTCTTCCAACTTAGGTGATGAGCCAGGTGCCTTTGCCTGTGCTTGTCTCTTTTCATTCTGCACCTTTGGCTTCAAAGGCATCTTCAATGGCTCCATATTAGTTGGGTCCACTATGACTAGCTTTTTTCCAGCTCTCATGAGAACTAAAACTTGTTCTATGAATGTGATCATAAAGTTATGATCAACTTCTCTAATCATGTTGTTTTGACCGCCAAAAGAGCTATCTACCAATGTTTGCACATATTTTAGATGAACCATGTAAGTTTCTTTTCCATGTAGATCATTACAGGTAGAACACCGATACGTTTTTTTTGACGGGTCAACTTCTTTATTTGTCAACATGGTTGCATTCATTTTAGGCATCTTGTTGGTTGAAGCTTTTTGCTTTCTGGTGATTGGTGGAGGTTGAAATCTCCTACGCTAGAAACTTCTCTTAGCTTGGATTTTATTCAAGGCTGTGATCTCATTTGTCATCGTTCTCATTGTTGATTGCATTGATTGCATATCTTGTAGTATCTTCATTTGAGGATCAATATTTGAGGGTGCTGGAGGAGCTGGTAATGGTAGTGGTATTGGAAGAGATGACAATGCTGGAAATTGAACTGAAGTGAGCAGTTGTGAAATGGAAGGGGTAGGCAATTATGAGATAGAAACTATCGAGGTTTGAGAGGAACTAGGATTCCATGAAGGAATTGGATACATGAGGGACATTGGTAAAGAATGATAAGATGCATTGGAATATAAATGCTATGGGAGATCTAGAAATATTGGCATCATCATTTTTAGTGGGAGCTTACCAATAGTAATTAAATAAGCTTTAGCCTTTTGTGCTTGGGAGTACAAGGATGGAAATGTATCAACATTGGACTGATGGATGGCCATGCTAATATCAAAATTAAAGGCCCAAATATAATAAAATGTAGCTTGTTCAGGAGTCAACCAAATACCATCAAGGACCTCTACCAAGTTCAAGCGAAACTAGCATTGAAGTCAATTATTTTCTCCTATGGATACCTCTGAATATTAGTGAATTGATACAATAGAGGAAAAGGATCCATTTGTTCATTGAAGCCTTTTATCATTAACTTAGCCAATTGGTCCCATGTGGTAATAGTGGTAGGTGGTAAGTACCGATACCAATAAAATCACTGTAAAAGAGAGCACAAACAATCTGATCATGAAATCTTTGTCTATGATGCTATGAATAGTTACGAAAGAAGACACATCTTGAACATGCTCATAAGCTATTTTTCTCGTACCATACTAGTAGGCAAAGACTTTAATGTTGTTTTCAGGATCATATTCTAAGCTTACAAATTCAAAGCTCTAAAATTATTCCATGCTAGAAACTATCTTGATGGATTTTGAGCCATTTGGACTGGAGAATTCACTTGGGGATGAAATATAGTGGCAGTGCTAGAGTGACTTGAAGGAATAGAAAACACACCAGCTACCTGTGAAGATGTTACAATTGATGGGATAGTTAGAGTGATTAATCTAGGATGCTCTTCTAAGACTTGGGTGTCAAGATCAAAAGCCTCAAGAAGATTTTCTAAAATTTTGGCCTTTGATCTCGTGATCATGAAGTAAAGCTTTCACCAACTTAATATTTTAAGGCTTCTAGGTAAAAATAAGTCGCTAGATATTCTAATCAAACAATAAAATATAAACATCAAATCTTAATACTGCTTAAGGAGGACATTTCGTGTCCCACTAGGCATGCCAAAAATGGTTGGTTAAGAGTCTGCCCTAGGATAAAATGTATGTATGCACCCTAGACCCAACAAACATTGAAAGGTTGAAGAAAATAAATATCCCTCAGGCAAATATCCAAAGGGGGATGGTTCCCTTGCTACTCTAAAAATTGGTATAAATATTAGGGAAAGAAATTAACTGAAAGAAAGGGAAATATGGTTTTAATCTGAAGAAATAATGTGGGGATGAATTAACAAGAAGATTAAAAACTCAGTTTAAACTAACAACATTCAATAGAATGACAAAAATAAACTTATCTTAGATCATATTATAAAGCATAACTTCCAATATCATTCCAACATTCATTCCCCATTGAAAAACTAAATCTAGACTCAGAACTTAATACACCAATGACGATATAAATCTAATAGAAATGCAAAGTAGAAAGTATAAACATACATAAAATAATCAAGAACTCAGAGCTGAATAGTCCTTGAATAAAAGCAAATACTAAACTTCGAGATTTTCACAAGAAAATATCCATCTCCTTTTTACATCAAGTTTCTTAGCATTTATAGAAGATTTCACCTCCAAAATTGAATGATCATTAAACAAAATGGTGGCAAGTCAAATATTAGTCGATAGTAATTTTCTCTTTGATAGCAGCAACGAACCAATCTGGTGGTACATTTGGAAGCAATGAACAATTTTGGCAAATGGCATATCGAGGCGTAATAGGAATCATCAGCCAAATTTTCATCTTCATGTCGATGCCTCAAAAATGAGCATTCACCACAATGGACAGTGCCTAAACCTTCTTCTTTGCAAAGAATTAAGATGAGAAGGAAACCTTCATGTATTGAAGTATTCGACAAGGTCTTCTATCCAATCTTGATTAATTTCAGGTTGATTGGTAATATTACTTTCTTGCACTAGACCTTCAAACTGGTATGCTATTGTTTTAGAAGTAGCACTCATTGCAAACTCTTGAAATAGTGCTCGAATACGGACCGACTTAGTCAGCTAAATCTCGACATCGTATTCTTAGATCTTGGAGACCTAACCAGCTCTCTTATCTCCAAGTTCTCCCTAGATAATGAAACTTCGAACATCAGGATGTACAACATGAACTATCATTTTTATCCGTGAAATAAAATGGTGAAACTTCTTCAAAGATTTCATCATTGCATACACTTGCTTCTCAATGAAATTATATTTTTCTTCATGTGGTTGAATCACTTGACTTAGGAATGCAATAGACTATTCATTTCCATATTCTCCCTTCTATGTAAGGACAACCGCATAACTTTCTTGCTCACCAATAACATAAAGGATGAAATCCTTAGAATAATCAGGATTCACCAAGACGGGAGTATGATAAATCCTCTCCTTAATCTCTTTGAATGCTTCTTTTATTTTCTCCATCTATTTGAACTCAACATTATTTTTTAGGAGTTCAGGCATTGGCTTCACTACTTGAGCAAAGTCTGCAATGAACTTTCTAACGAAGTTGATTTGGCCGAAGAAAGATTGTAAACTTTTCTTTTTAACCAGTAATGGGATTTTTAAGAGAGCTTCAACTCTAGCTGGGTAAACAACTAAATCCTTCTCAAAAATCACATGGCCTAGGAGCTTTCCTTATTTTACCATGAAGATGGAATTCTTCGGGTTGATGGATACCCTGAATTATTGACACTACTCAAATACCTATCGTAAACGTAAACTATGTTCCTCCCTTTGATGGGAGAAAACTATCATATCATCCAAATAAATGATAATGATTTGGTTTAGTAACTCACCGAAATCTAGGTCCATTACTCTTTGAAAGGTTGCTCTAGCATTTGAGAGGTCGAAAGGCATTCACTATTAAGCAAATTTTCCCCACTTTATGGTGAATGTTGTTTTGTATTGGTCTTGATATTTGACCTAGATTTGATTATACCTAGAGAATCTATTTAGAAAAAAAAATCTCTACACTCCTGAAACCACATGGAGGATCTAATCTATCTATGGCAAAGGATAATGGTCCTTTAGAGAATCCTGATTAAGATTTCAAAAATTAATGCATAAGCAAATATCTCTGTTCTTTCACATAGGGACCAAATTTTCTACCCAAAAAGAGTGCTTGATAGGATAAATTATCTTCACTTCGAGCATATTTAAGAGTTCTACCTTCATCAGGGTCTCAATTTTGGGGTTGAATGGCCTTTACTTTTTTCTAAAAGGTTTTACTCCTTATTGTAGTTCAATTGTATATTTGACAACATTCTTGTCGTATTCTTTGATGTCATGATAACTCCAGGCAACAATGTTTGGTAATTCTTGGCATAGTTCCTTGATTTTCTCGAGTTATTTAGGTGTGCAGTTAGTTCCAACATTGATTGATTTTCTAGTTTCTAACTACAACTCTTTGTACTCCTTTTTGTCCACCTTGATCTTATGCTTTATTGTTTTGTCATTCTAATCAAAGAGACTTTCGAGCATAATAAATCATTTTAGGATGTGATTATTTTTTAACTAGATCAATCCCTCAGGTTCTTCTTCATCAAAGGTTCTCCCTTCAATACTGCTAGATTTGTTTATCAAGAAATTCACAATCTATTTATCATTCTCAAACACTTGCCAATGAATATCCTTATTAGGAACTGAAGGCCTGTAAAAAAGATTCACATTCTTTGGTTTTTGCATCATGTGTTCAGCTGGGGAGCTTGGAACCAATAGATGTCAAGAGATCAACATGCTTATTTTGTTCCCATGAAATTGCTTGGACATTCAATGTCATGTAGGATTCAAACATATCCCAAAATTTATTGCAATACATCTTCAAATAGTTTTGTTTGGAGACACACTTGTTAGTCACTTGATTGGCAATCAGTTCTGAATATCCAAAAATCTAGAGTTGTTTGATCCTGAGTTTCTATGCTTTCTTCAAACCTAAGCACAGTACTTCATATTTGACAACATTATTTGTATAGCTCAATGTTAGTCGATATGAATATGTATTCTAGCTACCATAAGAGAATGTGAGGACAATCCCTTATCTAACATCATTTTTACATCTTGCACTATCGAAGAAGAGTTTCCATAATTGATCCGAGAGAGGATCTCAATCATTGGATACCTTCACTTCCACCTTGCCAGGCTAATGGTATAGCAACCAATCTTAGTTTAAATTATTGCATTGAAGTTATTCATGGAGAATTCATCTTCTATGTGAAGTTCACCCAAAGCTTCTTCCATTAATCTAACTCTTCTGTCTCTTCGATCATAAAGTTAGTCAAATCCATGGGATTTTATTCATCCTCGATCCTTTCTAGATAAAATGTGGAAGGTTTCTCATTGTAGATTCAAATTCTTTTCCCTTTGAAAGAAATTTCCAGATGAGAATAATATAGAGAAAGATAGCCTCCTAGATTTGCAGTGAATTATCTCAAGAGGAACATACTAAAGTACAGTTCCAAATCAACCATGGCCACCTCCTAGATCATAGTGATTTGAGGTATTTTATGCAACACAATTAGGATATCTTTAATAACACCCACTATTTTCACATGGGTTTTATCTAACTGCAAAACTCTTGAACTGCTTCTATTATACTCCATGCCCATGATATCGCAAACCTCTTTCAGTATGATAGTCATTGTGCACTAGAGTCAATCATGCTGTTATGCACAATTTAACCCTCCATCTTGAGATACAAGTAAAATGGTGGTGGTCTATTCTTTCCAGTAGCCCAATTTTTAAGATTCTAAGCTAACACAGTCTAAGTAGGATTTTTATTTTTACCTTTAACAAACTTCAAATATTCTTGCAACAAATCAACTTGTCCAGGCAATTGCAAAGCATCATAGAGACTAACCTTGGCAAGAATTTTCTTTAATTCTTCAACAATGTTGTACATAGAAAAATTTGATTCTCTTCCTTCATCAATGGCATCATAATTGCTTCGATATTGCTACATGGATTCCACCCTTCGAAGCTTGGTCAAATATGGGTATTTAAGGCATTATTTCGTCTGTTCCTTTGTCTCAACTTGCATTTGTGAAGTTGATGCCTTCTGTTTGAGAGATTCTTTCTTTTTCTTGTGCAGGAAAGAGATATTTTAAGAGAACATGTTCTTCCAACTTAGGTGCTGAGCCAGGTGCCTTTGCCTGTGCTTGTATCTTTTCATTCTGCACCTTTGGCTTAGCAGGTATCTTCAGTGGCTCCATCTTAGTTGGGTCCACTATGACTAGCTTTTTTTCAGCTCTCATGAGAACTAAAACTTGTTCTATGAAAGTGATCATAAAGTTATAATTAACTTCTCTAATCATGTTGTTTTGGCCTCCAGATGAACTATCTACCAATGTTTTCACATAGTTTAGATGAACCATGCAAGTTTCTTCACCATGCAGATCATTGCAGGTAGAACACCAATACATTTTTTTTGACGGGTCAACTTCTTCATTTGTCAACATGGTTGCATTCCTTTTAGGCATCTTGTTGGTTGAAGCTTTTGCTCTCTGGTGATTGGTGGAGGTTGAAATCTCCTAGGCTAGAAACTTCTCTTAGCTTGGATTTTCTTCAGGGTTGTGATCTCATTTGTCATCGTTCTCATTTTTGATTGCATTGATTGCATATCTTGTAGTATCTTCATTTGAGGATCAATATTTGAGGTTGATGGAGGAGCTGGTAATTGTAGTGGTACTGGAAGATATGACAATGCTGGGAATTGAACTGAAGTGAGCAGTTTTGAAATGGAAGGGGTAGGCAATTATGAGATAGAAACTATTGAGGTTTGAGAGGAACTAGGATTCCATGAAGGAACTAGATACATGGATGACATTGGTAAATACTGAGAAGATGCATTAGAATATAAATGCTATGGGAGATATAGAAATATTGGCATCATCATTTTTAGTGGGAGCTTACCAATAGTAATTAAATCAGCTTTAGCCTTTTGTTCTTGGGAGTACAAGGATGGAAATGTATCAACATTGGACTGACGGATGGACATGCTAATATCAAAATTAAAGGCCCGAAGATAATAAAATACAACTTGTTCAAGAGTCAACTAGAGATCTTCAAGGACCTCTACCAAGTTCAAGCGAACCTAGCATTGAAGTCAATGATTTTCTCCTGTGGATGCTTCTTAATATTAGTGAATTGATACAACAGAGAAAAATGATCCATTTTTTTATTGAATCCTTTTATCATTAACTCAGCCAACTGGTCCCATGTGGTAATAGTGGTAGGTGGTAAGTACCGATACCAATAAAATCACTCTAAAAGAGAACACGAGCAATATGATCATAAAATCTTTGTCTCTAATGCTATGAATAGTTACCAAAGAAGCCACATATTGAACATGCTCATAAGCTATTTTTCTTGTACCATCCTAAGTAGGAAAAGACTTTAATGTTGCTTTCGGGATCAGATTCTAAGCTTACAAATTTAAATCTCTAAAATGATTCCATGCTAGAAACTATCTTGATGGATTTTGAGCCATTTGGACCAGAAAATTCACTTGGGGATGAAATCTAGTGGTAGTGCTAGAGTGACTTGAAGGAATAGAAAACACACTAGATACCTGTGAAGATGTTACAATTGATGGGATAGAGTGATTAATCTAGGATGCTCTCCTAATACTTGGGTGTCAAGCTCAAAAAACTCAACAAGATTTTCTAAAATTTTTGCCTTTTATCTCGTGATCATGAAGTAAAGCTTTCACCAACTTAATGTTTGAAGGCTTCTAGGTAAAACCAAGTCTCTAGATATTCTAATCAAACTACAAAAGATAAACATCAAATATTAATACTGCTTAAGGTGGACCTTTTGTGTCCCACTAGGCATACCAAAAACTATTGGTTAAGAGTCTGCCCTAGGATAAAATGTTTGTATGGGCCCTAGACCCAACCAACATTGAAAAGTTGAAGGAAAAAAATATCCCTTAGGCCAATATCTAAAGGGGGATGGTTCCCTTGCTACTCTAAAAATCGGTATAAATATTAGGGAAAGAAATTAATAGAAATAAAGGGAAATATGGTTGTAAGTCGAAGAAATAATATGGGGATGAATTAACAACAAAATTAAAAACTCAGTTTAAACTAACAACATTCAATAGAATGACAGACATAAACTTATATTAGATCATATTATAAAGCATGACTTCCAATATCATTCCAACATTCATTCCACATTGAAAAACTAAATCTAGACTTATAATTTAATCCACCAATGATGATATAAATCTAATAGAAATGCAAAGTAGAAAGTATAAACATACATAAAATAATCAAGAACTCAGAGCTGAATAGTCCTTGAATAAAATCAAATGCTAAACTGCGAGAGTTTCACAAGCAAATATCCATCTCCTTTTTACATCAAGTTTCTTAATATTTATAGAGGATTTCACCTCCAAAATTGAATGATCATTAAACAAAATGGTCACAAGTCAAATATTAGTCGACAATAATTTTCTCTTCGGTAGCAGCAACGAACCAATCCGTGGTACATTGGGAAGCAATGAATAATTTTGGTAAATGGCATATCGAGGCCTAACAGGAATCATCGGCTAAATTTTCATCTTCATGTCGATGCCTAAAAAATGAGCATTCACCACAATGGACAGTGCCTTGAAAATTAGCAGGATCACATCAGAATCAAGAGCAAAGTGGACAACATTTAATTTTGGCAAATCTTTGGTTATCTAGAGACATTAACTTCTTTGCTCCAAAAATTGAATTCACCAGTCTTGAAATTCCCCTCAAAACTATCTTCACTCAAGGCACCATCAAAAATGACTTTCGCTTGGAGGAAATGGCAAAAATTAATTTCGCCAAGGTGAGGCTAGAAATGGACCTTCGCCAAGACGTGGGCCAAAAATAGATTTCACCAAGAATTTTTCTCGAAATGGGCTTTCACCAGGAATTTCGCCTAGAATGTGCTTTCGCTAGGAATTTCACCCACTTTCGCCCGAAAATGGTATTTTGCTCTGAATTTCACCTGAAAAGCTGAATATTTCTACCCAAAATGTTATTTTACTCAAAGTGTTACCCAAAAATAGGTTTCACTGAGCAAAACTCATTGCACACTTGGGCAAAAGTTTGGCAAAATTTTAGTGTGGTAAAAATACCAACAAGTAGTAAACCTCTTTGAACAACTAAATTTAGTAGTTGGTTGTTTTATCACAACCATTTAGGCGTGCATGACCCTATATTTGGTAAAACCTCCTCTCATAGGGACAATTGGTTTACATGGTCTAATTGTTGTCAAGGTTTTGCTAAGAAGTTTTTTCATATAGACATTTTATTTTAGCAATTCTTTTTGGATAAATTCTTCATCCATGAGAAATTTTGCAGTCTTTTGCACACAACTTTGTCTAATCACCTCCCTGTCTTTTCTTCTATCAAAAATTCCTCAATTTCCCTTGATTCCATGCAACTTCCTTTTAAATTAAATGTTTCCCACCTTGACAACCCTACTTGTTTCCATCTTGTAGAGCATGTTTGGAACACATTTCCTAGACCAATTGGTAATATTGGCTAGATCAAATGGTTTGAAATAGCTATTTGTTGAGCTAGGTGCAGCAAACAGTATTGTCATTGTTGTCAACATAGTTAGACATATTTGTTGATGCAGTGGACAGAAAGTTCAACAACTAGTCAGATGCAAAAGACAAGAGTTCAAATATTACTCAGACTATACAAAATCTAGTCAGATGCAGAAGACAAGAGTTCAAAGGTCACTCAGAGTATGTACAATGATTTTCCAAGAAGACCGAAGTGGACCACTTGCAAAAGATCAAAGAAAAATACAAGTAAGAAAAGTGTCGCGATATCGCGACATATACAGCAGGAAAGAAAAACTATCACGATTTCGCGACATGTTGGAAGAGAGAGAAGAAGAAAGAAAAACTATCACGATTTCATGACATGTTGGAAGAGAGAGAAGAAGAAAGAAAAGCTGTCACAATTGCACATGTGGAAGAGGAGAAGAAAGAACGTCATGATTTCACGACATGTTGGAAGAGAGATAAGAAGAAAGAAAAACTGTCATGATTTTGTGACATGTTGGAAGAGAGAGAAGAAGAAAGAAAAACTGTCATGATTTCATGACATGTTGGAAGAGAGAGAAGAAGAAAGAAAAACTGTCACGATTTCGCGACATGTTGAAAGAAAAAAAGACAAGTGGAAAAAGTGTCGCGATATCGCGACATGTTGGGAAGAAAGAAAAACTGTCACGATTTCGCGACATGTTCGAAGAGAAAGTGCAAGCTGGAAAAACTGTCATGATTTTGCGACATGTTGGCAAAGAAAAAGGCAAGTAGAAAAAGTGTCACGATTTCGCGACATATTGCAAGAAAGATTGTATGAAAGAAAAAGGTGTCGCGATTTCGCGACATGTTTCTTTTTTGTGGGCCAAAGCAAAGAGAAAGAGGAGAGATAAAAAGGTGTCACAATATCGCGACATGTTGCATTTTCACGACTCGAAGCAAAGAGAAAGTGCAAGGAAGAAAAAGTGTCACGATATCGCGACATGTAGCATTTTCGTGGCCAAAGCGAAGATGAAAGCACTAAGGAGGAAAAGTGTCACGATTTCATGACATGTCATGTTTTCGTGACTCAATGAGGAGAGAGAAAGCGCTAAGGAGAAAAAGTGTCGCGATATCGCGACATGTCGTGTTTTCGTGACGCAAGGCAAAGTAAAAGGCTAAGGAGACAAAAGTGTCACGATATCACGACATGTTGTGTTTTTGCTAGTTGAAGCCGAGAAGAGTAGCAAGGAGGCAAAAGTGTCACGATATCATGACATGTTATGTTTTCGCAGGGCCAAAGCTAAGAAACAGAGCAAAGAGAAAAAGTGTCACGATATCACGACATGTTGTATTTTCGTGGGCCAAAGCTAAGAGAAAGCATACGAAAGAAAAAGTGTAGCGATATCGCTACATGTTGTATTCTCGTAGGCCAAAGCTAAGAGAAAGTGTGCGGAGGAAAAAGTGTAGCGATATCGCTACATGTTGTATTCTCGTGGGCCAAAGTTAAGAGAAAGCGTACGGAGGAAAAAGTGTAGCGATATCGCTACATGTTGTATTCTCATGGGCCAAAGCTAAGAGAAAGCATACGGAGGCGAAAGTGTCATGATATCGTGACATGTTGTGTTTTCATGGCAAACAACAGAAGAGTTACAGAGGCAATTGAAGCCGACGAAGACCGATGTTAGCCGACAAAGATTAGGGTTTGCAACTGACGAAGATTAGGGTTTGCAACCGACGAATATTAGGGTTACAGTCGACTAAGATTAGAGTTTTTCATCATGAAAATGTTGTTATAAAAGCAGGGCTATTTGGAGAATTGGAGGTTGTCATCGATATCATCGAATGCATGTCGAAGTGTGAAATGCGGCCGTAAGAGCGTAGATAGTGTAGAAGCGGTGAGATGATGGCGAAGTGCACAAAGTGAGCAAAGAAGTCAAGTCGTGCTAAGTGCAAAATTCACAAAGGAAGTAGAGTGCACAAAAGGGAGAAGACGATCGTGAAGCTCGATAGTGAAGCAGCAGATTGTGCGAAGTGATTGCACAGAGAGAGCAAAGTGCGTAGAGAATGCAAAGGTGAAGCAGACCAGTTAGGGTCTTGGAAAAGCAAAGGTATTTTATCATCAAACTTATAGATTCAAAATTGAAGTCCAGTTTGCAGCCTGGCATCAAGGGTTGGTGCTCCTTCCAGTAGGTGCTGGTAAATCAGGGGTTGGTGCTCCTTTCTGTTGATACAGATAAATCAGGGGTTGGTGCTCCTTCCAGTGGAAGCTAGTAAACTGTTTGTAAAGTTGGTGCTTTGCAAATGCTAGATTTGGATGGTAGTCCAAGCAGTCATTCTTGAGGAGTAGCCAAATTGGTGAACCTCGTTAAAATCTTGTGTTGTGTGATATGTTCTTTTGCTGATTCTTGCTTGTATCTATTTTTAAGTTTTAATTATTGCTATTTTAAGAGCTTTGAAGATTCAAGTTTAAAGTAGCTACACTGATTCACCCCCCCTCTCAATGCCATTGTAAGACTAACAATTGGTATCAGAGCCAAGTTCTCTTATCGAGGCTAAATCAGTCAGGGTTGATCTTGGATTAGTACACAATGGGTAAGAAGAATAGATCCTCCTCCAAAAAGGCATCTCAATCAGTTTCAGTTCCTGTGGAAGAGAAAAGTGAACTAGAAAAGGTTGAAGAAGTGAATTCTGAAGTATATGATGAAAACCTTGAGGCTGAAGTAGATCTAGAAGGTGAGTTGATCACTGCACTTGAAGAATTGAATATAGAAAGGAAAAAGAACAAAATATTGTCCAAGAAGTTGGAAGAATATGAGGATGATATTGAAGATCTCTTCTTACAAATTCATAAAGCCAAGAAAAGAGAAGAAGCTTTGAAGTCACACCTGGATGATAAAGGCGATGTATGTAGAAAACATGAAGAGGAATCTAACAAAGTTATTAGTGATCTAAAGCTACAAGTAGAAGAGTCCAAAAGGATTGAAGAAACTCTCAGGTCACAAATCAATGAGAAAGAGATTGTTTGCTGCAAACAAGAGGAAGTGATTGTTTTACTAAAGAAACAACTAGAAGAGGCCAATACAAATCTCAAATTCGAGAAGAGCACAGAGTTGCTAGATAAAATGATAAGCCAACAAAGAAGCTCCATGGATAAGCATGGTCTTGGATATGAAGTTGAACAACCTTCATCTTCCAACTCTGCAGAGAAGAAGAAGCTCACTATTGAAGGATCGAAGCAAGAAAAGTTTAAAGCTAAATCTTCAAAAGGAAGAAAATATCAAAGGAGATCTACAACAAAGCAGCCACAACAAAAGAGGTTCTATCACTCTCACTCTATTCATAATAATACTTTTAATGGCTACTGTTTCAGATGCAACTAGTATGGTCACAAGGCAATTCATTGTGGATTGAATAACAAATCAAAGAGTTATGCTGGTAGAAATACATCTGCGTTACTGAGTGAACACTATGTACAATGTTTTCAATGTAATGGTCATGGGCACATAGCAAGGTTTTGTCCAAGAACTTTTGTATCTAATCTAAGGCAAAACAGTAGATCTCATCAGACGCAAAAACCGCAACATAGACAAAGAATGAATCATGTTCATAAAAGAAAGGAAAATAATCATTCATCGAGGATGCACAAGAGACAACCACACAAGAGAAATGTTCAAGTTCACGAAAAGGTTCAAAATAGGGATATAGTTGAAAAACTCAAGCCCAAGTTCAAGAAAGTTTGGAGAAAGAAAGAAGAGAGGAAATCGTGTCTCCTTGGACTAAAGGAGATTACTCCTTTATTGCACTAAGCAACTCCAGGTAGCACATCCTCAAGGGGAGCAATCTTGAAGTTTCATTCTAATGCTCCTATGTATTTGTTTGATTACCTGAGGATGAAAGGCAAGTAGTCAGGGAAGTTGTCGTATAGTTGTCGAAGTGTGTTTTCAGTTCATGTAGTTGTTTGTGGAAGTGCCGTGAAGGGTGGTGTTTAAATTAAGAGTTGTCATTATTGGTAGCATTGCTATATGTCATTGTTGTTCTGTTGATGGTTCTTACTGCCCTGTCCAAAGTTAAGGACTATAATAGTTCAGATAATTTGGTTAGTGAAAGAATGTTGCCCTAGCCGCATATATGTGTGTTGATAAAAGTAGTGTGTATTTGAACTACACATTGACGTGAAGATTGTTAGATCTATATTGACGTTGTGGTGAAATATATTGAAGTCTGATTATTGATTCATGTTTAGCTCATCAAGATGAGCAACTTTGCTGTGTGAATCATACCTATCCGAGGTCCAGAAGTATGAGTTTGAGTAAGGTGCACTATAGTTGGCCGTGAAGTGTTTTTCAAAATGTTGTCTCCTAAATCGAACAATTGAAGGTAAGGTGTGACCAGCAGTGACTTAGAAAACACAGACCAAGTTGAAAATTTAAAAAGGGATTTGGTTGGTGTTGTGGTACAATGTTTGATGCTTACACAGAATTGGCAGCAGCAAAGATGAGTCGTGCAAGGACTTAGCAAATAAGATGCAGAAAGAATTTGAAATGTCAATGATTGGAGAACTGTCATATTTCCTCGGATTGCGAGTTAATCAAATCAAGAAGGGCATATTCATTTCTTAAGTTAAATATGTAAAAGAGATGCTAAAAGGTTCACAATGGAGGACTGTAAGCCAGTTAGCACTCCCATGACAATAGGATGTAAGTTGAGCAAGAATGACAAATCTCCACCTGATTGATCAAATCATGTACAAGTCTATGATTGGAAGCTTACTGTACCTGACAACTGTCAGACCATATATTTTGTAGGAAGTATACATGGTAGCATGATTTCAGGCTAATCCCAAGGAGACTCATGTGACAACATTATGGTGGTTGATTTCTAAAATTTCTTTGGAGGGAAAATGATTGTTTGTGGTTTCCTTCTCGAAAGAAGTTGGTTGATACATACTTGGACTAGGGTTGTGTGAGAGAGAGTTGTCCCTTGTGATGATTGGTTGAGTTGATTTGTTTGAGCCTAGTCAAGTTATGTGTGAAGTGATTTTTGAAGTTCCATGAAGTGGATTTGATTTGAGATCGTCATTCATTATTGAGTTCACTTTGAGTACTTCTTGAGCATGATTGATTGAGCCTTTGAGAAGGCCTTTGGAAAATATTTGAAGACAATGCTGGGACAGATTTCTAGAGCAGATTTGGGCAAGTTCTTGGTGAGACTTCTAGAGAAGATTCGGACAAGTTCTTAGTGAGCTTGGTGGAGCAGATTTGGACAGATTTTTTTATGAGCTTGTTATTTAGCATTGGACAAGTTCTATGTGAGCTTGTTAAGCAGGTTTTGTGTGAGCCTATTGAGCAGGTTCTTAGTGAGCCTATTGACTGAGCTTTGGAGGTAACAGAGTATAGAGGTCAGAGTCTCAATGGATAGAAATCTAGAAGCCAACACAGTTGAAGATAGGTCTGAGTGAGGATTCTTCAAGTGAAGAAGAGGTCCACCAATCAGTGCAGCAGAGAGACAGAGTCTTCTATAATATCACAAAGGTACTATGGAGTATGGGTTATGGTATCCTATAGATGCAGATTGGGCAAGATGTGTAGATGACAGAAAGGGTACCAGTGGAGGTGTATTCTATCTTGGAGACAGATTGGTCACGTAGAACAGTAAGAAACAAGAGTCAGTTTCCTTATCCACAACAGAGGCAGAATATATTGCAGTGACAACATGTTGTACGTAGGAGAAAGTTGCAAAAAGTGAGGTTAAGTTGGATTTTCATTCCAACAATAGATTGTGGAGTGGTCATGTTTCCCAAGAATTGACTAGCTATCGGGATCACATTCTCAGGGGGAGCATTTGTGTATTTGTTTATCTTTTTGCTCATGTTTGGAATTTTTTCTAATTGTAATAATTTGTGCCTGAGAATGTTGTGCATAGACTCAGGGGGAGTCTCGAGTAGCCCTTTGGTATTATTGTCAAAGGGGGAGAATATTTACAAGAAAATTGCACATGTGTTGCCAACAATTCCAAAGGGGGAGATTGTTGAGCAAGGTGCAGCAAACAATATTGTCATTGTTGTCAACATAGTCAGACAGATTTGTTGATGCAGTGGACAGGAAGTTCAACAACTAGTCAGATGTAGAAGACAAGAGTTCAAAGGTTACTCAGACTGTACAAAAGCTAGTCAGATGCAAAAGACAAGAGTTCAAAGGTCACTCAGAGTATGTACAGTGATTTTCCAAGAAGACCGAAGTGGACCACTTGCAAAAGATCAAAGAAAAAGACAAGTAATAAAAGTGTCACGATATCGCGACATATACAGCAGGCAAGAAAAACTATCGCGATTTCGCGACATGTTGGAAGAGAGAGAAGAAGAAAGAAAAACTGTCGCGATTTCGCGACATGTTGGAAGAGAGAGAAGAAGAAAGAAAAACTGTCACGATTTCATGACATGTTGGAAGAGAGAGAAGAAGAAAGAAAAACTATCACGATTTCGCGACATGTTGGAAGAGAGAGAAGAAGAAAGAAAAATTGTCATGATTTCGTGACATGTTGGAAGAGAGAGAAGAAGAAAGAAAAACTGTCACGATTTCATGACATGTTGAAAGAAAAAAAGACAAGTGGAAAAAGTGTCACGATATCGCGACATGTTGGGAAGAAAGAAAAACTATCACGATTTCGCGACATGTTCGAAGAGAAAGTGCAAGCTAGAAAAACTGTCATGATTTTGTGACATGTTGGCAAAGAAAAAGGCAAGTAGAAAAAGTGTCACGATTTCACGACATATTGCAAGAAAGATTGTACGAAAGAAAAAGGTGTCGCGATTTCGTGACATGTTGCATTTTCGCGACTTGAAAAGCGAAGAGAAAATGCAAGGAAGAAAAAGTGTCGCGATATCGCGACATGTAGCATTTTTTCTGTCCAAAATGGAAAGAAGAAGCGCTAAGAAGAAAAAGTTTCACGAATATCACGACATGTCGCGTTTTCACGACCCGAAGGCAAGAGAAAGCGCTAAGGAGAAAAAGTGTCACGATATCACGACATGTCGCGTTTTCGCGACCCGAATGCAAGAGAAAGCGCTAAGGAGAAAAAGTGTCACGATATCGCGACATGTTGTGTTTTCACTGGTTGAAGCCGAGAAGAGTAGCAAGGAGGCAAAAGTGTCGCGATATCGCGACATGTTATGTTTTTATGGGGCCAAAGCTAAGAAACAGAGCAAAGAGAAAAAGTGTCGCGATATCGTGACATGTATTTTTGTGGGCCAAAGCTAAGAGAAAGCGTACGGAAGAAAAAGTGTAGCGATATCGCTACATGTTGTATTCTCGCGGGCCAAAGCTAAGAGAAAGCGTGTGGAGGAAAAAGTGTAGCGATATCGCTACATGTATTCTCGTGGGCCAAAGTTAAGAGAAAGCGTACGGAGGAAAAAGTGTAGCGATATCGCTACATGTTGTATTCTCGCGGGCCAAAGCTAAGAGAAAGCATACGGAGGTGAAAGTGTCACGATATCGCGACATGTTGTGTTTTCGCGACAATAGCAATAGAAGAGTTACAAGGGCAGTTGAAGCCGACGAAGACCGATGTTAGCCAATGAAGAGTTTAGGGTTTGCAATCGATGAAGATTAGGGTTTGCAACCGACGAATATTAGGGTTACTAAGATTAGAGTTTTTCATCATGAAAATGTTGTTATAAAAGCAGGGCTGTTTGGAGAATTGGATGTTGTCGTCGATATCGTCGAATGCATGTCGAAGTGTGAAATGCGGCCGTAAGAGCATAGATAGCGTAGAAGCGATGAGATGATGGCGAAGTGCACAAAGTGAGCAAAGAAGTCGAGTCATGCTAAGTGCAAAATTTGCAAAGGAAGCAGAGTGCGCAAAAGGGAGAAGACGATCATGAAGCTCGATAGTGAAGCAACAGATTGTGCGAAGTGATTGTGCAGAGAGAGCAGAGTGCACAGAGAATGCAAAGGTGAAGCAGACTAGTTAGGGTCTTGGAAAAGCAAAGGTATTTTATCATCAAACTTATAGATTCAAAATTGAAGTCTAGGTTGCAGCCTGGCATCAGGGGTTGGTGCTCCTTCCAGTAGGTGTTGGTAAATCAGGGGTTGGTGCTCCTTTCTATTGATACAGATAAATCAGGGGTTGGTGCTCCTTCCGGTGGAAGCTGGTAAACTGTTTGTAAAGTTGGTGCTTTGCAAAGGCTAGATTTGGATGGTAGTCCAAGAAGTCATTCTTGAGGAGTAGCCAAATTGGTGAACCTCATTAAAATCTTGTGTTGTGTGATATGTTCTTTTGTGATGCTTGCTTTATCTGGTTTTAAGGTTTCATTATTTCAGTTTTAAGTGCTCTAAAGTTAAGATTAAAGTACCACACTGATTCACCCCCCATCTCAGTGCCATTGTAAGACACACTATTTTCAATACTTTTTATTCCCTTAGATGGTATGGATGCTGATTTTCCAGGAGGAATAAGATTTAAAAAAGTTGCTTATATAAATAGATTTCATATCTCTGTTTCATGCTTATGAAAGATCCCACTAATGTTGTTATTCAATGTGACCTAGCTAATGCTAAAAATTAGGTGAGAGGTTATGAGTCATATCGTGCTAGAGGGGCACAAATTAGATCTCGCCTCAATTGGATCTCCTAGGGTGATAAGGGAACTAAATTTTTCTTTAACTACCTTAGGCATAAGAATATTTTAGAAAGGAATATTGATTTGGAGGACCCTTTAGGTAATTCTATTTCTAACTCCAATGAAATCATGAATCTTTTTGTAACCCGCTTCCCTCAACATTTTACAGAAAAGCCAATAGATGACATCCATTTTTTCTTAATGGAATATGTGCAGGAATAGATTCCCTTCGTAGTTGAACCCATTATTTGGGATCAACTTGAATGTCCTCTTTCTATGAATGATCTGCATAATGCTCTCTTTTCTATGAATAATGACAAAGCTCAGGGTATGGACAATATTCTAGTGGAGTTTTATAAAACAATTTGGTATATCCTTTCCTTAGATCTTCATTATGTTTACCTAGAAGCTCTCCAAAATAATTATCTCAAAGCTTATATCAATGTAGGGTTAATAAAACTTATTTCTAAAGGAATGACTCATAATCAAATCTCCAATTGGAGACCTATTACCCTCCTTAATGTTTTATACAAAATCATAGCTAAAGTAATAGCTTTAAAAATGAAACATGTTGCACAAGCTATTGTCTACCTAGAACAATCTAGTTTTCTTGAGGATCATTATATCTTAGATAATCTTATGATGGCCTAGAAAAAATGCAATGGGCTATCAACTCCAATCAATATGTCCTTTTGGTTAACTAAGATTTTGATAAAGTATATGATCAAATTAGATGCAATTTTATTCTTTGAATGCTTTCTTTGCTTGGTTTTGGTCCAAAATTTTGTAATCAAATTGGTATGCTCTTTGGTGATGCTTCAACTTGTGTTCAGGTTAATGGAGCTCTATCCCCTTCCTTCCCTCTATAATGGTCTATTAGATAAGGTTTTCCTCTTGCTCCATTTTTGTATGTTTTGGTTGTCGATGCTCTTGGTTATCTTATTCATAAGGCTCAATATGATGGCCTCATTCAAGGTATTAAGCTTCCTAGGGATAAATGTGCTCTTAAATCACATTTTGCTGATGATTCTCTTATTTTTATTATAAATACCCAACAAGATGTGGAAATAGTTAAAGAGATTGTATAATTTTTTTATGATGTTTTTGGATCTTGTATCAACCACTCTAAAATAGAAGTATTCTATACTTCTTTCAATACTAATGGCTACAACTCCTCGGTTGAGTGGAAGATCATCCCTCATGGAATGATCGTTTGTTACTTGGGAATCCCATTTTGGATTAATATTTCTCCTAAATATGTAGAACTAGGTTATGGAAAGACTTCAAAAGAAGTTCAATGCATGGCCAACTTGGTTTCTCTCCTTAGAAGGAAGAATTCAAGTTGTGAATAAAGTTATGGTAGCCTCTCATGTTTACTACTCCTCTTGTTGGATGGCCTCAAAGGATGCCTATAACAAATTTACTTAGGTCATTCGTAAATTTTTATGGACCAAATGGGATGGGGAGGTAGGCATGACAACCATCTCATGGAAACTTTGTACTCAACCAAAGGCTTTAGGAGGTATGGGTATTATTGATCCTCTTACCCAGAGCAAAAGTTTGGTTGTAAAATGGGTTGCTAGAGCCATTATTGGAGAGGAAAATTGGAAACACTTGTTCTGGTATAGAATCTCCCAAGCTACTCACAAAGGTAAATGGAAAGAAACCCCATGGGAGGATAAGGTCCTTAATGCACCATACTTTATGGTTAAAGGATCTATTCCTCTTACCTGTAACTAGAAAGCTTGGCAATCAATTTCTCATTTATTGGTTTGGAATTCTGACTCCTTATGACATGGCTTAAACATAGATATGAATAGTCTTTGGTGGAGTAAACTTATCCTCCATAATGATAAACCTTTAGCTTTATGTAGTGCTCTTCGAGGACTAGTATTTTTGAAGAAAGGTATAAATAAAATAAGGGATATTTGGGATCTAGGTAGCTATTCAATTCTCACCTAGACCCAGATCTAAATTATTGTTCCCTTCCCTCTTCATTCAAGGAGTCTTATGGCCTTGTTGTGGCTTCCATTCCATGTGAGGTCCTTATAAAGTTGGGAACAATTGCCTACAATATATGGATTGACTAGAGATGGCTTAATGACCATAGAATCTCTTCCATTAAATCTAGTTGGATCTACAAAAATATTTTGTGTCCTTTACCATTGGACTCTAAGCTCAATGTCAAGTGGCAAGTCAATTTTACCAATGCCCAATGGAAGTCTCTTGTTGCTCAAATTTGAAAATTTCTTGTTGAATCCAAAACTTAGCTTCTTGGATGGTGGGTTTTGCATCAAAAACTTCCAACTTTTGAAAGTTTGGCTCCAATTTTACATATTTCCCCTCAATGCAAATTTTGTAATGCTTCAAAAGCTATTATTCACTTGTTTTGGTTTTGTGACATGGCTAAACAATTTTGGGATGTTTTCTACACTTTTTTATTCCCATCCTTCACTAGATCTTGGAAGCTTGCTTTGCTTGGTTTTTCCCAACAAGATCATTATCCCAAACTTTGGGATGTTTGTAGACTCATTTTTCTCAAACATATTTGGAAGTTTAGATGCAAAAAGGTGTTTACTAGCTCCACTCCTCCATGGGGTATTGTTTTAGCAGACTTGACCTTTGATATTTTGTTACATTTGGGATGCATTCATTCCCATGTTGTTGGAGCTTCTAATACACTAGATGTTACCGATAGGCTTCATCAAATATTTCACATGATCCAAGATCTTCAAAAGTTCTAACAAGAAACAAAAAAGAAGGCAATAAACAATGATGAACTAGTTCAGGAACTCATTACTTCTTTTTCTTCCTTGAAGACTTTAGAAGATATAATGAAGGATATGCTCAGAACTTCTCCACATGATAGGCTCTCCCAAGGATGAGTGATTATATTAGGCATATTGTAGCAGGATACAACTATAGTCTCTTTATTTCTATTAGCTTTTATTCTTATGTGTACTCACTTATGGATGTTTTACTCTTTATCCACCTAATTTTATTTTATTTTCTGGTAGAAGGTGCTAGCACCATATTATTGTAGTGTTTCGGTTAATGACATAATATAATCTAGCTTTTACTAAAAAAAAAAAATTTCCAAATTGTTTGCCTTCATTATAAAGTATAATCCATAGAATCCCATTTTTTTCAATTGGTCATATGGGATTGAAACGAGCCCGACCTTACATCATCACCACATAGTGGTATTACAACAAAGCTTGGATATTTTCCATGTATTGGTCTCCTCCTTAAATATTGAGGACTCTAACCGGTTGAGCTAATGCCACTTGATTATAGTAGTCTATATATATATATGTTGTAGGACATAGTGTCCTTTAAACCTAATGTATCTTAATATCTAGATGTATCCTTTAATTTTTGTTTAATGCCTCGTTATTTTTAAAACATTTTTTTTTAATGAAAAATAACATTTATATTTTTTAATGGGCTAAAATATCAACATATAAAATTGGTGGAAGAGCTAAAGTTTTTAATTATAATTTTGTCTTTCTTATAAGTTAGAATTTTTATTTGAAAGATAGTTTTTTTATAATACCCTTCACTAATAAAGGGTTGAAATATTTTACCTTTTTAATAAGAAATAAAAATAAAACCCATGTTAATAAGGTTATAATAGCTAAGTGTTTAATTATAATCTTGTCTTTCTTATAAGTTATACTTTTTATTTGAATGATAGTTTTATAATACCCTTCACTAATAATGAGTTGAAATATTTTCTCTTTTTAATAATAAATAAAAATAAAATCATATTAATAAAGTTATAACATATAATTTAAGGGTCAAGAACCTACTATTTATATATATTTAGTCTTTGTATTTATTGACACTTGAACATAATCCTATTCTATGAAAGATAACTTGTCTCAACCACTTGAGTTTAACTTTAGAGACTTTCTCAAAATTTAATATTAACATCAATACAAATCTAGTATAGAACATGAGGATCAGATTGTATCCATAATATTGTTATTCTCAATCCTTAGTCTATGCATTGCTATGAATTCAAACTTTACCTTTGGGTGTCCTCATGACTATAAAAGGTACCCCACTTGGAGATTAAAATCTTGGACTATGATGTGAAAATCCTTGCTCTCTATTGTTTCTCCCAAATCCATTGGATAAAATAGTTAGATGTGTTGAAAATCATCTACTAAATAAGACTAAAATATAAGACCTTTTATCAATTAAAACAAAAAGGTTAATATTGAGGTAGAGTTCATAAAACATGAGAGTGAGTTTGGATCCATAATAGGGTCACACTCAATCCTAGGTTGAAGGCCACTTGATTCTAAGTCCATGCATTACCACAAGATTGACCCCTAGCTCCAAGAATTATTATGGCTCTATGAGGTAACATTCATGGGATTGAAACCTTCATTTATAGTTTAAAACTCATTGCTCCCCAATGCTTTTCCCAAACCTATTAGAAATTATTATTTATATGTTATTTTTATTTATAAGTTTTATGTGGCTTCTATTATGAGCCACTCCTATCAAAATATCAAGACATTACATTTTTATCATGTCAATTAAACCATATCCAAATTATTTTTATACAAAATATTATTTTCAACTTTCTCAAATTGCTACATTTCCTCTATCATTTTTTTATATCATATTTACTAAAATATAGAATTTTCCTAGGCCAGATATCTTCTAGTTTTTTTTTCAAGATAAAAATCAATATCACCATTGATTAAATTATTTGTTACCATGTTTCTTTCTCTAGAAATATGTTGAAATTTCCAAAATGATGTCTCCATCAATAATTGATGTACATAAAAATTACTATTATTGTTGATCCAATCCACAAATCCATTTTTCTTGGTAGTAATAATAATAATAATAATAATAATAATAATAATAATTTGTTAGTCCTATTCAATTAAAATATACCTCTATCCTTTTCAAATGGTGATCATCCTTCTAAGAAGTGTCCTATCCTCTACATAATTACTTAGTAAAGTTCTTGTTAGGATATTTTATTACATTATTTTTAGTATTATAATAATTAGGTCATAAATTTTTTGATGGAACATGATATCTTCTTTGGGAGTTGTTGGAACTGATTCTTGCATCCATAGGATTTTTATTATCATGCTACAATAATCCGTTTGAAATCAATGAGCTATTACAGGCTCTGGTCGACCTGCCTCATGTTATGCTAAACACGAATATTGCTAAAGAAGACTGCAGAACAGGTAAGGAAAACCCAACGGTAATTTTTTGATTAAACTTCTAATTACATGCTCTAGATTTATATTTAGCTATAAGTATTCTTTTTAAAATGACCAGACATGAAAATAACCAATTGTTATGCCTTATGTATATCGGTGCCTAGATTAATTGGGCTGTTATAACAATTTAACAACAATTTTTAATTATGAACAGAGAGAATGGGGAAAAGAAAATTGGTGTTCAAATATTCATTTGAATATCATAATAAAACCAGGATTTAACCAACGAGATAAATGTATATAATGCATTCAAATAATATAACCCATTATACAGTGACACATAGTACTGAGACAAAGATATAATAAAAATGAAACTCAAAATTGTATTGATTTCAAGAATTTTTACATGTAGAGTGGGCGGGATGCCTTTTAAATCTGTTTTCAAGAAAAAGATATCAATACAATGAAAATATCCCATTCAAATAATGTAACAGGTCTCTCCTAATCTACTTGTTCTAATCTGGTAACAACAGAATCTTTGAATGTCAGGTTCAATAGGATAGAAAATAATCTTAGCTTCTTGAGAACTTTCCTATCACAATCCTACGCAACAAAGGGAGGAATAAGAATGAGAAGGAAAATAGACACAGAAGGGGATACAATAGTAAAAATAATAGGGCACTAAAGTATACCTCTTAGCAAAAATGCTATTCTCTAATTGCTTGATGTAGAATCTATCCATAGTTGCCTCTTATTATAGCCTTTGGTTCTTGATTCTGTTATTTTTGGTTGATTTATAGCCCTCCATTTGTCATCATCTGGTTGAGCTTCAAAAATTGGTACAACTAAATTCTATTGTCTTTTCCATTTTTACTATGTTCTCTTCTTTGACTATTTCAAACATAACTTTATCAACCAGTGATTAAGGTATGAGGGAAACCTTTATCTTCTTTTGTTACTTCCTTGTGTGTTTAGTTGCTATATTTTGGACTGGCCTCTTTTTGGTTATCCCCATTTGATTGCTTGGATCTCTAACTGTGCCAAAAATATTCTCTGTTGTTGCTGCTATCTATTGTGTTGAAATTATTTTTTGCTGCTGACTATGGGTATTAACCTTTTTCTCATTTTTCTTTTGTTGCAGCTATTTTATATGTTCATCAATCAATTTATAAACTCTTGTATCAAATGTGGCTACAATCCTTTGCATGTTCATTTCCTGCAAGATTTTATTTTTGTATATAGTAATAACAGGCATGCTCTTGTCATTTTGAAACAGTAACATTTCTATAGCATTTACCACAAGTGTGGTTTGCCTAATCATCTCTTCCTCATCACCTGGTTCACAGTATTGTTAAATGTGTTTAAAAATTTTAATTAAACAAGCCTTTTATTTAAACTTACCTTTGATTTACCTTCGGATCAAGCACTATCATCAGATTGATTTGAGATGAAGCACGCTCATTTGATTCATCGAAGATGCTTGTTCGTTAAACCCTTTATATTTTATTTTATTTTTATATTTACTCTGACTCATATGCGACCGTTGAATTTCTTTTATCTCAATGAAGCACTTGTCATTAGATCTCGATAGTTGATTCATCGCTTAACTCTTTGGCTTGTGTGTTGTCGTCGGATTGATTTGAGATGAAGCACGTTTGTTGATGTCCCAGGACCTGCACAATAGTTAGTATTCCTACGTCTGATTGGGTTAATCATGCTTGTATTATCGAAAACCTTTGGTTTGGTAATAATTCATAAGATATTATTTAAAGGTTAGAGACCATACTTTCATTGATTTAATTTTCTAATAATGTGGTATATTAATATTTATCTAATCATGATTATCCAATGTTAACCCCGTGATTTTTTATCTTAATAACTCAATTTAAACCTAGGTTGCATATTACACATTTACCTTTCCTTGCAATCGCCGTTAGATCTTACCATGGTGAAGGCGCGACCGTTAGATATTTTGACCATGTGCTTGGTTTAACATAATATAGAAGGGACAAATTATAAAGTATTTAATTAACCAAAAGAAAACCTTTAGATTAAACCTTGATCACTTTTACTGACGCGCAATGTCAGATTTGAGTGGTGATGAGTGCAACCATTAGATCTCCTATACCTACACACTTTAATAACTAGGGATGTGCATCTTTTAATTTTGATTAATCTTGATTAAGCCGAAAGGGTGAGATTAGCTGATGTGTTAGACCCTTTCTAATTACATAATTAGTTTTTATTTTACCTTTGTCCTCATCTGATATCTTATCGTCCATGATTTTCGCTGTGGTTGTTGGATCTTAAATGGCTATTGGCGCAACCATAGATTTTAATCAACCTATAAGTTAGTTACCAAAGGACGCATGGTTTTAATCATGATTAAGCCAAAAGGGGGGTGATTATCCAATGTTATTAGACCCTCGTTAATTTGTTTTAACCCACTTAATTAATATTTCGAGGTTTAAAACTTTTTAAAGCATCTTCTATGAACGTGCCACCATTAGATCAGATCTCGATCGAGCGCTACCGTTTGATATTTTAAATCTGCTCGATGATTAATCTAGGGGGTGCGTACTTTTAATATTGATTTTAATGTGTGATTCAAAATATACAAGAATAACTATTGATTAAAACTATGCTTGGGTGCAATCATCTGCTCTGTTGGACTTGCTCGATGTTTAATTGACTGTTTGACCCATGCTGAATTGTTTTAAAACTTTGATTCTTTGGAGAACATGCAACTGTCAGATTTGGCTTGGTGAAAGCACTGTTGTTCGATCAAAGATAACTTGTTTGATTTTTATCAAGAAGAATCTTAGGTTATAACCTTATTGACCTTTTGACTTATTCGATTTATCTCTTGGTTGATTCTATTAATGCACCATCGTCTGATTAGACATGGATCGCATGCGGCCTTTGGATTAAATCTAAGGTGCTCAATTTTTAATGGAAAAGGGGTGCGTACCCTCAAGCCTTAATTAAGTTTTGGTGCTTCGGACTTAAGCCTTTTGGGTTTTTAGACCATGATGAATAATTAACCAACTTAGGATTTAAGGATTTTATTGGTCGGTTTAGGCTCAAGGGAACTTTTTTAATTGAATGTTGGATTTCGGCTTTAGATATTTAATTAAGATAACCTTGCCCTAACCACTTTGAGATACTCGATTAATAAAATGAGGCATACATTATTAAAATCCAAGGTTAGACTAAGAAATAACTAGCATTATTAATGATTTTGATTGAAACCAAAAATTTAAATTTGGGGGTTTCAAAGTTGAGTCAAATTTGGCTTCAACATAGGCTCTGATTGGGACAAGGTGTTGAAAACATGAAGCACTTGAGAACCACATAATATCTTGTTTTATTTGCAAAATTTTGAACAAAAAATTAACATCCTTTGACTGCTAAGTAAATTTTGAATTACATAAAAAGAAACTTTTTAGCTCTTCTCCTTTTTTTTTTATACTAAAAAATTGTAAGAACAACATGATATTAAAGCAAATAGAGTATGGAAAACTGTAGATCCTTTTTCATTCAATTTGGAAACAAATGTTAGAAATTTTAGAAATCAATGAGTTTTATTTTGAAATATTGTAATGCTTGTTTTAGCTAAGTCATAATGATTACACAGATTTTTTCACAGCCATTTGTTTCATCATATTTTTGCCCATGTGTGTGTTTGTGCATTATTTTTTGGATTTCTAAATCTTTTAGAACTTTACCATATCTTAGAAAAATAGCCAAGTCTAATATGTGATTTTACTCTTTAAAAATTTTGACCATTCTGTAGGGCTCCACTGCTAGTCAGGCATCTATAGCCTCGGTGGAGTTGCTTCTAATCCCATCTTGATTTTACCCTACTGCCAGTAAAGAATCTATAGCTTCGATAGAGGTTTTCTAAGATATCTCAGGCAGTGACTTAGTTGTACTTATTTTTGATTTTCTATCTCATGAGAGAAGTGTTTGGATATATAAGAAAATTGTGAAATAAGTATGCCTAAGTTGAGGATTAGTTTCTGGCTATGAAATATGAGTGTAATGATTTTTGGCTCAACTACCCTCTCAAAGATAACTTAGTTATTCAAACCTTTGAGTTCACCTTAAGTATCATTTGTAATGTGAGGCTTGACATGATGTTTCAATCAAAATTTTTTTCTTTCTGTTTTATCTCATATCGAACAACTATTGCATAAACACTCATATTTTAAATAATAGTAAACCTAATTAGAATCTAAAATAGATCTCCTTTTTGTATTATTGTCTTTGGTGGAATAAACAATTAGATATACTCATCAAAATAAGATATCATATGTACAGTAAACTAAAAATTATTCAAGAACAAAAGGGAAGCTTAACTAATGAATAAAATACACCACTCTATTTTTTGATTTTTGTTTTTCTATTTTTTTTATTGCTAAAGTACACCTTCAATAGAGATTGTACATTTTGAGGTGTTGGCCATTAATAGGGATAGCCATTATTTCTCCCTGCAAAGTCTGTAGCTTGTAACTATTCTGACTGATAACATGGGCAATTTGGTATGGTCCAATCCATTTAGGTTCAAACTTACCCTTTTCACCATGCTTATCATTTTTAGGATCCCAATAGATGACTATATCTCCTTGAGAAAAAGGAGTACCCTTGGATTTCTTATTAAATAATTTTACAATTTTATGAGTTTGTTCCATCATTCTATTAAGGGTCTCTCTTATTTGTTCTTCTAACAAGACAATTTGGTCAAGCCTTCCCTGAATGGGATCAGGGTTTTCATGATCTTGCAATAAAAGGGAAAGTGCCATTTTTTCCATTTTTGGGGGTAGTAGGGATTTTTCTCCATAAACTATATCATAGGGGGTTCTTCATGTATTTATTTTAACAAACAACCTATCAACCCATAAAGCAAATTTAAGTTCACTATCCCATCCCCTTTTGTTTTTGTCTAATGACCTTTTTATTATTGTTATTACATTTTTATTTGATGAATCAGCTAAACCATTTCCTTGGGGGTAATAATTGGTAGAATGAGATAATTCAATTCCATATTCAGCACAAAATTCTACCATTTCATATGACATGAAATATTGAGCATTATCAGTTACAAGCTTTTTAGGAACTCCATACCTAGTCAAGATTTTTTCTTCTATGAATCTAATTACTGTAGCAATTATAGATGTTCTCAAAGGTGTAGCTTCCACCCACTTTGTGAAGTAATCTATTGTAGTTATGATCCACTTATGCTGGCCAGATGAATTAGGCTTGATCTCTCCAATCATGTCAATACCCCATTGAGAAAAAGGTGCTTCAATAATTACTGGCTTGAGGGGCATGGCTGGTAGGTGCTTTTTCCCTAAAAAAACTTGGTAGTTATGACAATTCCTAACATATTTATATACATACTTAAAAAGGGATGGCCAATAATATCTTGCTCTCATGATTTTATTAGCTGTAGCTCTTGGAGCAAAGTGTCCTCCAAAGAAACCATTATAAAATTCATTAATTATTTCTGGGACTTCTCTTTCATATAAGCAGACTAATAATACTCCATCAGGATGTTTCCAATACAATACTCCATTTTGTATATAATACTTCTGAGCTTGAAGTTTGTCTGACCTCATTCTATTTATTGACATATCTCTGGGAAAAGACAGTGTTTGTAAGTATGACAAAGTTTCTTTATACCATTTACATTCTTCATTTTTTATTCTTCTATCATCATATGTCTGATCTATGGTGAGAATATTTTCAGATCCTGCTTCTTCTTTGTTAGCCAATAGTTTAGCTAAAACTTACCCTTTGACTGTTTTAACTATTTTGAATTCAACATCGTATTGAAAAAGTTTTACCATCCATATTGTTGGTCTTCCTAATGGCTCTGATTAAGAAAAGATATATTTTATTGCTATAAAGGGAATACAATAGTAAACTTTGTTTGAGCCAAATATACATTTGAAGTGTTCTAAATATTGGATGACTACATAGGCATGCTTTTCCAGCAGGGTGTATCTAAGATGTGCTCCATTTAGTCCTGAACTCATAAAGGCTATTGGCCTTTTATTATTTTCATTATCTTTCTGTGAAAGAACTACATCAATAGAATGTTCAAACACATATGAATAGATATTAAAATATTTTACATAATCAGGGCAACTTAAAGCTAGAGTGGTTGATATGGCTTATTTTATCTTGTTAAATATTTCTATATTTTCTATTGTCCATTTTATTTCTCTAGTTTTCTTCACCATATCATTTATTGGTTTGGTCATTTTTGCAAAATTTGGGATAAATATTTTGATAAAATTTATTTTGCCAAAGAATGACCTTACTCCTTTTAGGTTCTTGGGTGGGAGAATTTTAGAAATGGCTTCTATCCTTTCTGGATCAATGCTTATCCCCTTTTCTAAAACTATATGACCCAACAATTTTCCTTGTGTAGTTTTGAATATGCATTTTTTTGGATTTAGAGAGATTCCAAATTCCTTGCATCGGGTAAAAATTGCAGTTAAATTTTCTATATGATCTTATGGGTTTTTAAAAAATACTGTGATATCATCTAAGTAAACTACTACAATTTTGAACATTAATCCTTTGAAAGCAAAGTCCATCACTCTCTGGAAAGTAGCACCTGCATTCATCAATCCAAAAGGTATTATTAAATATTCAAATGTGCCCTAGGGTGTGGTGAATGCTACTTTGTGTCTGTCTTCTAGATTTATCAGAATTTGATTGTAGCCTAAAAATCCATCTAACAGGGAAAATCTAGTTGAACCTACTACTGCTTGCAGTAGTTTTTCCATGTTAGGCAATGGGTAATTGTTTTTTAGTGAGCTCTTATTTAAATTTCTAAAATCTACGTAGAGTCTAATGTCCCCATTATTTTTTCTAACTAGTACTAAGTTGGATATCCAGGAGGAAAAGATTACTTTTCTTATTATTTTGGAGTCCAACAATTTTTGTATCTCTTTTTGCATTAATGGGTGCAAAGTTGGATTGTATTTCCTTTGTTTTTGTCTGAATGGCTTGGAGTATTCCTTCAAAGGTATTATGTGAGTCATTATGTCTATATTGAAGGTTTTGAGGTCTTCATAAGTCCAAGAAAAATGTTCTTTGTTATTTTTCAAGAAACTGATATATCTAGCCTTTTCTTTAGCAGGTAAAGCCATGTCTAATTTCACTATTCTGGGTTCTTTCATTGAGCCAATATTAATATCCTCAGACATCACTTCTCTTTGTAAAGGTTTATAGGCTTTGTCAAAATCATCGAATAGGCTCTCTAGAGAAACTAATAATTTGGGTATTCTATTAGTTTCAACTGGATTACTTCTACTAGCTCTTCTATTTAATTTTTTAATTTTTCTTCATCCTTTTCATCACATATTACATCTACATACTAATTTTGTAAAGTCATAAAATCCTTAATATTTATATCATCTTGAAAGACCTATAGATATACTATGTTATCTAGCACAAAAGGTTTATATATTGAAATAGTTGGAAATATATCCATATATTCTATAGTTATATTTGGGTGATCTAGACCTGAGGCATTTACAACTAAAATATCTGCAACATGATTTTGTTCTCTAGGAATATATGAAATATTGAAAGCAAAAAATTTATCGATTTCTTCCAGTACTGCATTTCTATATTGCTTAAGTCTAGGATGCCTGGTCTGATATTTACCTTTGATTTGCAGTATAATAAGTTCTGCATCCCCTGTTATAGTTAAGTAGTTAATACCTAGCTCTTTTGCTTTACTTAGCCCTAATAGTAAAGCTTCATACTCAACTACATTGTTTGTGCAAGGAAATTGTAATCTGTAAAGGATACTAAGATAGTTTCCTTTAATATCAGTCAATTTTACACCTGCACCTACTACAAATTGGGATTTAGCCCCATCAAATGACATGGTCCACATTTATTGGGTTAATGCTCGATCTGATTTAGCATCAGTTATTCTCATATCTTCTGGATCCATGTTCTTTGCATTTGGTACTTTCACCAAGAATGGGTTGTGCCATATTGAATACACTCCCATCCATTTTTCTTCCATAGAGTTAAATAAGTTAATCATGGTTTCGTATGTTTTAATTAACTCTACAAAATTTTGGGTGAATGGTTCCCTTCTCAAAATTATATTCTCCTTATCTAATATGGGGATGGTAGCATAAGACTAGTCTAGTTGTATTGATCCCCCTAGTTGTTCTGCCCAATGCCTACTGAGTAAAAGTGAGAAGAATGGTTCAACATCAAATACTGCTACATCCATGAAAATGCCCTTTTTGGGGTGTTGGTATAGGTAAACTAATATTCCAGTTATCACCCCTACATAGGGAATTTGTCTACTGTCCATTAGAGAAATAGGAGCAAAAACTCTAGTATAGATTAATCCCATTTGGTCAACTATTAGCTTAGGCATGATATTATGTGAAGCTTGACTGTTGAGCATGCAATTGTGAATCACATATCTTTCTCATTCATCTGAATTATATCTTAACAACACATAGAAGGGTCTGACAGAAGATGGTGATCTTGTATCATGTTGATTTTATCTAGCAACATGTCAAGTAGGGTCTTCTTTCTGCTTTACTAATCCAAAAGCTTTGCATACTTGTTCTTTGTATTTTTAAACTTTCATAAGTTCACCAAATGTGATATTAAACTTTTGCTTATTGAGTTTTGACCCGACATCAAATTCTATATTCTTTATATCCAATGGTTTATTACTTTATTATTTGGGAATATATTCCACTGATTCTATTACTTCAGGAGTAATATTGTTAGGGTTCCTATCCGTTTTCTCTTTACTGATATTTTTATTGGTGAAATTTTATTTTCTTGTTTCGTTTGTAGATAATTTCTCTGTTCTTTTAGGACTATTCTATTCCTTAAATATAAAACATGGGTTGCCTCTAATTCTTCAACCTCTTGAGCAGTGGAGATCAATTTCCATTGCTTCATCTTATCATATCTTGAATCATGTGATTTCTGCAAGATTTTAGTTCCTTCAGTTACTAAGATCTAAAGATGATGATTTGAAGCATATTTATTCATATCTTCTTCAAACAACCTTTCTCTAGATTCATCTTCAATGGACCAACATGCATTGATTCTTATATCCTCTTTTGATTTTGCATGTATATCTACATTACGTTGGTCACTTAGGTGTATTCCACATGCATCAGGTTTATGGGATGCATCACAAGTAGAGCAAAAATAAGGAAAACCTTCAACTACATTGGTAGATGGCATTGGGTTAGGGACATTGTTTTGATCCCTATCAGAATCTCCGTTTTTCCAGTTATTATTCCCATTACCTCTATTCATATTCCTTTCTTCAAAACCATTATTGTTTCCCCAATTCTTATTGTAATTTTTCTTAAAGGAGGGACGGTTGTCAATATGTGGTCACTCTATCTATGAATATTCACTATTATTTCCATTTCTTTCAATTCTTGCTAACCTGTTACTCATGTTGTTGAACATTTCTGTCATCTGACTAGTCAACTTCTACATAGGATCAATTTTAGTTCTTCTTTGTATATCAAAAGCCACTCTTTTAGTTTTTCTCTCAAGCATGTTAACCTCTAAAGAATAAGGCTTCATATTACCACTATCAAGCATATTTATTTCTATATCCATTGCATTTTCTATGCAACCATCAATGGTAGTGGCTTGTTCTTGCCTTAATTCATAGTTAAAATCTCCTTGAAAAGCATTCTTATAAAAAAAAATAGACTGAATATCACTAGGCCTGAGGTTGGCAGGGATTTTGTTTCTTGTTTTTGAAAATCTTCTGTTAAAATCACTAACAACCTCATTTTATTTCTTCTTCATAGTGGCTAGCTCAGTTAACAATGATTGTTCATTTTTCCTTTCACCATACTTCTTTAAAAACACCTCTTCCATTTTGGTGAATTCTGGGATATCATTGTTAGGAAGAGAATTAAACCATTCTTTGGCATCTTTTTATAAAGTCTATAGAAACAATATTAATACTACATATTCATGTTCAACTTCCAGACTGTCCATTACATATAAAAAACTTTTGATATGATCTCCAGTTATCGCACTATTTCCTAAAAACTTAGGGAGGTAATTGTGAGCTTTATAGGGTAAGGCATTTAAATTTACTGGTAACGTAAAAGGCCTATACCTATTACTTCTCCATAAATGAACATTAACCTGAGCCATTGCTACTATAGAATTTAATTTCATAGTTGTAGTACCTACGGTGGTATGGATCTAGGCAGCTTGAACGTAAAATGATGGATTATCTACATTTGAATGAGATTAATCACATATATCTTCTACTACTGATTTTAAATGTTCATCTACAGTAATATCAATAGTAATAGTATTTTGAATTTTCTTCACGTACCTTTTATTGCTAGAATTTAATCTACTATTATAAACAATATTATTAAAAAGTGGAGTTTTTTGGGTATGTATAAATACCTCTGGATTCTCAATTTCTAGAAATAGCTCCTTACCACTTCTCCTGGTGTTAGCCAACACGTTCTATTCTCTCCTTTTTTTATATTTTCTTTTGGGTTCATCCAACAGAGTTTCTAAAATCGAGGTGTAGAAAGAATCAATGTGTACTTTTACCAAGAATGCTTGATATTACCACTCATCCTCACAGAAGTTGGTTCTTGGGAAAATTCAAGAACATCAAGAAAATCAAATTTCAAGAAGATCAAGAAAAATAAAATTCAAGAAAATACAGGGACGCAAAAAAAAACTCACGATTAAAAACTACGAGAAAAAATAAAATAAAGAACATTAGAAGTCATGGAGATTAAAATGTAAGTTCTTTATTTTAATTTGGCTACTTGTTGATTGATATATGTCATGAACTCCAAGATTAGAATGTAAGATTTATCTCCGAAAATGGTGTCAAAAATCTGTTGGAACTGATTCTTGCATCCATAGGATTTTTATTGTCATGTTACAAGAATATGTTTGAAACCAACGAGCTATTACAGGCTCTGGTCGACCTACCTCATGTTTTTCTAAACATGAATATTGCTAAAGAATACTGCAGAATGGTTAAGGAAACCCTAACGGTAATTCTTTGATTAAACTTCTAATTACACACTTTAGATTTATATTAAGATATAAGTATTCTTTTTAAAATGACAAAGCATGAAAATAACCAATGGTTATGCATTATGTAGACCAATGCCTAGATTCATTGGGCTGTTATAGCAATTTAACAATAATTTTTAATTACGAATAGAGAGAATGGAGAAAAGAAAATTGGTGTTCAAAGCTTCATTTGAATATCGTAATAAAACTAGGAGTTAACCAACGAGAGAAACGTATATAATACATTCAAATAATGTAACCCATTATACAGTGACACATAGTACTGAGACAAAGATATAATAAAAATGAAACTCATAATTGTATTGATTTCAAGAATTTTTACATGTAGAGTGGACGGGATGCCTTTAACTCCATTTTCAAGAAAAAGATATCAATATAATGAAAAGATCCCATTCAAATAATGTAACAGGTCTCTCCTACTCTACTTGTTTCAATATGGTAATAACATAATCTATGAATGTCAGGCTCAATAGGACATGAAATAATTTAAGCTTCTTGAGCACTTGTATATTACAATCCTACACAACAAAGGGAAGAATAAGAATGAGAAGGAAAATAGACACAGAAGGGGATACAACATCACAACTAACAGGGCACTCAAGTATACCTCTTAGCAAAAATGCTATTTTCTAGTTGCTTGATGTAGAATCTATCCACAACTTCTTCTTCTTATAGCCTATAGTTCTTGATTCTATTATTTTTGGTTGATTTTTGGCCCTCCATTTATCAGCATCTGGTTAAGCTTCAAAAATTGGTATAGCTGGATTCTATTGTCTTTTTCATTTTGATTGTGTTCTCTTATTTGAATCTTTCAAACATAACTTTATCAAGTGGTGATTAAGGTATGAGGGAAATCTTTATCTTCCTTTGTTACTTCATTATGCGTTTAGCTGCTGTATTTTGGACTGGCATCTTTTGGGTTATCCCCCTTTGATTACTTGGATCTCTAACTATGCTAGAAATATTCTCTGTTTTTGTTGCTATTTGTTGTGTTGAAATTACTTTCTGCTGTTGACTACGAGTATTAATATTTTTCTCTTTTTTACTTTTTTGCAGTTGTTTTATATGTTCATCAATCAATTTCTAAACTCTTGTATCAAATGTGGCTACAATTCTTAGCATGTTTATTTCTTGCAAGATTTTGTTTTTTTGTACAACAATAATAGGCATGCTCCTGTCATATTGGAACAATAATATTTCCACAATATTTACCATAAGTGTGGTTTGACTAATCATCTCTTCCTCATCACCTGGTTTACAATATTGTTAAATGTGTTTAAAAGTTTTAATTAAACAAGCATTTTCTTTAAACTTACCTTTGGTTTACCTTTGGATCAAGTGCTACCGTCAGATTGATTTGAGATGAAGCACATTCATTTGATTCATCGAAGATGATTGTTCGTTAAAACCTTTCTATTTTATTTATTTTTTGTCTTTACTCTAACTCATGCACAACCGTTGGATTTCTTTTATCTCATTGAAGCGCTGCTAATAGATCTCGATAGTTGATTCATCGCTTAACTCTTTGGCTTATGTGTTGTTGTTGAATTGATTTGAGATGAAGTGTGTTCGTTGATATCCCAGGACCTACACAATAGTTAGTCTTTCTACTGATTGGGTTAATCATGCTTGTATTGTCAAAAATATTTGGTTTGGTAATAATTCATAAGACATTATTTAAAGGTTAGAGACCATACTTTCATTGATTTAATTTTCTAATAACGTGATAGATTAATATTAATCTAATCATGATTATACAAAGTTAACCCCATGATTTTTATCTTAATAATTCAATTTAAACCTAGGTTGCATATTACACATCTACCTTTCCTTGCAATCACTGTTAGATATTACCATGGTGAAGGCGCGACCGTTGGATCTTCCGACCATGTGCTTGGTTTAACATAATATAGAAGGAGCAAATTATAAATTATTTGATTAACCAAAAGAAAACCTTTAGATTAAATTTTTATTACTTTTACCGATGTGCATCGTCAGATTTGAGCGGCGATGAGCGCAACCATCGGATCTCCTGTACCTACACACTTTAATAACTAGGGGGTGCATATTTTAATTTTGATTAATCTTGATTAAGTTGAAAGGGGGAGATTAGATGATGTGTTAGACCCTTGCTAATTACATAATTAGTTTTTACTTTACCTTTGTCCTCATCCGATATCTTACCGTCCATGATTTTCTGTGCGATCATTGGATCTTAGATGGCTATTGGCGCAGTCGTAGATTTTAATCAACTTGCAAGTTAGTTACCAAAGGACGCATGGTTTTAATCATGATTAAGCCAAAAGGGGGGTGATTATCCAATGTTCTTAGACCCTCGTTAATTCTTTTTGACCCACTTAATTAATATTTTGAGGTTTAAAACTTTTTAAAGCATCTTTTGTGAACGCACCACCGTTAGATCAGATCTCGATCGAGCGTTGTCGTTTGATATTTTAAGTCTACTCGATGATTAATACAAGGGGTGTGTACTTTTAATATTTATTTTAATGTGTGATTCAAAAGATACAAGCGCAACCATTGATAAAAATGATGCTTGGGCATGATCGTCTGATCTATCACACTTGCTCGATGTTTAATTAACTGTTTGACCCATGCTGAATTTATTTAAAAATTTAATTCTTCAGAGAGCGCGCAACTGTCAGATTTATCTTGGTGAAAGCGCTACTGTTCGATCAAAGGGAACTTGCTTGATTTTAATTAAGAAGAATCTTAGGTTATAACCTTATTGACCTTTTGACTTATTCGATTTATCTCTTGGTTGATTTTATTAATGCGTCATCGTATGATTAGACATGGATCGCACACGACCTTTGGATTAAATCTAAGGTGCTCAATTTTTAATGGAAAAGGGGTGCGTACCCTCAAGCCTTAATTAAGTTTTGGCACTTTGGACTTAAGCCTTTTGGGTTTTTAGACCATGATGAATAATTAACCAACTTAGGATTTAAGGATTTTATTGGTCGGTTTAGGCTCAAAGGAACTTTTTTAATTGAATGTTGGATTTTGGCTTTAGAGATTTAATTAAGAGAACCTTTTCCTAACCACTTTGAGATACTCGATTAATAAAATGAGGCATACATTATTAAAATCCAAGGTTATACTAAGAAATAACTAGCATTATTAATGATTTTGATTGAAACCAAAAATTTAAATTTAGGGGTTTCAACGTTGAGTCAAATTTGGCTCCAATAGGAGTATCAATCTTATTGTGTGTAAAACTAAGACGTTTAATAAATAGGATTAAAAGCCTATAAATAAAAAATATTTTCTTTACCATCTGTAGTATTAGATCCTTGGTAATTCTAGTATGCTTTAAACCTACGACATTATGCTAATCTAGTTCATAAAAAAATAATCCATTGCTAGAGATCCAAACCACCATCAAGAGAGTGTGTGAGGGGTGCTAAAAAGGGATAATTGTCACCATCTGACTACATGACCTTTTTTGGTAACTACATGTTTTTATTTTGAGATTGACATTCCTAGTCGATGTTGTAAAGAACTCCTTCCATATCACGAGGAGCCCCTATTAGTAGAACTGAGAACAAGAATTCTTGAAGTAGTGAAAGAGGTATTTTGAAGTATAGTAGAAAAATATTTATGGGATTAAAACATTGGAGTATCTCATTAAAATTTTGTGGCTCAAAAAAACCATCATGGTGGGTCGTATAATTAGCCTTTAGTATACCTTGAAAAAAATAAGGCATTTTCTTGCCAATGCAATGCCCTTCATGATGACCCTTTCCCATCACCAATCCATTACTTGATAGGGTATGATTAACTATATTGCTCCACTGTGATCAGGTGAATCAAACTTTACTCTAACAAAGGGTAGGTACTATTATAGTAAAACCAAATTTGAACCTATGTGGGCAAGATAAGATGTCAACTCTAGTCTATTCAATGTTATTTCTTGTCCAAATTTTAGTCACATCAGTTAGTGCTTGAAGGTTGATGATTCCATCAATGAGAGCAACTAGATGATAAAATAAAGGCATTGGCCAAATAAATCCACATGAAGCAAATAATGATAAAACTCTATATTATAGGTAAATATTCCTTAATTGTAGGCAATTATGCTAAAACCACCAATGGTAACCTATAGGTGACACGTGGACAGGTGGAGATAAAGTGACGTTGCTAAGGAGCAAGTGGAGGCATGGATATAGACAAAGAGGCACTTGTAGCAAAACAAATATTGTGTGTTGCCTTTTAAGACCTGATGAGTGGGTTTGCCTATTCAGGTAGCGAATTTTGGTTAAGGTGCTTCACATATGGAAGGACCTAAGTTCAAATCTTCTTACATGCAATTTTTTTAAAGTGGGAGTGGAAAGGAAGCCTATAGCCATATTACACAAGCAAATGAAGAAATTGTAGCCTCACAAAAGAACATGGAGGAACCGAAACAAGGAGAATCCCTTATGATAAAAATAGTATCATTGAAAGCAACAAAGAAGGTGCATGAACATGAGAAAAGGAGGAACCTATTCAGGATGATTTGCAAATCAGTGGATAAGTGTTGTAAGGTGATTATGGATAGCGAAAGCACAAACAATTTGGTGTTAAAAGAGATGGTAGAGAAACTCACTTTAAAGAATATGGAGAATACAAATCCTCACAAAGTATCATGGTTACAAAAAGGACACCAAACTTTGGTAACCAAATAATCTATGGTAAATTTCCAAATTGGCTCTTATAAGTATGCAATTATATGTGATATCATGCCAATGGATGCATGTGATATTTTTTTAGGTAGACCACAAAAATTTGATAAAAAAGTAGTACATGATGGTAGATTAAACACATATTCCATTTGTTGTCTTTTAAGCCTTACTACCATAAAATATCATAGGTCCTAATATAAAGAAACCACAATATTAAAGGTCAAAATATCAATAATGAAGACTTGATTATAAAGTAATATCAATGCATACAAATCAATATAATATCATTGAATAAAAAGTACTCACAATATTATTAATGAGTCAAAAATATACAATCCTAATATTTGCTCTCAATTTAGATGTATATTATGGAACTTTGTCTCCATAATATAGCTTTACAAGATAACTCTTTAAATTCTTGACTATTGCTTTCCATGTGACCTTTGGATTCTTATCTTGCCACTTGTATACAAGACTCTTAGTCTTCTAGCATATGACACATGTACATATCCTACACATCCTAATTCATCAAATAATGTAATATTATTTAACACCCCCTGAATTAAATTATTTGATTATGAACCTTTCTTGATGTACATAGATGATTTTAGAATATCTAAAATTTGTTTCGACCAAGTTCTTTTGTAAAAATATCTACAATAAATCTTCAATAGAAATATGGTTTAACTAGATATGATGATTTTGAACATGATCTTGATCATAATTTATTATTGTAGGAGTTCTTCTGATTCCCATATCTGATAATATGTACTATAACCAAAGTGCTTCACAAACTTTATATTTTGTTGCACAATATTCTACTTTTGTAGATGAAAGTGCTACTACATGTTATTTTTTATTGTACCAAGAAATAGGTCCAAAACCAAGATAGAAAACATAGCTTGATGTAGATATTTTGTCATGTATATATCCAACATAATCATAATATGAATATCCCTATAGATAGAATTTATCATCATCTTTTTTATATGTTAGTCCATATTCTATAGTCTTGCTAATATATTATAGTATTATTTTTATGGCTTTCCAATGACTTTCTCTAGGTTCTTGCATAAATATTGAAAGATAATTTACAACAAAAACTATATTTGTTATGGTATTTGTTAAATATATAAAACTTCCAATTAATTGAAGATAGATAGTGGTTGAGACTAGTGGTGTCTCATCATATATAGACAATTGCAATCCTTGATCCATAGGAATATCTTTGGATTTACAATTATTCATTAAGTATTTTTCAAGTAATGATTTTTGCATACTTTGTCTATGTTATTATGATATTGTTTTCATTTTGACAAATTTCCAAACCAAGATAATAATGAAGAAGTCCCAAATTTGTCATTTCAAAATATATTTTAGATCACTTTTAACTTTATTTATCATAATTTTTGAGCATCCTATGATTAATATATCATCAACATATACTATAAGTATTATTTTGTCATGACCAACCTTTTTTGTGTAGAGATTTGGATATGATAAACTTCTTTTAAAATTATGCTATAATAAATTATTATTAATCTTTATATACCATGCTCTTGGTGCTTACTTTAGACCATATAAGGATTTGTTCAACTTGCATACCTTTTATTCCTATAATTTAATCATAAATACTTATGCTTGTGATATATACCTCTTCTTCTAAATCCCCATTAAGAAATGCACTTTTTACATCCATTTGATGAAGTTTCCATCCAAGATGTGCTACTAAAGCACAAATTGTTCAAATAGTAGTCATTCTTGTTGTCGGTGCAAAAGTTTCTTCTTAATAAATTAATTTTGTTTGAGTATATCCTTTAAAAAATAATCAAGCTTTATATTTTTCAAGTGAACCATATGCTTTATTTTTGGTTTTGTAGATCCATTTACATCCTACTATTGTCTTTACTTGAGGTAAATCAACCAGATTCCATGTTTTTTTTTTTATAAATATTGCATATTATAATTCCATGGATTCCTTCTATTTTGTATTACTTGAAGTATTTATAGTAGTGGTATTCTACTATAGAACTTATCCATCCCTTATTCATTCTCATTAAACTATGATTTTGAGGTCTTGTTGTAGTGAGATTTGGTATTTGCTCTAGTTTTAAGTCCTTCAGTGTATCTCTAAGCCATATTGTTTATTTTTTTTTTATGTGTTTTAGTAGCCTCTAAGTTTTCAATTTGTTCATCATACATGTTTGATTATGAATCTTGAATTGATGAGTCTTATTCTGAAAAATTTAGAACTGTTTTTGAATCAACCTTTTATTCTTTAATAATATTTTTGTTTCTATCATCAAATACTAGATATCTGCTTGTATAAATTTTCTTTATTGTTGGATAAATTATTTTGTAACCTATTGAATCATCATCATAACAAAGAAATATTCCACACATAGTTTTGTCATCTAGTTTAGTTCTTCTTTGCTTTGGAATATTCATATATGCCTTACATCTAAATATTCTCAACTATTCTACTATTGTTTTTTGTCCTGACCATACTTCTTCAAGAGTAACATTTTTTAGTATCCTTGTAGGTGATCTATTTTGTAAGTATACAATTGTTTTAACTACTTCTACCCAATATTGATGATCAAGATGGGCTTATTTTAGCATACAATAAACCATTTCCATAATTGATCTATTTCTTCTTTCTACAATCTTTTTATGCCATTGGTTTCTAAAAACAAGTTGAATTATTTTGACAAAAATTCACCTCATCTATTTAAATGAAGATTATTGATTGAATTTTCTATTTCCTTTTCTACTAATAGTTTGAATTATTTGAAACAAATGAATGCTTCAAATTTGAATTTCATAAAATACACCCACATTTTTTTGGAGTAATCATCAATAAATAGTTGGAAATATCTATGTCCTCCAATAATAGTAATATTCATTGGACCACATAAATATGTATATATTAATTCCAATAGTTCTTGAGTTATATGCTAATTAAGTTCAAAAGGTATTCTATGTTGTTTACTTGCTAGACATTTTGGACAGACTATATATTTCCATAATATTTTAGGTAAACCTTTAACCATTTGATGTTTACTCATTTCATTTAATGAAGATGCACTTATGTGTCCTAGTCTTTTATGATAAAATTCTCTAGTTTATGAAATCCTTGCTAATAGAGCCATATTTGACAGTGTATCTAGAGTAAACAAAATATTTTTATAAGAGCCAAAAGCTATATTCTTCCTTGTTTGGTTAAGACATTTTTTTTTGTCTTTAATCGTTTTAAATTATGCTACTAGGTTTTGATACATTAATTAAGATACTGAAGGATATTAGTAGTTAAACGAGGTACACATAGTACATTGTTAATTATTAATTTTTCATTTTATAGATCAATCAAGACATCTTCTACTCCTTTGACTTCATAATTCATACTATCTTCTATGACAACTATTTTTTCATATTTCTCTTGAAAAGTGTTAAACCATTGTTTATTTCCAGTCATATACCTACTTGCTCCAGAATCTATATAACAATAATTTGTGGTGACTTATTTTAAAGTTGACATCCTTATATCTCCAAATTTTAAGTAAGAAATTTGCAAATTTAAAAGTTTACCAAAATTTTGATGTAGAAATCCTTGTAACTCCGTGCTAAGTTAAATTTGTAAAATTTTAAATTTTAAAATTTGTGAAATCATCAAAATCTTTAAATAAATCTTAAATCTAAAAAATTTTAACTCCGAAAACTTAAAAACTTAAATCTTAAATATTCAAGGTTTTAAAAAATATTAAACTTATAAACCTTAAAAATTAATAATCCTTATCACTCCAACATTTTTTAAAATAAAAAACAAAAACTTTAATATGCATGCTAAAAGTCTACTGATATTATAACTCCATGTTATAACTTTAAATTAGATTTTCGTCCAAAATATTTAAATCATGCACTCATGTAGTAACATAGAATATTACCTATTGATATTGGCAGGATTAACACTGAATTTGACTAGCATGCTAGGTGAACATTCCAAGTTTAACGCTTGGAATTCCTTCTCCTCCATCCATTTGCTTAAAATGCACTTGCACATTTTTGTATTGAAGGATTTGTACATCCTGATTCTAGAAGTGCTTTCTCATATTGTTTCTGCTATGAGTAGCCCTTATATCCAGTTCCAAGATGGTTATGAGTAGCTCTATGAGGAGCACTTATGTCCAACTCCAAGATGACTATGAGTAGCACTGTGAGAAACACTTATGTCCAGTCGTAATATGGTTGTGAGTAGCACTAATGTTTAACTCTAAAATTACTATATATAGTACAATAGACTGCACTTATGTTTGGCTCCAAACTAATGTTGCTTATAGCACTTACTTCCTCCTATTAGTGATCTTCCTAATGATGGCACTTTTGAATAGCGCTCTGGTTCTCTAGGTGATGGTGCTCTATGATAGCACTTTGGTTCTCTTTATGATGGCACTCTATAATAGCACTTTTGTTATCTCTATGATGATGCTATATGATAACACTTTGGTTCTCTCTTCCCAGTGCTTTGGTGGCACTTAGCTTTCAATTCTAGTGGCTCTCTTCCTTAGCACCCAATTCTTGTAGCTCTTCTCCTTAGCACTCGATTCTGGTCTTGAGCTCTAATGTCCTCTATCCCACCTTGAGGTATAAAAATAATTTTCTTATATTCTATCTACACTAAAAGTGCTTCTTATACCTCTTTACTTTACTATTGCAATGAATATCTTCCTTGAAGAACCTAATAAATAAAATTGATCCATGACCAAGATTGAATTGATATAAATATATTTATAGTTAGCCTAGTTCTTCAATGTATCCTGGGAAGATGCTTCCTTCTTATATCCTATGTGCTATACTGCTTCTCTTCTATTTTCTAAAATATTAGCTTCTACACTATCTTTAGGAATCTTAGAATACTTCTCTATCCTTGGAAGCTAAGATGCTTCTCAATATCTGGTGGCAATGATTCTCCTGTCTATCTAAAATCTTCAATATCTTAGGTTGCACCTAAGAACAAAATATGATTATCCTCCTTGCTAGATAATCTAATATCAATATTAGGGTGACTCTAAATGTCCCAAATGACCAACTTTCTCTTGAGTTGGTTTTCTCAATCTTAAATAGTTATTCTCATTTTTTCTATAGATAATCCTAAATATTACCAAGGTGAATTTGAATGTCCCCAAATATTCATATCTTATGAGTTGGTTATTAATCTCAATGTTCAATTTTCTTCTGAGTTGGCCCTTAATCAAATCTTATCTAAGTCCTAGTCTTCATGGGTTTTTATTCAGCCAAGTAAAAAGACCCTAACATCCAAATCAGGGTGACTAATCCTCATCCCCTCAATATCTATTCAATTAGACCTTTAAAAATAGAGTCCAAGTCTTCACTGCCTTCAAAGTGGAGTAAAATCTAAATTAACTCTATCAAGAATGGACAAAGTTAAATATTGATAATGGTGGCTAATAAAATAACTCTATAAAAATGGATAGAGTTAGGTGGTAGATTTTGTACCATTGTTGGATTTTAAGCCTTACTAATACATAATATCATAGGTCCCAATATAAATACTTCATAATATTAAAGGTCAAAATATCAATAATGAACACTTGATTATAAAGTAATATAAATGTATACAAATCAATATAATATCACTAAATGAAGATTAATCACACTATTATTGATGAGTAAAAAATATACAATCCCAATATTTGCTCTCAATTTAGATGTATGTTATGGAGCTTTAACTCCATAATATATCTTTACAAGATAACTCTTCAAATTATTAACTTTCCATGTGACCTTTGGATTCTTATCTTGCCACTTGCATACAAGACTCTTAGTATTCTAGCATATGACACATGTACATATCCTACACATCCTAATTTATCAAATAATATAATATTCTTTATCACCATTCTCAAGGACAGTAAGAGTTATACATTGAACCCATTGAAGGACAAAAGAGAAGAGGTGGAAAATAGTTCTAAAGTTTGCCTAATCTCCAAAAAACAAGTTTTAAAGAAAATGAAGAAGGTAGAAGCATGTTTTAATTTCATTGTTAAGCCCATAGAAGATGGGACAACAAATAAGATCATTGAAATTCCACCTAAAGTGAAATATTTGTTGGAATAATAAGCTAAGGTTATTTCAGAAGAATTACTCGATGGGTTACTGCTTATGAGAAGCATTAGTCATCAAATAGTATTCAATATCTTGAGCAAGTTTTCCAAATAAGGTATCTTATAGGATGATATATTCAAAAAGTGAAAAATTGAAGAGACAACTCTAAGAGCTATTGAGCAACGGATTGACTAGAAAAAGTTTGAGCCCATGTGCAATACCAACTATATTTAACCTAAGAAAGGAGGAGAGTGGCGTATGTGTATGGATTCTTGGAAAATATATAAGATCAAAATAACATATAGGTTTCCATTACCTTGTATGGATGACATACTGGATTGATTTATTAGAGAAGAATACTTCACAAAAATTGATTTTAAGAGTGGTTATCATCAAATTCAAGTCAAAGGAGATGAATGAAAGACTGTATTTAAGACCAAAGAAGGCTTGTATAAATGGATGGTCATGCCATTTGAGTTAACAAATGCACCTGGTACTTTCATGAGATTGATGAATGAGGTGTTAAATACTTTTCTTGGTAAGTTTATTGTGGTTTACTTTGATTCTATTTTTGTGTTTAGTAAGACAAAGGAAGAACACCTAATGCATCTGAGGTTGGTTTTGGAAATATTGAAGGAGGAACAATTGCTTATTAGTTTGAAGAAATGTAGTTTTACGAAGAAACAATTGGTATAATTAGATTTTTTTATATCCAATGATGGTTTATGGATGGATCCAACAAAGGTAAAGGATATTGTAGAGTGTCTATAACCAAGGAGTATGTTTGAAGCCATAAGTTTTTATGGTTTGACAAGTTTTACAAAATGTTCATTAAAACTTTTAGTGGAATTTGTGCTCCAATAATGGAAACAATAAAGGGATATAGACATAAATTTAAATGTATAGACATAATGGAAATAATATTTTAAATCCTACAAGAAAATATCACAAAACAACCAATTTTGGCATTGCTAGATTTTAACAAGGTTTTCCAAGTAGATTGTGACACTAGTGGAACTACCATTGGAGGAGGTTTGAGCCAAGAAGGTAGGCCTGTTGCCTATTTTAGTGAGAAGGTAAATGATGTTAAGAATAAATATTCAATTTATGATCAAGATTTCTATGCTATAGTACAAGCACTAAAGTAGCAGAGGTATTATATAAAAATACAAAAATTAGTGATATTTATAGATCATCATGCTTTGTAGTTCACTAATAGTCGGACAAGTTGAACCAAAGACATATGAAATGGGTGGAGTATCTTCAAAGTTAATCATTTTTTTTGAAGCATTAAAGTGGTAGTTCAAATTGGGTAGCTAATGCTTTGAGTAGAAGAAACTTGTTGATGAATGTAATGAAAATTGAAGTGGTAGGTTTTAATGCTATGAAATAACTTTATGTTGATGATTTGGATGTCAAGAAATCTTGGGAAGTTTGCAATGATCCTACAACTAAAGACATAATACTATTATTGGATTATTTTGTCTAAGAAGGATTATTGTTCAAGGGATAGTAGTTTTTCATACCACAAATTTTTATGAGAGAACCTAATAAGAGAAAAACATTGTGGAGGATTTGCTATACATTTTGAAAAAGATAAAACTTTAAAATAAATTTATGGAAGTTTTTAATGGCTAGGAATAAATATGGATGTATGAATATTTGTGTAAATTTGTTAAGTATATCAACATGCAAAAGGAAAGAGCCAATACACTAGGTTATACCAACCATTATCGATACCAAAATGGCCATGTGAAGACATAAGTATGGCCTTCATCCTTGGATTACCTCGAAGACAAAAGGGGAATGCCTCAATTTTTTTTGTTGATATATTTTTGTAAATGGCATATTTTATACATTATAGTAAAATGAATGATGCTATTCATATTGCCAATTTGTTCTTCAAGAAGTTGTAATACTGCATGGTTTGTGTTGAGCACTGGATTGCATGAAGTTTTACTCAATACTACGACTGTCTATCTTCCTACTTTATATCCAGTCTTGCACCTGATAGCTAGAACTCAACACTCAACATTGGATGGACCAAAATAGAGTTTTTTATCCAACCTCTAGAGTAGGCTAGTTTCTTGTCAACTTAAACAGGATGTTGACACAATTATGCTCACTTGGGATTTTGATATTAGGGTAAGAAAAGGTTAGGGTTAGAAATATATGAAAAATAGTGGATGGATAGGCTAACAGTATTGCACTACAACAAAAATATCCAAAAAACTAACTTAAATACACATTACTCAGATCAAAATTATCCCAAATTAAATGTATTTTCATTCATTAAAGAATAACAGATAAATATTGTAGACAACAATTTTAATATCTAAACAATGATAATCCAAATAAAAAATTCACCAATATCTATATTTTACAAAAATGCACTCCCTAACAATAAAGATCAAATTTAGAAGTAGATTTCAATTACCCTAGCAGCTAGTAATCCATTAATTTGGTACAAACTAACCATTTAAGTATTCACAGAAATACAACTTAATAATTCAAACCTCTGATATCAAATATGAAGACACAAGCTTTGAGGTGAAGATAAATGTAATGCTCCTTTCATTAGTCCTTGGGAATATTTATAGTAGCACAGGAAAACACATTAGAGCCGACCCTTTAAAAATGAGAGTTCGACCTCTACTTATAGTTTTGCAAAATTAAAATAACAAGGAACATTACAAAGATTAAAATTTGATAGCTCAGTAGAGAGTTCTTTATGGTATTCTCTTACTGGTTCATCCTTTGGGAAACCCGCTATAAGTGGACCACCATGGTAGATCAAACTATATTTAACTTGCTAGTCGTTTGACACTAACTAGAGTTTTGGACATTGGAGATTGCGTATACATCATCGATCCTTATTGGAAGCCTTTTACCGCCATTGATCTGTAACCATATCTAGTTTTGTATTCTTGAAACCCTCGATGCTTCAGCTTTCTCCTCCAACTGATTGTTATAACTCTCGTGAAGAAATTATTTTATATACTTTATATTCCTTAGAAAAATCTCCACCATTGATATCCCCTATCGTATGGCTATGATTTAATATGATATAAGCTTGATACAATGGCAGGGGAGAACACATCGCCATTCCGCTTTAAAAAACTAATGATGTCATAATTTATGCCTCAAAAACTATGAAATGCCAATCCGACATTAAAATGCTCTAAAAGTGAAGTAGGATGAAATCCGCTCTTTATCCTTCATTTTCCTTCTTTGGCAATGAAACATTTGGCAATCCATACCAAATGTTGATGATGTCATATCTTCTTTGAAACTTTTGCGGATTCCATTTCAGATCAAAGCAAGTATATTGGCTAGTGAACACCATTCCAGGCCTATTGCAATGCAAAGTGACTCTTCCTCCAATCCGCTCTGACTTTAGAGTACATCACTGCTTGTTGTCATTCCAAAAGAGAGTTAGTAAAAAATATCCTTCGTTACGAATCCACATCTTCTATACTTAGATTTCTACCTTCTGTCACTGTTTTGGGAAAAAATGTTCACTGCGCTCTCCAAAATCGGGCTCTCCAACACTTAGTTGCTCTAAAGATACCAAATAACATGAAGCGATCACCAATTCACACTTATTTTATGCTGATGTCATCCTTATTCAACAAGTTTTGTGGATTCAGGATGCATCACCAGTACGGAGCCAAGAACAAAAGAAACCTTGTGGAATCACTCCAAGTGTGAAAATTTACCAAGTGTTGGGTGGTCTCGTGGACTTTGTTGCGGATCCGTTCCAAAATAAACTACAAAGTGTGTGGATTGAGAACTTCATGACTTAGGCAAAATTTTCAAAATTTTTCTAAGTATGTGGCCATTTTGGGCCTACATTCTAGTGCCTTTCGAGTGGATTTGCTCGCAAAGCCATAGAACTCAGAGTCTTATCCATTGGGCCTTAGGAGTCAAAAAATGCTCATCTTCAAAAATATGCTTTAAATAATAACCTCCATATAAACATTACCCTTTGAAAAATCTAAAATTTTGTTTAGAGGTTAAAGGTTCATATAGAGATGATTCCAAAATCATCCTGACTCATCCACTTATAAGGAGACTATACCAAAAATATAGGCCTGTTGCCATTGTATTCAAAAATTAGGTATAAATCTACTCCTTTTATAAGACCTTATTGTAAAAATACCTTCACACAAAATATACTACTCTCTATGCCTCTCTAGGCTTCATGCCTTTATTGCTTATTTCTGACAATTTTTAGAGCAAAAAAAAAATGCAAAACTTGCACATATGTACAAAAAAAAAAACAAAGTGTGGGCCCCTTCCAGGCCTGCAACAGCTCCATCCTGCTATTCCTCTTCATGGGCCTCTTCCTCGACTTCTTCCTCATTATCTTCTTATTCTTTTTATTTTTCTTCTTCTTCTTCTAAGGAAGGTTTTTTTTGATGCCTTCCTCCAGAAGCATCACAAAACAACTGAATCATAAATTTTAGAGATTGTAAAGCCTATTTCCAAGCTACTTTAGAGGGGTTTGATATCTCTTTGAGCTGCTTATAAACATATTGTAATTATCCAATGTCCTCATGATTAGCAGCATTTCCTCTATTCACTAGATCTTCCATGAGATCTCTTAATCTAGTTAAATTAACAATTAATTGGAAAACTTGCTCTTGGGGTAGTGGATCTTCAAGAGAATCAATTCTAGATTCATCCTGCAGATTTTAATCCATGCTTTTCTGGATCTCTTCCATGGATAGCAAGCTATGATATTCCATCCATAGGCCTCTGAAGCCAACTTGAATCATTTATTTATTCATATCAACAAAATCCCTAATAAATCCCTCAATATTTTCAAACAAAAACCAGGCTCTTTGAAGTGCCCTATGCTTCTTAACCATGATTCTAGTAGCAACTCTAGCGATATTCCATTCTTTATTGGAAATTAGTTTAGCAGAATCACAAAGTCTACTATCAACCAACCTGTACATTTGTTCTACTAGAATCATCATAGGTGATATGATCTAGGTCTCTCTAAACATTGGGGAGTAAGTGGCTAGCATCATCAAGATAATCAATCATGAATTGAAGCCCTGAACATTTCCCTTAGACTTCAGAGAGCATATATTTTCTAATATTCTTCAAACCAACCTTGGAAAATCCAGAAGAATTAGATTTATCAAGTTGAAGCTGATGTATAAAACTTTGAATTTCTTTTTCTTGTTCTGCATTCAGCTTCTTTTGCTCTCCTAGCTAATATTTGAGCTTACTGGCCTCTTGAAATTTTTCCTACCAGCCCTTGGCTTCTTTCTTTAGAGCCTTTTCTACTTCCTTCTGATTGCTCAGAGTCTTTTGAAGCTTTTCAATTTGCTTCTCAAGTTTGCTCACCTTCTCTCTGAATATATCATTCTTCACATAGAAGGTGTCCAAGTGGGTTCTGGCTATGATCAGTTCATCTTCTTCAAGAATCTTATCAATATCCTCTGTGAACTCCTCCACTCGATAATATTGAAAAATCATTTTAGTTTTAGGCTTATTTACAAGTGGAGTCATAGATCTAGGTACTATTTGCCTAGCCATAGGATCAACATACATACTTCTTATTGTGACAACCATACTGTTGGAAGGCTTAGAAAGCTTCTTTGACCTAAAATCATTTGTCTTCTATGTGGTTCCCTTCTCTTTTGGCAAAGTGATAAGACTTGAAAAACTAACAACCAGGGGAGATGAAGATACCAAAAATGAAATAGCGGACTGAGCTATTGACAATGAATGTGTGGGAGTACTCACAATAGTATCTGTAATGACAGTGGACTCTGTAACTACTGCTGTTGTTGCTATTGATAGACTCATAGGAATAGTCACAAGACTAACAACTGGATGAATGGTGGTACTTGGAATGATATGTCCCTATGATGGTGGTGATGATAAGAGTGAAGATAAAATTATAGGAGATGATGAAGTGGGAAATTCAGATGCTGAAAGTGGTGTTTGATGTGACTTTGGGGGAACAGAGGTGGTGACTTGTACTTCAAATACAACCAATGAAATATGGGGTGGACTACGAGAGAGAGAAGGTACCTTTGTCACATTTTCTTAACTAGAAATGGAGGGATAATTCCTTGGAGATCCAGGAGGATGTAGAGGAGAAGAGGTATTGGAAACCATACCTTCACCTATAGATATAGGGTGCTCCTACTCCATTTCTATTTCCTGCTAATGCTCTTGGTGAGTCAATTATTTTGCAATAGAAATAGTTGCCTCTTTTGCAATCTCCTCCATATCCAATCTACACTTCTTTGAAACTTATATTTCCCTTATTTTTAGGGATTTTTTAGTTCTTATATGGATCAATTGAAAGGAAGCCATCTCACTCTTAGAATCTTCTTCTGATATATATCCTTGTACTGCTCTAGAAAGCAAGACTTGCTCAGAAATAAGACGCAATTCAACTGATTCCGCATCGGTAAAAAATGGGGTGAACCTGAAACTCTCATCCTTCTTCCTCCAGTTGATATTTGTGTCTAGAGGCTGACACCCCAGAGCTAAGAATTTAGGCCTGGACACTACTTCAATTAATGGAGTACTGACAACTTTTTCACTGGAATATTGTATTTTTCTCAGAAGCTGTGCTCCTAAAGGAAACTTCTTCGCTTGTTTAGTGGTAATATAAAAAATTTTCAAGACCTCAACTACTGTCAAAGGAGTTTCCTACTCTTCTTCTAGAGATTCTTGATCTATGGGTGGAGAGAGAGATTCAAAACCAACTTGGGACCTTTCAACTATCAACACTATGTTTCGAATGTCCTTCTATTTCCAGGTTCTGATATTTTCATTATATTTCTTGGAAAAATCTTTATCAATATTCATGCTAAACTTAGAATTAGGTTTTCCAATTTTAATTCTCATTATCCACCAATATGATATCTTTGCTATGTTCCATTGTTCTCCTTCCTCAGCTTCTTTGGAAACATCCTCCTCAGGCCAAGGGTCATTTTTCTTTTTAGTTTTCTCTTCAATGTCACAAATGGTGGCTTCTGTAAGCCGATGACTCTTCTTCTTGTCATGGTTATAATCAACAATATGCTCATAGAAGTCCAACCACAGAGGTAGTTGACCCATATTTGAACATTCCACTCCAAAAGAGCGATCTCATCATTATTTTTGTCTTTTTTGAAATGAGCCCTAGGCCTCTTTTCAAATTTGTAAGATTTATCTCCGATGAGGGCCACAATTTTGGCAGTGAAAATACCATCAGGGTCATAAATCCATATTTGGGGAATGCAAAATAGACCTAACCTATCAATGTATTGGTCAGTTAGCTGACTCTGCCCCTTATTTATGATGGTAATGTCCTCCACAGTGTGGTATGTAAGCAAAGATTTTCTCTTCCTCCTAGAACCACAATGCAAATCAATATACTCTGCCTACCTCAAATATTCCAAGCCAAAGAACCTTTCTATAACAAAATGGGGGTAGGAGAAAAGGTCTACCCATGAAACCATACAATCCAATAACTATGCCCTAAGTAAAAAAATACCAATCTCCTTCCTCAACACCCTTCACTCTCAAAATTTTCTTAGCCAAGGGTGGCAATCTAGGGCACTCTCCATACATTATTTTAAGGTAGGTCCAAGAAATTCCAAGTTGAATATATAAAAAGACTCACTACTTCTCAAGTGACTTGTCTAGTAATAAACCGGTAGGGGTTCTCCATCACTGGTTTTGTCCCTGATCGAAATCCAAGGAATTTGGTCTTTAATGGAATCATAAAATATCCATACCAAAATTGAGCAATGCCTAAAAATAGGATCATCAGAGCCCCTTTTCATTTTGACCAATTGTTCATGTATCCTCTATGCAAGAAAAACTGGCCAATAAAAATAAATCACCCTAGTCCTTTTTTCCTCCACGTCTTCCTCATACATTATTTCATTAGAAATACAATAGGCTACGGTAATTTTCCAGCCATACACCAATCTAACAGAATATAGACCCTCCATACAGGCTAACATAGAGAATAATATAGGGTTTGGAAATTTGTCGATAGGAATGGAGACCTCGGGTAGTTTCTTCCTGAGCTTAGCATTAAGTTGTGTTGGCCCGGCTTTCATGCACACCCCGGGAAAAAGGATGAAGGCAAGGAAAGCTCCGGAGACACCCACGGGACTGATCCCACTCATCTTTAGGATCTAGCTGGTTATCCAAGGTGCGAGTTACAGAGTTGGGTCGAATGGCAATTCACTCTTTTCCACTTCGGAATAGATTTCAATATGGATCTGCTCGTTACCTTACAGGGGGTTCCTGAACTTGTTCAGTAGTTGCAAAAGTTGTTGACAATCAGATTTGACTTGAATTCTTTGATCTAGCTCTCATGGGTCAGCAGATTTAAATAAAAGGCAAACAAAGAAAATAAAAATGGATCATTCACGGTAAGCAAAGAGAGGGTAGGGTAGGGCAGAAAAGAGAAGTTTATCAAACATCAATTGTAAACCCAAACTGTCAATCTTATCTATGCTATCAGCTTCACAACAGAACAAATCCCAGAAGAAAGTGTCCAGTCAGTCTAAGATCACTTTCAACTAAGAGCACAAGGCAGAGTGAAACAGATCTAGCAGAAAATCATAAATCCAAGGGCAGCTGGTTAAAACCGGTATCTTTCACCGGTAGCCTAGCTCGCACAGTGAAGACAGAGCAATTAGAACAAACTTAACCTCAAATCTGTAATTTCCCCTAGCAGACAATAGAACAATTGAAGCCTAACAGCATATTTAATCTTGACAATGGCAAATTTACGACATATATCTAACAAACTTTAAATGGAACGGATAACAAAAGAAAATACACTTATCACACTCTGCAAAAGATTAGGCTCCTGGCCATGCTATCACAGAAAAGCTAAAGCACATCAACTCCAAGTCCATAAACAAAGGATTTCACAAAATTTGCAAGAAATTGCTTATAAGCCTTTATTTCTAAGTCTCCGCCTCCTGCGATTACATTTAGAATTTGTATTTATAGACTCAGGACAGACCCTGATCTTTTCCAAAATATCTTGCTCAAACCCTAAATCTTATCGCACTTAAACCCTAGGACCCGGGTTTTACAATAAAAATCCATTTAAAAATCAAAGTCCGGATAGAACTTAACCCTTCTGCAAATCAGTGCAGTTAGCTGCCATAAATGGAGAAGATAAAATCAAATGCAACTTGCATTCATTCGCATCTGCAAATAAATGCTTCCGTTAATTCTGCTGGTGAGCCGGATGAGTCACCACTTCTCCATCAATTTGATCTCCGTAAATCCATCTCTGAGTTGAAATGGTCTCCATGCTATCAATTCTGCAATAAATCTCCATTAAATGCATTTACCGGCAGCCTCTCTTCTAGCATGGCGGTCCTTGACTAAATTCGCACTTTATATTTGCCTTTATGGTCTTTCCCGGTTGTCCCGTAAGTGCCAGGTGGAATCCTGCATGAAAGACAAAAAGATGCATTAGATTAGCATTTTAATTAAATCAGAAGCTTAAAACATTAAAAATAGATTAAATCCGCAAAATAAGCTTGCATGTCGGCTTCTGTTTGTCCCATTCACGCTTTGACACGTGTCGCTACCCTAGGAAGCCTTCTATTTCCCGCCGGAATGCACTTTCAGGTCAACTATGACTTTCTCTCTCCTGTCGCGATTCTGCGACATGTCGCGAAATCGCGACCCTGCCAGAGCATCGGCAACTTCCTCCCTCGTCGGCCGCGAAAACGCGACATGTCGCGATTTCGCGACATGTCGCGAAATCGCGACCCTTCCTGGCCTCCGTACGCTTCTTGATTTTCATCCGCGATTTTAGAACACGTCGCGATATCGCGACAGTTCCCTTACCTGCATGCGTTGACCGCGTTGACCGCGATTTTGGAACATGTTTCTGACTTAGCCGATTTTTTTATTCTGCAGCCCACTTTCTCTCTCCTGCCGCGAAAATATGACATGTCGCGATTTCGCGACATGTCGCAAAATCGCGACCTCCGTACAGCTTGCTTCTCTCGCCCAAAAACTGTCGCGATTTCGCGACATGTCGCGAAATCGTGACCTTTCTGGCACTTAGCTGCATTTTGACTTACCTGTCGCGATATCGCGACATTTCCGAAAATGGAAGTGTCGCGATATCGCGACACTACCAAAAATGGAAAGTTTGATTTTTCAGTGAATTATGCAACTGTTTTCTGGATTTTTCTCGGTAACGGTGCAAGATTTTGCTTGTGCATGAATGATTCTAGCATGTAAAAAGTGAATTCTTGGATAACACAGCTAGAATGCAAGAAAAAGCACAACTTTAAAAAGGAGGCAAGCAAAATATGGATTTAAAACTGAAAATGACCAAGAGGGTCCCTGCTGCAAAAATGGAAGTTCATAATTTTCTAAGGATGGAATCTCATTTTTCAGTGGGGGTGTGTTGCTTATCAACAAATGGCGATATCTGCGGGTAAAATAGTATCACTATTTTAGAACCCAAGACTCTGGTTTCAAAACAAAAAGACCATGCATCATGCCTTGCCACAGGCATTCTTCACAATAAATTGACTACTAACTGCCAACTGTTAAAATTTCCCAAGGACATACTGGGCTGGATTACTTCAAGGAAGATTTCTGATGTGCAATTATAAAGGTATAGAACTTTCTTCAAGGATGACTGAAATGAATGATAAACTTGGATTAATCAACTTTTCTAGATTGTAAATGGGGAAACCGAGTAGAGCTCTGTTTACTAGTTTAGCTTTTTACAGCCTAGACAGAGTTACCCTTTAGATTTACACGACCCAATTTACAACTGTAGGGCAGAATCTAATATTGGCTGCCTCTTTTAATTGTATAACTCTTTTTTTCTTTTTTCTTTTCTTTTCTTATCTCTCTTCTTTTTGAAATATATCACTATCTGGAAGACCTTAGAGAAATTACAATTTTCTTTTAATATTTGATCAATCTGGAACTGTTTCAGTCTAGGCATTGATAGCCTCTGGTGACACCCAAATAATTGCATGAACCATAGTCCCCTCTTATAACCAGCTTTTCTTGGATTCCCCGGGAGTTCCTCCAACAAAATAGCATAGCAGTTTTTCTATCATTAAAATAACTGTGGCAAGTAAGACACAAGATCCAATCATCTCTCTACCTTTGTCTTGAATAACAAAATAATTCCACAGTTCAGTGCAAGCAGACTATCTCAATTAAAATGGTGAACATCATGGGCATTGGATGGAAACTGGATTGATCAACTTAGAATAAACAATTTTTTAGCAGGCTGACTTTTCATTGATTGCTCAGGCAAAGGCAAAGGACAGAAAATTTCGAAGCCAAAGGACTTTGTACAGGCTTCCAAGGATAGGCATAGGCTTTAAAGCAAAACAAAATCAAAGCGCACAGATCGTAAATAAAATAACTAACTGCGGTGGGTTTTAAGGTCGCGGGGGTAAGCTCTAACTGGAAGTAAATTAAACTACAGACAACAAACAAAACTGCACAAGCAACAAAATAAAACTAAAACAAAAGACTGTACAGACAACAAAGAAAAGGAAAAACAGGGAAGAAAATAAAAACTGTACAGGCAATAAAAGAAATAAACTAAAAGAACTGAAAAAATAAAAAATAAAAACTGCAACTGAAATAAATTAAACTGCAACTGTACAGACAACAAAGAAAAAGAAAAGCAATAAAGAAAAGACTGTACAGACTAAAATAAAAGCAAGCTAAAATAAAAAGACAAAGAAAGGAAATAAAAAGCACTGACAAAAGAAATAAACTGCACAAGCTAAAACTGAAAAACAACTAAAGAAAACTGAAAAACTGCAACTGTACAGACATTTAAAAATAAAACTGCACTGACAAAGAAATAAACTGAAAAACAAATAAATTAAAACTGCAGAGCATTAAAATTAAACTGAAACAGATTAAAACTGCACAGACATTGAAATAAAAACTACACTGACAAAGAAATAAAACTGAAAAACTTCAAAGCTTATTTACAATGCATACATATGTTACAACTTCCCTTCATACTCAAAAAATGGTGCTTTAAAAATATTTTGACCATGCAAGTAATTTAAAAAAAAAATTACCTTTCAGGTCCTGTTGACGAAATGCACTCCAGACTGTGCTTCAAAAATTTGCTATCTGGGGAAAGACTTGGGTTTACTGTCTTCCCTGTCCCATTTGAAAAACAAATCTGCAACTCCTTCAAATTAAACAAATCATATAATAACAAATCATATGATAACATGTTTATGCTTCTAATTAAAGGGTTTGCAGAGTTCTTTCAAAAGGACTGAATGTAAAAAACCCCCAGGATCAAATACTTTAAAACCTTGACAGACCCAGACCACCACATTTTCAAAATGATGTGACAAGCTGAAAGAAATCATGCTTTATCCGTATGCCCTGGTTCTTAACAACTTGAACATTTTGTGGTTGTTGCACTACTTCAATATCCAGGACTTCAATTTTTATCCCTCTAGGAGAATGCTTACAATTTTCCTTTTCACTCGAGCCTTGCTTAGACTTAACCTCATCAATGTGCAATGTCCAAACATCATTGTTGTTATTGATTAGGGCTATAATTGTTCTCACCTTTTCGAGTTGCCAAATCATAAACTCCAATATCCGCATCAACACGGTTTATAGCCTCCTCTTTGACATTATGTTCGAAGTTGCGAGGCTTATGTTGAGACGAGTTCATCAATTCCAAGTTGGTGACCACATTCATATTTACCATCTTTTCCTCCTTTTCTTGAAATTCAACGAGTGGTCCAGAGTAAGCCTCAATCAAGTTAATGTTTTGTCCAACAATCGAGGCGAGTTCATAGAGGGTGATGTCGGCTTTAAGTTCCCTCATATCCTCAATGATGTTATCCTCTTCGCATTACTTCGCATAGTGAGATTGAATCTCACTTTCATCATCCTCCGATGAGGAAGGATCATTGTTAAGTTCCGGACTCTCACATTTCAAGTCATAACCGTCCATTTTGAACTGTTGAAAATCTTGCATTTCATCCACGAAGTCCGTACAAGACTTTTTGTCTCTTCGGGAAAAGTGACAGAATCTGAAACCATGGTTGTACTATTTTTGGGTGAACTAGAAAGATAAATATTTCTTTGATCTCTAGGAAAATTTAACTCACCAGGAAAAACTTCGATTTGGGTGGTGCCAGATCACAACCTGTTCAGTTCAAGCACTCGCACTTTGAATTTGTCAGAACTCTTCTCTGTATTTTGCACATGCTGAGTGGATGTGACAGTTAACGGAGTCTCCTTGGGTAGAGCATGACATGTTGGCACTAACTCATGATGTGGAATGGGGTCTGGAACAGGCATGTTCTGTGTAACATAGGATATCAAAGGACTGCTCAAAATTTGAGGCCCTAACTGTCTTTCAAGAATTAAGGCTTCTTTATAAGCCTCTGCCAGGGTTGTAATATTAATGTCTCTCTTGAGGAAAATAGAGGTCACCGAATCCAATGCATTCTTGTAGATTTCTAAGGCCAGATTTGCATTTGGGATGTAATGGCCGATCATTCTACCGTAAGCTCTTTGGAACCTCATATTGAAAGACCTGACAGTTTCTCCCGACTCTTTCTTGATGTTGGAAAATTGCTGATATAAAATGCTGGGATCTATCACTTCACCGAACTGTGATATAAAAGCTTTCTCTAGATCATCCCAACTAGTAATGGAATTGCTGGTGAGGTTTAAAAACCAGTCATAAGCTCCCTCCTGGAGAGTGAACGGGAACAATCTGCAGGCAACATCTTCATGCTGTATATTCAACAATCTTAGAGCATTTTTAAAAGCTAGCAGATGTTCTTCTGCAGTTCTTGTCCCATCATGTTTGTACCTAGGGAGATACCTTTCTGGACTTCTGGGCAAGTCATGGGCTATACCCGGAATGTTCAAAGCTGTGGAGCCCAACCAATTTGCCATTAATACTTGGCTGACAGTGATGTTCTGATTTGTAATTGGATAACTGCAAGTGATGATAGAACTGTTCTTAACAAACCACTGAACTTAAGGCCTTCTCTGGCAATTTCAAAAACTCGTACTGACAACTTTCAAAAACTGCACTGACAATTTATGAAACTGCACTGACAATTTAAAACTGTACTGACAATTTAAAAACTGCACTGACAATTTAAAAGCGTATCGACAATTTACAAAGCATCGACAATTTAAAACGTACTGACAATTTATAAAGCTGTCCGGAGTTCATTGTGGGTCCTTCAAATGTTGCTTTTATGCCCTTACAATACTTGAACTGAGTTCATGCCCTCCTTCTAGCGCCAATTAGATGTTGGCTGAGGAGGAGGGGAAAATTGGCTACCAGACTTTGGATAAAATACAGTTTTACAGTTCCACATACAGTCGGATTTCTCAACTCAAGTGCACTAAGAACAGATGTTCGGCCCTCCTTCTAGCGCCAATTAGGTGTTGGCTGAGGAGGAGGGGAAAATTGGCTACCAGACTTTGGATAAAATACAGTTTTACAGCTCCACATACAGTCGGATTTCTCAACTCAAGTGCACTAAGAACAGATGTTCGGCCCTCCTTCTAGCGCCAATTAGGTGTTGGCCCGGCTTTCATGCACACCCCGGGAAAAAGGATGAAGGCAAGGAAAGCTCCGGAGACACCCACGGGACTGATCCCACTCATCTTTAGGATCTAGCTGGTTATCCAAGGTGCGAGTTACAGAGTTGGGTCGAATGGCAATTCACTCTTTTCCACTTCGGAATAGATTTCAATATGGACCGCTCTGTTACCTTACAGGGGGTTCCTGAACTTGTTCAATAGTTGCAAAAGTTGTTGACAATCAGATTTGACTTGAATTCTTTGATCTAGCTCTCATGGGTCAGTAGATTTAAATAAAAGGCAAACAAAGAAAATAAAAATGGATCATTCACGGTAAGCAAAGAGAGGGTAGGGTAGGGCAGAAAGAGAAGTTTATCAAACATCAACTGTAAACCCAAACTCGTCAATCTTATCTATGCTATCGACTTCACAACAGAACAAATCCCGGAAGAAAGTGTCCAGTCAGTCTAAGATCACTTTCAACTAAGAGCACAAGGCCGAGTGAAACAGATCTAGCAGAAAATCATAAATACAAGGGCAGCTGGTTAAAATCGGTATCTTTCACCGGCAGCCTAGCTCGCACAGTGAAGACAGAGCAATTAGAACAAACTTAACCTCAAATCTGTAATTTCCCCTAGCAGACAATAGAACAATTGAAGCCTAACAGCATATTTAATCTTGACAATGGCAGATTTACAGCATATATCTAACAAACTTTAAATGGAACGGATAACAAAAGAAAATACACTTATCACACTCTACAAAAGATTAGGCTCCTGGCCATGCTATCACAGAAAAGCTAAAGCACATCAACTCCAAGTCCAGAAACAAAGGATTTCACAAAATTTGCAAGAAATTGCTTATAAGCCTTTATTTCTAAGTCTCCGCCTCCTGCGATTACATTTAGAATTTGTATTTATAGACTCGGGACGGACCTCGATCTTTTCCAAAATATCTTGCTCAAACCCTAAATCTTATCGCACTTAAACCCTAGGACCCGGGTTTTACAATAAAAATCCATTTAAAAATCAAAGTCCGGATAGAACTTAACCCTTCTGCAAATCAGTGCAGTTAGCTGCCATAAATGGAGAAGATAAAATCAAATGCAACTTGCATTCATCCGCAGCTGCAAATAAATGCCTCCGTTAATTCTGCTGGTGAGCCGGATGAGTCACCACTTCTCCATCAATTTGATCTCCGTAAATCCATCTCTGAGTTGAAATGGTCTCCATGCTATCAATTCTGCAATAAATCTCCATTAAATGCATTTACCGGCAGCCTCTCTTCTAGCATGGCGGTCCTTGACTAAATTCGCACTTTATCTTTGCCTTTATGGTCTTTCCCGGTTGTCCCGTAAGTGCCAGGTGGAATCCTGCATGAAAGACAAAAAGATGCATTAGATTAGCATTTTAATTAAATCAGAAGCTTAAAACATTAAAAACAGATTAAATCCGCAAAATAAGCTTGCATGTCGGCTTCTGTTTGTCCCATTCACGCTTTGACACGTGTCGCTACCCCAGGAAGCCTTCTATTTCCCGCCGGAATGCACTTTCAGGTCAACTATGACTTTCTCTCTCCTGTCGCGATTTCGCGACATGTCGCGAAATCGCGACATGTCGCGAAATCGCGACCACTGCGCTGCCAGAGCATCGGCAACTTCCTCCCTCGTCGGCCGTGAAAACACGACATGTCGCGATTTCGCGACATGTCACGAAATCGCGACCCTTCCTGGCCTCCGTACGTTTCTTGATTTTCATACGCGATTTTAGAACACGTCGCGATATCGCGACAGTTCCCTTACCTGCATGCGTTGACCGCGTTGACCGCGATTTTGGAACATGTTTCTGACTTAGCCGATTTTTTTATTCTGCAGCCCACTTTCTCTCTCCTACCGCGAAAATACGACATGTCGCGATTTCGCGACATGTCGCAAAATCGCGACCTCCGTACAGCTTGCTTCTCTCGCCCAAAAACTGTCGCGATTTCGCGACATGTCGCGAAATCGCGACCTTTCTGGCACTTAGCTGCATTTTGACTTACCTGTCGCGATATCGCGACATTTCCGAAAATGGAAGTGTCGCGATATCGCGACACTACCAAAAATGGAAAGTTTGATTTTTCGATGAATTATGCAACTGTTTTCTGGATTTTTCTCGGTAACGGTGCAAGATTTTGCTTGTGCATGAATGATTCTAGCATGTAAAAAGTGAATTCTTGGATAACACGGCTAGAATGCAAGAAAAAGCACAACTTTAAAAAGGAGGCAAGCAAAATATGGATTTAAAACTGAAAATGACCAAGAGGGTCCCTGCTGCAAAAATGGAAGTTCATAATTTTCTAAGGATGGAATCTCATTTTTCAGTGGGGGTGTGTTGCTTATCAACAAGTTGTTTATAAACACATATCCTAAATGAATCACCTTCATTTTCTTATTTCTATAGGAAATAATACCTAGCCTAGTTAGTTACATTAAAATCCTTATATTTTACAAATGGTTCTGACCCTAGGGTAAAAATATTATGATAGAAGGAAGCGGTGATACTAAAGAGGGTTTTGCCTTTAAAGGTTTTCACTGCTTTGGCCATTGGGTCATAAAATTTAACTATAGAAGCTATTAATTCTAGACAGGGATGAAAAAAATTGTAAATGTAAAAATATAAGTAAGAAATGATAGCATATCTACCTTCCATAGAAAAAGAAACTCTCTTCTTGAATCTATCATTAATGCTCTTCTTGATCCTTGTTCTCTCTGTGAGGACCATCTTCGTATCTGCCACAACTTCTACTCTATCGAAGTATTGAGGTACTATCCTTCTCTCCAAAGTTTCAAACTCTTGAGCATCCTCTAAAGCCATATTGGTAGCAACAAAACTTTGCTCTCTCTGTAATTCATAGAAAAACCTCAGAGTATCGTTTCAATCTTTACCAATCCGTGGATGCAATTAGCTACTGAATGAACATCGTGTGTGCTTTTTGCTTCTTTTATTTCCTGGAGTGCATGTATCCTCCACCAATAATGTAGTTGCTATGAAATATACCCACTGGCACACTTTATAACTTCCACTCATTCCTCTCAGTAGCTCAATGGTGACATTCTAAATTTTCATTGGTCAAAAATTCAAACTGCACTGCCACCTCACTACGTCTCTTCGACTACTCTTTGGTTTGAGTGTGAGTTCATTAGCATTGAATGTAGGATATTTATTTACTCTCCATGTGGAATAGTTGTGAAGTTACTTTTTGGCTCTACCTTGGTTTTAAAATCGGTGAATTGGAGAAGTCCTTGATTTTGTTGACACGTAGCCAATTCCATGCACATTTTTCACCTTGGTTCCACTTTGCTACACTTTATCTTGGAAAAATCCTTGGATTGGAAACCATTTTATTTCTTTTGATACTTGGCACTCTTCATTATGTGGGAAAAGGATTATTACACCATTTCATTGGGATTTCAGTGCATTTTTATGCAGATTCAGAAGCACTCACCATTCCACTAGGATTTACATGTATTTGAGTGCGAAATGGAACCTTACTGAATAATTTTCAACACTTAGCCATTTTTTCAAGTATTTTTATTTGAACTTGTACAAAGTGCAGAAAGAAACTGAAATACAAAGTGCAGAAAGAAAGAGAAATAATAATACAATGTATATACATATGTTACAATGAGCTCATATTTTACACATAGTAGAGCTTGAGATGAAAACCATTTACTGGAATCGACTGTATGTTCCCTTCAGGATCTTCAAGTTGGAACACATTGGACTCCTTTGCCTCTACTATTTTGAAAGGGCCATCCCAAAAAGAATCAAACTTTTCATGCTTGCCCAAATTTGCTCTATAAACATTCCACCTGAGAATAATAATAATTTAATTTTTTTTTTAAGAATAATGCCATACTTGGTGGCGAATTCAATATACTTGGCTCCTATGATAGCTGGGCCATTGTCACTCACCAAGGCTTCTAGAACTCCAAACCTTGAAATCAAATTTTCCATAAAATTGATCACAACATCTTGATCTGATTTCTTGGTAGGAATAGCCTCTACCCATTTGGTAAGAAAATCTATGGTAGTAAGGATGAACTTATATTCTACTAAGGAATTGGGGTTGATGACCCCTATGAAGTCTAGTCCCCATTGTTGAAAAGGCTCTTCAAATTGTATGGGCTTGAGGGGAAATGAAGCATTCCTTGTCCTTTCAACATATCTCTAACATTTGGCACAGGCCCTGGTGACCCTGAAAGCATCAGTAGATATAGTAGGCCAATAATAACCTACTCTTATAATTTTCAAAGCTATAACCCTACCCAAGATATGTCCCTCAATTGGTCCTCCATGGAACTCTTTAATGACCCTCTTTTGCTGATCATATTTTAAGCACTTTAGAAGAACTCCATCGAAATTTATTTTGTACAGGCATTTTGGTAGTAATACATATTTTAAATCATGAAGCCCGTATCTCCTCCTTTGGGATGTATTTATATTGGGGGGCATACTCCGATTTGGAAATATTTGATCTTGTCAAGCTAATCAGAGTCTATAATTTGTACTCCTTCCATATGATCTTCTTCTGCTACCTAAAAAGCTATTACTTCTGCTAATGTTGTAGCCTCTGTTAGACCTTGGCATAGGGATCTGCCTCTTACCAGCTTGGTGGGATGTATTCTACATCATATTCTTGGATTTTGGTAATCCAACCAACCATTTTATCTCCTGGTTCACCCTGTAGGATAAAACTTCTTACATCTAAATGAACCATATATTCCAGGGTGTTACTCTATACCAAGTACTGCCTGAAATTATTTAGTGACTTCATCATAGCAAATACTTATCCTTTAATGAAGTTTTAGTTGACCTGGTATTCATGGAGTGTCTGGATCTAAAATAATATAAGATGCTCTTCACCTTAATCATATTTTTGAGTAAGTATTGAGGCATAAATTTCTTCAGATCCATAGGCATAAAGGATAAAATATTTACTGAAATATGGATTTATCAAAATTGGGGTTGTTATGATGGATTTCTTGATAATATCAAAAGCTTATTTCCTGACTTCAGTCCACTTGAACTCAACATTCTTCTTGAGTAACTCAAATATAGGCCTGAATTTATGTGCAAATTCAGAAATGAATTTCCTAAAAAAATTGATCCGGCCCAGAAAAGACTACAAATTCCTCTTATTTGTAGGTAATGGAAGAGAAAGAATGGATCTAATTCTATTTGGATGGTCGTACCTTATTTTGAGAACACATGACCTAACAACTTTCCTTTGTGAACTGCAAAGAATGATTTTTTAGGATTGAGTGAAATACCAAATTCTCTACATTTTTGAAAAACTTGCTCTAGGTGCGATAGGTGATCTTGCTTATCATGGGAAAACACAGTCATGTCATCCAAGTAAATTAGAATGACTTTGTTGATCAGTGCTCCAAAGGCATAATCCATGGCTCTATGAAATGTCGCTCCCACATTGGACAACCCAAAAGGCATTCTCTTATAGGTAAATGTGCCCCATTTTGTTGTGAATATTGTCTTATACTGATCTTCATCTTTCACCCAAATATAATTGTATCCAGAGTAACCATCCAGTAATGAGAACTTAAAATTCTTCAATGTTTTCCACCAACTCAAATTCTTCAAGAGGATTAATATTACACATATCTTCTTCAATATTTTCAATATGATAAGCTAATGACTTTTCAGGTGTTATTCTTATCCTCTTTCCTTTGAAAGGAATTATCATACTAGAATAATCCATGTACATACATCCATCTAGTTTTGCAGTAAATTCCCTTGAAAGACATAATTCAAAGTAGTATTATAGGTCAACCACAACTAATTCATGTACTATTGTCACATCAGGAGCTTTGTGCAGTCTCATCAATACATCTTTTATGACTCCAACTATCTTAACAGGTGTCCCATTTAATTGTAATACTCAAGGACAAGATCGGGTATACTCCATACCCATTTCTTCACAGATTGATTTAGGCATGATTGTAGTTGATGCTCCTGAATCTATCATACAATTTTGGACTATCCAACCTTCCATCCTTAGGGATATATAGAAAGGAGGGGGCTAATTATTTAAAATAATAGGTGACATTTCTTTCTTTTCTAATGGCATACTAAGGATTGTAGTGGCCTGCCTATTTTATGGATACTTGTTGAGGGAAGCCTTAAGCACTATCTAACCAGGAGTGAATAGAGTGTCATACAGGTTGGATTTTGATGGAATATTTTTCATCTCTTCAATAATATTATACTCAGACTTAGTCAGGGTAGGTCTTTCCAACCTTCTTTCTGGTCCATCATATATCTTCTTTTGTATTTATGAGTGGATTCTATTCTTTGTATTTTAGTAATAGAGGGGAATCTAAGCCTTTCTTGAGCCTCATCTTTAGATCTCATCCAGTATCCTTCGATTTCATTTTTTGACCACTTAGGAAGACTGTATGTCTTATATTTACCTTTAGCTTGAGGGATGGGGAAAGTATCACTACTATGAGGAAGGGGATCAGTCCTTTTTTGATAAGAGACTTAGAATTGCCCCATATTTTTGGGATCTACTTGTAAGGATTTCTTTCCAGACCTTGTCATAATAGTAATTGGGCCTTCTTAATCTAGATCTTTTCTAAATATGATTTTATCAGACTGCCATAACATGTTTACTCTTCCCTTTTGATTTATTTTAGCTTGATACATAGCTTGTTGGACATGGTGTTGCTACATAACACAAGACTATGAGTCATGGGGATCATTGCATACTAAACACCAAACATTTGCAAGAGTAGTATCTAAAGAACATTTTGACTCCTTATATGATGCATTCACTCTGACCCTAGTACTATTACTAGGACTAGGTCTTTGATATTTGTTTACATATGGAAACCTCCTCTGTTGTGACCTTTATTGGTCTCTCTTTTCCATTGAATTCATTCTATTACTTAGAGTTTTTAGAGTATTTTGTATATAAAGAATAACAGAAAACCCCTGAGATGGTTGAGAAGGAATGGGAGGAAAAGGATCTACAAAGGGTGTTGGCTTTAGTTGAGGAATTGCATTAATTTTTGGATATGGGGATGATAAAGAAAGGAGATCCATGTAAGAAGGGTTTACAGTTTGGCCTTGGTCACTAGTTGTTTCTGTGTTATAAGGTAGCACAGTTTTTGGAAGGAGTCTTCCCACATTAATTAGGATGTTCTTAGCATGAACTGCTACATTATAAACTTGGGGGAAGGTCTCTACTCTAGATTGCTGTGTTTGCAACCCTAGCTCTAATACAAGAGCTCGGATATAATACATATATACCAAACATGTAGCTTGTCTAGCTGTGGGGGAAATTATTTTCCATGTTCTGCTAAATATCAAATTGAGACCCGAGATAGTTTCTTGTTGAGTTTTCTACATGGATGTAAATTGGTTAAGTAGGGAGAAAGGGTCAGCAGATTCATTAAATTCTTCCACAAAAGGCTCAACCAATGCTTGCCATGAAGTGATGGTATTATCCTCCAGGGTTCTAAACCAATGCAAAATATTTCCTTTGAAGGATAGGGCTATGATTATTAATATAATATCCTCTTATTTTATGTTGTGAATTACTGCCAGGTTTAAAATATCCTGACAGTGCTCATAGGCTGTCTTCCCAGATCCATCATAAGTGGGGATAGCCTTGGATGCAGCCTGGGAAATGGCATTCATTTGGGCTAATCTCAAGGGACCAGTTGTATTCCAGCTAGGGTATTTCTGTAATGGCTAATTAGGGGCCATATTTTTTGCCACATTTAGAGGTGTTGACCCTATTGGAGGGACTACTGGGTTTTCTATAGGGTTTTCCTCAAGAAGCTCCTCATCTGAGAGGAAGTATTGATTCAAACTTTTGATAATAGTAGACCCTCTATAAGGTAATTCACAATAAAAATAGGAGTCAAAGTTATTCCTTTTGAAAGACTTAGTATACATGAAAGGACACTAGTCTATAGGGGTAATTCTTTTTTTTTGGGTTTAAGGACTAGGGAGTCACCAGGTGAACTTGCTATTATCTGCTTATAAGGTCAAGACAATTCACCAAATCTTGATTTCTTCGGGTAGAGATAAATAATAACTCATATGATGGGTTTTGTGTTCCTTGTGAACTGGTCCCACCGGGCATGCAAAAACCTGTTGGAAACTGAATTGCATTAAGTTTTACTCAATAATGTGGTTGTCTATCTTCCTACTTTCTATCTAGGCTTGCACCCAATAGCTACAGCTCAAAACTCAATATTAGATGGACCAAAATAGAGTTTCTGATCCGACCTCTAGAGTAGGTTAGTTCCTTGTCAACTTAAATAGGATGTTGACATAATTATGCTCACTTGGGGTTTTGAGATTAGGGTAATAAAAGGTTAGGGTTAGAAATATGTGAACAATAGTGGACGTATAGGCTAACAACATTGCACTACAACAAAAAGCTCCAAAAAAATGACTTAAAGACACATTACTTAGATCAACATTATCCCAAATTAAATGTATTTTCATTCATTAAAGAATAGTAGAGAAATATCACAGACAAAAATTTCAATATCTAAACAGTGATAATCTAAATAATAAAATTCACCAATATCTAGATTTTTATAGAAATGCACTCCCTAATAATAAAGATCAAATTCAAAAGTAGATTTCAATTACCCTAGCAGCTAGTAATCCATTAATTTAGTACAAACTAACCATTTAAGTATTCATAGAAATACAACTTAAGAATTCGAACATTTGATATCAAATATGAAGACATAATATTTGAGGTAAAGATCAATATAATTCTCCTTTCATTAGTCCTTGTGAATATTTATAGTAGCACATAAAAAAACACTAGAGCTGACCCTTTAAAAATGAGGGTTCAACCTCTACTTATAGTTTTGAAAAATTAAAATAACAAGGAACATTACAAAGATTAAAATTTGACAACTCAGTAGAGAGTTCTTGCTAGCATTATCTTACTGGTTCATCCTTCGAGAAACTCGCTATAAGTGGACTACCATGGTAGCTCGAACTATCTGCAAATTGCTAGTCATTCGATGCTAACTAGAGTTATGGCTATTGGAGATTGTGTAAACATCATCAATCCTTCTTGGAAGCCTTTTGCTATCATCAATTTGTAACCATATATGGTTCTGTCTTCTTGAAACCCTCAACACTTCAACTTCCTCCTCCAACTAACTATTATAACTCTGGTGAAGAAATGCTTTTATATACTTCAAATTCCTTAGCAAAATCTCCACCATCAATATCCCCCATCGTATGGCTACAATTTAATCTAATATAAGCTTGATACAATTGCGGGGAAGAACACAATGCCATTACGCTTTAAAAAACTAATGATGTCATCATTTATTTCTTAGAAACTACGACACACTAATCTGACATTAAAATGCTCTAAAAGTGAAGTGAGATGAAATTCGCTCTTTATCCTTCATTTTCCTTCTTTGGCGATGAAAAATTTGCCAATCCACACAAAAATTTGATGACATCATATCTCCTTTGAAACTTTTGCAGATTTTATTCTGGACCAAAGCAAGTATATTGGCCAATAAACACCATTCTAGGCCTATTACAATGCAAAGTGACTCTTCCTCCAATCCACACTGACTTCAGAATACATCACTGCTTGTTTTCATTCCAGAAGAGAGTTAGTCAAAAATATCCTTCATCACAAATCTGTATCTTCTATACTTATATTTACACCTTCTGTCACCATTCTGGGTAAAAATGTTCACTGCACTCTCTAAAATTAGGCTCTCCAACACTTAGCTGCTCAAAAGATACCAAATAATATGAAGCGGTTGCCAATCCACACTTATTTTACACTGACATCATCCTTCTTTAAAAGTTTTACGGATTCAAGATGCGTCGCCAATCCAAAGCCAAGAACAAAAGAAACCTTGCAGAATCACTCCAAGTGTGAAAATTTACCAAGTTTTGGGTGGACTCATGGCCTTTGTTGTTGATCAGCTCCAAAATACACTGTAAAGTGTGCGGATTGAGAACTTCATGACTTAGGCAAAATTTTCAAAATTTTTCTAAGTATGTGGCCATTTTGGGCCTACAATTTGTTGAAAATCATTAAGTTAGATAGAGATGCAAAGTTTATAAGTCACTTTTGGCATATCTTGTGGAAGAAGTTAGGTAACAAATTAATATTTAGTTTAGCTTATCAACCATAAACAGATGGACAAAACAAAGTTAGAAATAGAAGCCTTGGGAATTTGTTATAGTGTCTAGTTGGCAAGAAGCCAAAGTTGTGGGATACCATACTAGGATAGGCATAATTTGCACATAATAATTTAGTAAATAGAAGTATATCCAAGAGTCAATTCCAAGTTGTGTATGTAATCTATCCAAGAGGAGTGGATGAGTTGTAAAGTACAACTAATTTATAGAAACATAGTGCTATAAAAAAGGATTTTTCTGAGTATATTCAAGATCAACATTATGAAGTGAAGGCCAAATTGAAAAATAATGTTGTGAAATACAAGCAATGTGCTAACCTCAAGCATCTAACACAAGAATTATAGGTTGAACATTTGGGTTTAGCACATTTGTAGAAAGAAATATTTCCAAAAGGTACTTATCACAAGATCAATTGGAAGAAGATTGGACCTTGTAAGGTTTTGAAAAAGTTTGTAGTAAATGCCTATGGAATTTAAATCCTAAAAGGGGTATATATCTCACCTATTTTTAATGTGGTAGATTTGTATCCATAATATGACAAACCTATAGAGAATGCCAAATATATCACTTCTAATTTTTTGATGAAATAATGGATAGTATAATTACCAAAAAAGGAAGGGGATGAAATAGAGGTAGTGATAGACTCCAAGGTGACCAAGAGAATGAGAAGCAAGATATATTATGAATATATGGTCAAGTGGAAGAACTAGACAGTTGTGGCAAGATGGATGAATGTTTTTGAGATTGCTAAGTATAGAATATTGGTTTTGGACTTAAAGAATATTCATGAGCTTTGCTCATGAAACATTTCCTATTACCCAATAAATATAATGTGGGCATTAAACCATTTTTGAAAATGGTTGATAAACCATTTCATAAACTGTTAGAAGAAAAAAAATGACACAACGAGGTAGATAATAATCTAAAATGACTAGGGGGTTGAAGAAAAATGACATGAGGAGAAAAGAACGATGGGAAAGGATAAAGTGAAACAAATAAAATAGCAGATGGAGGAACAAAGGAGAAGAGAGAAAAAGAAAAGAAAAATAGAGCAATATGAGAGAGTTGACATGGGAAGATAGGCTTGGAATGGTAGGCTTCAAGAAAGAAGGAAGGAGCTAGAGAACTCTATCATGAAAATTCTAAGAAACATTTGCATTGTAGTATATTTATGTCGATAACAAGTTTTTGAATTTGCCTTCACTACCCTCGGTATCAGCCTTCCGAATGAATTTAATTAATTATAAATATGTGCTTTCTAAAGGGGAAAATGTTTGGTGGGAAATAGATGTAATGTTGATTTCTAGTATGATCCCTAGCTACTTGATGATCCCTTAGTTTTGACGCCTGAACTGGCAATTGTTGAAGCCTCTTACAGAAGACTATTTGGTTCCAAAGTGTCAAAATTTATTGTTGTTCTCTTGGATTATAGAAAGTGGAGATATCTTAATCATCCTAATTTATCTCTAGAGGAAAATAGTGCCCTCAAAATAATTATTGATATTTTAAATATTTATGTACTTAAGTTGGAGCTTAATGATGATTATTTCCGCTGGAAGGCAGATTCCTCTGGTTATTTTTTTGTTAAATCTACTTTCAAGTTGATTGAGAACCTGAGCCCCCTTGATCCCTATATAACCTAGTTTGATGTAAAGGTTTGATACCTAAGTTCAATATTTTTCTTTGGTTGGCATTGCAACATAAGGTACTTATCCTGGATAACCTTCGAACTAGGGGCTTGATCTTGCCCAATCACTTTTATCTATGTGGTGCCAATGAGAAATATCTGCTTCAACTTTTCAATATTAGTTAGTTCTATAGGGAAGTATTTGGTTCCTTCTTTGGGTTGTTGGACATATCTTGTATCCCTTCCTTACCCTTTTCGACCTCCTAGCTCAATGGATTTCCCTCTTCACCTCCCAATGCCTTTGCATGTTCTAGGTTTTTAGGCTTTTCCATCTTCTTTGGGGAGTCTGGGAGGAACAAAATCAATGAGCATTTAATAATATATCTAATTCGGTTGATTTTTTTTGTTCCAAGAGCATTGCTGTAATTATGGAAAATGTGATCTTTTTCTACCCAAAATCTAAACCTAAGGACTCAAAGCTAGAGTTGGAAAGGGTGTTGGGCTTCCAAACTTTTTTTTAGCTTGCTTTGTCTATTGTAGCTAATCCAAGATCAAATATTTGGAATCTTCCACTTATTGATTGGATTATGTTAAACTTCGATGGTGCCTCGAAAGATAATTATGGTAGAGCCAATGTGGGGGTCATCCTTAGGAACCATAGGGGTGAAATCCTACTGGTCTATGCTAAAATATTGGGTATTAACACCAGCTAGTTTACAGAAGTTAGGACCTTTTAATGAGGTATCCAACTGGTAAGTTCATTGGGGTATCCAAAAGTCATCATAGAAGGGGAGTCCCTCATCACCATTAATCATATGAAAGGGTCCCCCTAGTAATATCTCTATGGTGAACATTATCCTTGAAGATAAAAGATACATTATTCTCTACGAGGATGTCATTTATCAACACATATTTTGAGAAGGTAATAAGTTAGCTGACTTCATGGTTAATTTGGGTGTGGACCAAAAAAAATTATGCATATGGCAAAAAAATTCCCTCAGGGCTTGACAATCTTGGAGGAAGCCAAGCCCCTTGTTAAGGAAGTGGAGCAAGGATAGTTTTTGTTCCTTATGCTTTTTATTTAAGTTTCTTCCTCTTTGAATTGTGTCTCTCAACATAACTCAAGAGGAGTTTTAGAATATGATTTGGACATGAATCTCTCTTGGTTGTCTCAATCCAGGATTATATTTTTTTAATAATCGAAATTCAAGGATTGGATGGCACAAGAAAAAGGAAACTCACATGGAAAAACTCCCCTCGTGCAAGCTCTTCATCACCCTTTCTCTTGAAGTTTAGGTAATTGGAACATGTAATATTTGTGGGGCTGAAGATGGGAAGTGGTGTCGATTGGGTCATAGACACAAGGTAGAATCAAGGATTATTAGGCCCTCTTGGATATTGCATGTGTCACCTGCATTGAATATTATCCCATGTCACAACGCTAGGAGCATGATTCTATGGGATGATCTTGGGCCCCTTCATAACAATGATATTTTCAATATATAGGAAAGGCCTAGATCATGTCCTCACTATCAAGCCCCTCATTGGAGTGTGATCACTACCACTTCCAAAATTAATCTAAGTATCTTCCTTTACCCAAAAGTAGTTTCTAAGCAATGTGAGGTCCCCTGGTAGACCAAAATTTTGTTAAGTGATTATATTTAAGAGAGAGAATCATGGTGGTTCATTGAGAGGTCAAGGTATGTTATTATTAGGGTTATGCATAAGGGGTAGTACCAAAAAAGTAATTATAAAAATTTGGCAAATCAATGCGAATCATGTCTAAACTAGGTTGTGAATTTTTCAAAATTTTGTAGAGAAATTATCAAAAATTGTTAATTGTTTTAAAATTTTGTAAATTATCAAAATTTGGGAGAAGGTGAGTGGCAGAAGGTGGGTGGTAAAATGTGACTGGCATAAGGGGACTGGTATAAGGTGACTAACAGAAGGCAACTGGTAGAAGGTGAGTGGTAGAAGGTGACTAGTAGATGGTGACTGGAAGATTGCGACTAGCAGATGATGATTAGAAGATGGTGATTGGTAGAAGGTAATTGGTAGAAGATGACTAGCTAAAGGCAACTGGATAAAGGTGACTGGTAGATGGTGACTAGCAGATGGTGATTGGCTGAAGGTGACTGGTCGATGACGACTGGTAGAAGGTGACTAGCTGAAGGTGACTAGTAGATGGTGACTGATAGATGGTGATTGGTAGATGGTGACCATAAAATATCATCAATAAGAAGCTGCTATATGCCCTATACTCTACCATATGTGACGCATCCACTAAATTTAGCCATGTAGACTTCTATAAATAGAAATGTAGGGTCATTTTTTACTTTTCCTAGAGCGTTTTCTAGAGTATTTTCATGACGTTTTATAATATTTTCCATAGCTGTTTCAGAGTGTTTTCAAATGTTTTTTAGATCATTTGTAGACTATTTTCAAAGTGTTTCTAGAGTATTTTCATATGGTTTTCAGAATGTTTTAGACAATTTTTAGTGCAAAAATGGCTAGCTCATCCTCTCCTCTACCTTTGAAAGTGTCATTCAAGAACTACTTTTACCCCAACATTAAGAATATTTTTGGCACTCCTATAAGAGATTCACAATGGGTTTACAACTCTAGAGTCATAGGAGTAATCAATATGCCACAGTTCAACACCAATATCTCTCTGATGCAAAGGATTGTTAGTTGCTACGACCAAGATGAGTCCATTATTCACATCAAAGTGGATAACAAGGATATTATTTGTTTGTGAAACCCTCACATGTACAGTGACTAATATGGCTACCTATGTATGATCACCTAGTGAAAAACCAATACACCTTGATCAAAGAAGACAAATGACTGCTAGCATCCAAATACGGTGTCCATTCAGACAATTTGAAAGATATTTTTTAAATTTAGTTTTTATTTTTCTGCATTTTTGATGTATTGTAGTTTTCATTTTCTAATAATATTCTCCCTTTTGTAATTTTCATTTTCTAATAATGTTCTCCCTTTTTTTTAGTTAATTTTCTAAGTCGAAAATGGGTTTAAACATTTCTAATGTTGGAGATAAATATCTTCATGTTTGCATTGAATTTTTCTAGGCAAGACTTATTTTACAGGGGTGACCTACAAAAATGTCATTTTGGGTATTGGTCTATTTGGTTCGATGTATTGTTGGTGGTAGATTTTATTGGTTCACACACATTTTGAATCGTGTTAAATAGGATATTCTAAACACCCAAAAATATAATCTTCTTATGTAGTAACAACCAATAACTTTGTTCTTTCTCTTTTTAATAAAGCATATTTCAATATTAAAAATAGCCCTCCTCCAACTGCATTGCACCCAAGCTTGATGGCTATTGGTGACAGAGGATGAAATGCAGGTAAAATTATTTTTTGGAATAATCTATGTTTTCTTTCTTTCCAATCAATCTTGTTATTTTCTAATTTTATTTTGAAAGCAAAAAAAGTAGCTCAATCTTCTAGTAAAAGGGATGTTGCCTTTAGGATTCAAGAAGCGTCTGTCAATTCTGACACGCAGTCACAATCATCACCAGTAACTACCTCAATATCCATGAAATATTCGAGATTTCATGATGATCAACATACACCTACGACTCCTATTAAATTTTGGACATGTTACAATTGATGTTGAAGAAGTAACCTCCATCTCACAAGGTAACCTTATTATTCAAAAGTATTAATTAAAATGATGTATTTTAATGATTTAAAATTATATTTAGTTTGAGAAAATATTTAAATATTTTTATAGTAAGGGAAAATGGTTGCATCATCAATGGGTGCAGAGTCTGAGTTTGGTATGTTTGGTTAAAATTAATCTCTTTTTATGGCATTATATTTTACACTAGTTTTAATTTATAGTTTTATGTGAAATTTTGCAGACACATCGGTTACATTCAAAAGACTAAAAAAAAGATACCTCCACCATCTGCACACCATAAAATGCACCCACAACAAGTGCCACAACAAGTCCATCCACAATAGGTACCACCAATGGTGAGGAACCAATCTTGCATGCATGGGAAATAGTTCCTCACACCACCACCTCTAGGAAGCAGAAGTATTACTAGGACACGCATCGTGCCTTAGTCTAATATTTTAGTGTTATCAAAATTTTCCCTCAGAAATTTCTCAAATAGGTAGAGCGCGTCTCAAATACCCTTTGGGAATCTTGATGATGATTTTATTTATCAGGATACGAATCCTAAAAATTTCCCATTAAAGAAAAGTGATGTGCTTCAAGGTCCATAGAGCCATCATGAAGTAGAAGAGAATGTTGAGGTAGATGCCATCGGAGTTTCCTCTTCCCCCCAGCAAGTCACCACCCATAATCATCTAAATGATGATGATAAATTTATTTTTTTAGAAAATGTTTTATTAGCTAATAGATGTAAAAATACAATTAATGATAGTCTACTTGTATATATTGACAGTTTAAAAGGTTCGGAATATCGGGCCAAGGTTTTGATAAAATAAATAAATTCCCGATACAAGAATTTTTCAAATAGAAAGGAGCTATTTTCAAAGGTGGAGAATGAGCCACAAAAGCTTGATGCTTTGTTACATAAATCTAAATTTGTCACCGTGTAGGTCGAGTCTACATATAATGATGAAATTATGAGCATAAGATAAATTGATTAGAAAACCTCAATGTTAAGGTCTAGGCATATTTCAATGAATAGGCAATAGATAAGAAAAAAGTAGCAGTTGCAAAAACTGCAAGACTCACCACTTATGTAAGTTTTACATATAATTTTCTTTCTAATATATATATTTTTTATAAATATTAACCTTTTTCTCTTCTATTTTGCAATCTAATTTTCAGAACTTAAAGACGCAAGTCAGTGCCATGAAAACATTGATTAAGACTGCAAAAATTAGTGTGACTAATGCTATTGAAGTGAAGAAAAGATTAAAATTCACTGTCAGAGAAAATTATTGGCTAAAGAAGTTTATCATGAAATAAGGGTCTGGATGTGGAGGTAGTCTTAAAATAAAATGAGAAAGAACTAAGTGCACCTTTTAGATAAAATCCATTGAAAGAATAAGGTTTATTGCTATTAGGGATAAACACTAAAACTAAAATTTTGGTAAGGGATGGTGCATTGGAAGCAAAGAATATTGAGCAAGATCTAGCTGAACCTCCAGGTACCATGCAGAAAGAAAAGTAGATGATTGTTGCTTTTTTATTGAGGAGAAACCAAACATGTTGCATAGTTTTTTTGTAAATTGTAAAAGAATGGTATATTTTTGAAATTAATAAAAGAGACAATTTCCAAAAATTTTGTATTATATTTTTAAAATTTTGTTTTAAATATTGTGATGTTTTGATTAGTTATGTGGATGCAATAAATGTTCTTTTATGTTTTATGAAATAATTTGAAATGACTAAAATGCAACACAAATATTTACTTTTCCATAAATGGTTTATACAATAAAAATCTATTAAATAATTTAAATATCATAGAATAATAATCCAATAACAAGGCTTAAATAACATGATATACAAAATATCCAATAACACACCTATGATATAAAAAATAATCTAGTATTCCATAATCAACATATTTGTAATCAAATAATCCAATTTTATTAAAATATACATAATAAATTAAGAGGGCTATGATATACATAATATCCAATAGCACGTCTAATCTCATATTATATGATTAATGATATCAAAAAATACATGTCTCAAATTATAATCAAATATCAATATTCTGTAGAAAACTGATAACATAATATGTGAAATCTATTTAAATGAAAACATCCTTTCATTATAATGCTAAAAGTATGAACAAACTCTTTTTAGATTGTACAAAATATTATGTACTCATACCCAAAAAATTTGTCATCACAGTGTGATCTGTGTTACCATTATCCTCATCATCATGAGTATTCATGACACCTCTTCTCTCTGCTTGAGATTTCTAATATTCCAAAGATCTTTCATAAGGAAACTTCTCCACCTCATAGGTCGACACATATACTCTCAAACAAGTTTTCAAATTTTTGTCCAACCTATTTCAAAATTTAGATTTTACATATGATAATGCACTAAATACTCTTTCAACTTCCACAGATCCTAAAATCATTGTTTGACATAATTTATATAAATGAAAACATTCATTCATAGTATGTTGTAAGATACTACTGGAATGTAATCCTTTCCACAAACGTGAAATAGAACCTATTTCATGATGGTTAGTGAATTGTGAAACTTGAGAAAATATTATCGTTGCAAAACAGTTTTATTATTTTGCCAAAAGATCTTTCTTGAGAATGCCATTGATTTCAATACCATTTACTACAACATTAGTGAAATAGCTAGCAAGAGTGCCCATGTATTTGAGAAACAAATTATTTATAGTTTGGTATTTATTACAAGGATCCCAAAATATCAGGTTAACCACACCCATAGCCTCAAGCAATTCATATTTTTAAAAATGGTCTCTTATTTATTTTGTCAATGATTCTACTATTTGTTTCAGTTTAATTTTTGTATCATGTACAACTACATGAAATCTATTGTATGTTATGGGTATTTTTTTAATTTTATTTGTAGCTGTATCAATCCACTGACTAAAATAATACATAGATGATCATTTATGTTGAACTTCAAAAAGTTTTGAGGATCATTCATGTTTGTCAATGCTCTCCAACTCTCAAACATGGGATCTATAAGACTTTGACCAGACGCATACATCGTATCAATATATATGTAATTTTTTTCTCACCCTGATGAAATCCACAAGATAAATCGATCTTTGTTGTGCAATTTTAATCAAAGTATTCATTTATTCCAACATTGGAATAATACCACCCAATGTGAGAAGTGTTTCAAAGTCATTCAAAATAGAAAATCTTTAGCCTTATCAATTGCCCTACGATTTGCATGCAACCTTGCCAAGGATTGACATTATTTGAAAAATATATATACCGGTTGATGCATCGAAATCCACCTAGTATATACATATTTTAAGAGTTTTTTACCTTCAGTAACTCCTAGTGCAAACTGTTAAAACTCTAAAAATCAGTTTGGACTACGCGAAAAATAATCGTGAATTTCACGAACAAGCTCTTCTACTCTTACTACATTTGTAAATGTATCCACATTTTTGTATGCAAGATACATTCTATGATCCATGCAATGAATAGGGATCAAATATGGGGTAAAAGATGTTTGTAGTCAAACACAAAGACCATTATTGTATCCTTGCATTGTAGTAGAACCATCAACTTTGAAACATATTAACTTAGTGGCTATTTCCATTTCATTCATTCTTGTTATTTCCTTTAAACTAGTTTCAACAACATTGTAAATACTTTTAGCATTGCAATTTTCCACCATCTTGCGTACTCCAAGTAAATGAGGTTGCCTTAAATGATTTTCCAATGTGTAAACATGCATGCAAATCCAAGATGTATTGTCAATAGTAGTTACCTCATCAATCAAAAGTGAAATGAATTTAATTTTTGACTTTCTCTTTGAGGTCATCCTACTCAACCAATGACAGATATTTTGCAATTTTCCAACCACTTTGATCTGACCAATGGGCACTAGGAAGGTTATACACATTAGCAAGTTGAAATAGATATTTATAATCAACGAAATTAGAAATAGGTACCCTTTTTAAGAATAATGTGTACAACAACAAACTGTAAAATTTTTGAAGCTAAAGTGAACTTATTCATTTTTTGAAATTGGGCTTGAATCGTTGCACCTTTCTCAACCAAAGTTTGCTTTTGTTTCATTTATTTATCATATTATTATGCATATCTAATATGTGTGTACTTTGATTCATTCTTCCACCCATAATTGTTTTGTATTGTTCCATCACTTTCTTTTGTTTTTATATAAAATTTTCCATAATGTTTTTCTACTGTATCTTTCTTAACTTGCAATCTATGATCCTTTATGTGTTTCCAAATACAAATTACGCATCTCAATTCTATTATTTCTTCAATACTATTATTTGGTAGAACTGGCTCAAAAATTAAAATTTTTGATACCCAATCAAGTTGAAATGGTTTGTTAATTGTCCACTTAGATAACCTTTCACATTTATGTTTTTTAGAAGAAGATTCTTCGAAAGTAGGGACTGTATGAGAACTATTATTTTCTTTTCCATTTGGCATGTTAGTTTTAGGAATCTCTTCATGTTGTTGCATTTCATTAAGAAAATTTTCATCTGTGGACTTTTCATTATCGGGGATATGTGGAAGTGGAGGCATATCAGGGTCAATAGTATTTTTTGTAAAGATAATTTTTGCATATCATTATTGCATTTAAAAACATACCTTCTATTAAAAAATATAGATAACAATGGACAAACCCATCAACCAAAAATCACCCTTATTAATGAATAAAGACATTATATATAATAAAGAACACAAGCTTATACTGAGAGGGGGGTGAATAGTATAAGACTTAACCAATTAATAATTTTAACTTTAGATAGCAGAGGCATCAACACAACATTAATCAAGACATAAAGCATCACACATTGAAGACCCATTTTACTGTGGTTCACCAAGAATGGTTGGGCTACATCCACGGATAAAATATTTCACCAAATTTTATCAATCCAAATTCTGGGAATACCTTTCCTGATTACAATGTTTATGGGCACCAACCCAAAGGAGATACCAATATCCTAATCTTGAGTTCATGGGCACCAACCCACAGGAGACACCAATCCCCTAGCTCTGCTTTGGCTGGTGATCCTCTAGAAGACCTCTGCCTCCGCTGCCCTTAGCAAATGGAACTCTATCCATAGAATACACCTATCCTCCCTACTCTGGCTAGAGACCTCTGTCCTCAACTCTATCACCTCCAAATTTGGTCCTCGAATTTGCACTAAACACAGTCCTTTAGTCTAGCATAAATGTCCTCATTCGTCTTTGCCTGTTGCACTCACTCTGCACGCTTCGACATCAACTTGCCACTTCTATGCTCTTGCGCTCTTTCGACTACATCTCACACACTTCAATGCACATTCGACTATCTCGCCAATTCACCTCAACTCTCCAAACAACCCTCATTTTATACTAACACTTTCAAGATCAAAACCTTGATCTTAGTCGCCTGCCCAAACCTAAATGACATCGACTGCAAACCCTAAACTATGTCAGCTACAAACCCTAATCATTGTCGGCTCACATTTAACTTTGTTGGCCTCAACTGCCTCTGCAACTCTCCTATAGCTTCTGTCGTGAAACTACAACATGTTATGATATCGCGACACCTTTGCAACCATATACTGTCTTTTGGCTTTTGTCATGATATCGTGACATTTTAGCCTTTGTCGACTTCAACTAAGTTCTTGTCGCGATATCGTGACACTTTTGACTTAGTCAGCATCAAATTTGCTTTTGTCATGAAATCATGACACTTCTCCTATAGAAGACCTGCATTCTTTTTCTATCATGAAATCATGACACTTTCTCCAACCGAACGCTACCATCTCAATCTATGATGAGGGCATCTAATTAAGCATAGTTATTCTTTTATTATATCCTAGGTTATATTTTTATTTACCACTTACCATGTGAGTTAATCCTCACGTAGGTTGTGGCTTGGTTTAGTTAATAGTTGGCACTATTAAGTTGTTAGCGAACTTTAGGATTAAGTTAGCCAAAGTATTTTATTTTGCCTCCCTATTTTAGCTCCTACGTGATTTGTGCGAGGAGTTACGAATTTAGGGCATATGGTTTGTATTTGGCATTTGGGTGCCTACTTAAACCCTAGAACTATCAAATAAACATTAGCTTGAATTTAATTACTTCTCGCCCTTCGCATTGGTATCAGAGCCGATCGATCGATCGGGCTCCTTGAGTGGTTAGAATTTCTCTCGAAATTACACCACTTCGTGCTTCGCTTCAATTGCTGGCCCTGACACGGCACCAGACGACTTCTATATCAGATCTGCTACTGGAGTGGACCAGGCAGACCTGTGGACAATCGACAACTAGGTGGCGATCCCCAACTTGGCCACGGATCGAACACAGTGACCAGCTAGCTCGACGCAGCAGACTAGAGGTGACGCTACCTACACCCGCACAACGATTTGGACCGAAACAGGAGACACCCTGACGCATGCAAAATCACTGTGAAGCAAAACGTTTGCTTGCTGTTAACCCTAACGGTCTAGGGCTTATTCCATGGGCGAAGAAGGCGTTTGCGCCAGGAATTGAACACCAGAAAGAGAAAGGAAATCTTGTGTCGAGCGTCGTCGACGAGGCTCGATCGCGACACCTAACTGTTCCTCAGCCGTCTTCACACGCGCCCCCATCTTCGCTGCTAGAGGGACCCTCCTGCATTTTCGCTGCCAGAGAAAGGATCCGTCTGCAGTGACCGACCCACGCTGACTCGCAAGCAGATCTGCGTTTCAAGCGACAGTTCTGACGGATCGCATATACTCGTCGTTGACAGCCGTTTTGGCCCTGTTTATGAGTTCCACTGCAAACGACAAGGGCTTGTTCGCCAGCAGCCCCGCCTTGGTCTTCGCACAGGCAAAGCAGATTGCATTGCCATAGTACCCCGCGGGAGCGACGGCTCGAACCTGGATCGGGCGTTCAGCGGGAATATAAATCGAACGTCCTGTTTCGAAGGCAGATTGAAGGCCCTCGTCCTCATCCGCCACAGACAGGCCGATAACACCTCGAACGTGGTGCTATTTACTCGTTCCCCCGCCGCTGCCACCTGCTTCTTCAGCGACGCGATCTCCCGCGGCCCGAAGAAGAAGGAATTGTGGCTCATGTAGTGCGTATTTTAGATCGTGCAGTCCGCCTGAGTTCGCATCGGCATTCGAAAAGGCATGCCCGCAGGTGTTTCCTTTCCAGGAGGCGTCATTGTGTTCTGCGACAGTGTCTTACACGCTTACTTTTTGTGCTATCAATTTAATTTATTAAATTAATTACTTTTAAAATTGTTTAATTTAATTAAACATTTATAATTGCATACTCTTTGCAATTCATGACTTTCAAAAGCATTATAAAGCCTAGAGGCCCAGTATTTTGCAAAATTTTGTAATCACCCACACATTGGGGAAAGAGTGTTTTAAAAAAAAAAAAAAAAAAAACTTGCCTAAGAGGCAACAAATTGTAAAGCTTACAAGGCTTATTGTGCTTGGAACTCATAGCACTCATTGTAAATTGCCCTGCGAGGTAAAAATTTTGTAACTCTTTAAACCTCCTGGCTTACACTAGAGGTCAGATGGCTGCTAGTTTAGCAGAACAAGTTGCTGCCATAGCTGACATTGTTAGCCTCTTGGCTGACAAGGTTCAATACATGACTGGGCCTAATCCACCTAATCCAGCTCCCGAACCTCGACATCAAATTAGATGTGAAGTTAGCATTTATAATGGATCTCGAGATCCAGATGTCCTCAATAGCTGGATTCTCGATATGGATACCTGGTTCGATTACAGCAAAATTAAAAAATATGACCAAGTTGCGTTTGCAAAATTGAAACTTTCTGGCATTGCTAAAGTTTTGGTACAGGATTGTCAAAACACCCAGGATCCCATAGACACTTGGGATGACCTGGTCACAGCATTGAAGGATACATTTTATCCTTCCAATTTTTCTGAGGATTTGGATTTCCAATGGCTTCGTCTGAGGCAAGGACACAACATGAGTGTTCAAGATTACATTGGGAAGTTCAATAAATTAAGGATTCTCAATAGCATCCTTGATCCCACTCCTAAACTTATCAACAAGTTTAAGAGTGGATTGCAAGATCAACTCTTTAGAGAATTGAAATACGCACCTTGTGCCACTTTGAATGAGGTCTATAATAAAGCACAATTGGAAGAAGAGAAAATTGCTATGAAGTCAGGGGCCTCATCCAAGTTACCCAAACAAGGACCACCACAGCAGCAGTCCGACAAGGCTTCAACAAATTCTTCTTCTTCTACTTCTCCTTCTTCTTCTTCCCCCTCTTCTTATAATTGGAAAAAGTTTTGTAATTATTGTAAGATACGAGGACACAATGAAGCTGAATGCTTCAAAAAGAAGAAAAATTTGTTGGCACAACCTCAACAGGAGGCACCACAAGATGGGCCCATTGAGTATATAGGAGAAGATATTGAGTATCCAGAACTTCAAGGGAAACTAAACCAAGTGACCCTCCTGCATCAACAAAAACATAGGGAGAGTTTGTTCTTCACACGAGCCCATCTTCTTCCCAACTTTTCTATGAGTTGCATCTTCGACAATGGCTCCACGACCAATCTCATTTCTCAAGATGTGGTTGATCGCCTCAAATTGCCAGTCGAACCCCATCCTTCTCCCTATTCACTTGGATGGAAGGATGAGGGAACTACTTCTGCAATCACTAAACGTTGTACTTTGTCATTTGCCTTTGGTCCACACTATGTGGATCGAGTCACCTGTGATGTGACTCCCATGGACTTATGTGGAATGATTCTTGGACAACCTTATCAATATGATAAGAGAGCTTCCTATGATGCTTATCATAAAACCTATTCTTTGCATCATCAGAATAAGAGCTTTCTTATATGTAATATTCCTCATACACATTTTTTGGCATCTTTACCAAGAATGTCTTTAGTGTCATGGCCAAAAGAAACTTGCCCTTCTGTTCTTAAAGAGAATATTTCATCTCCAGCCTCAGTGCCTCCTCCTGTTGTAAAAGCATTGGAGTCCAATGCTTATTGAGTGGGGAGGTATGATGAGGGCATCTAATTAAGCATAGTTATTCTTTTATTATATCCTAGGTTATATTTTTATTTACCACTTACCATGTGAGTTAATTCTTACGTAGGTTGTGTCTTGGTTTAGTTAATAGTTGGCACTATTAAATTGTTAGAAAACTTTAGGATTAAGTTAGCCAAAGTATTTTATTTTGCATCCCTATTTTAGCTCCTACGTGATTTGTGCGAGGAGTTACGAATTTAGGGCATATGGTTTGTATTTGGCATTTGGGTGCCTACTTAAACCCTAGAACTATCAAATAAACATTAGCTTGAATTTAATTACTTCTCGCCCTTCGCAATATATCATGAAATCGTGATGCTTTCTCTTCCTCGCAATCTTGTCTGCTTGCACTAGCAAAAATGGAACATGTCACAAAATCACGATGGTTTCACCTTTGAGCTCTTCCTCCTTGAATTTGTCACAAAATCACGACACTTCTAGCTTCCATATGGTTTCTTTATAGCCTGTCGTGAAATCGCGACGCTTTAAGCTTCCATACGACTTCTCTGCAACCTGTCGCAAAATCATGATGCTTCTCATTTCAGAATCTTCCTTTTGCTGCATGTCATGAAATCATGACAGTTCTTACTTGGAACATTTTCATCTACAGCATGTCACGAAATCGTGACACTTTATCTTGCTTCCACTTTATCTTCTGACTTGTCGCGAAATCGCGACACTTTTTCTCCTTAGTGCTTTTCTTTTCTTCGGGTCACGAAAACCCGACGTGTCATGATATCGTGACACTTTTTCTCCCAGACTCTCTCTCCTAAATTATGTCATGAAATTGTGACACTTTTTCTTTCAGACTCTCTCTCCTGCAACATGTCATGAAATCGTGACACTTTTCGTCCATTCAACCTTGCAATATGTCACAAAATTACGACATTTCTAACTCGAACATTCTCTCTCCTCTTTGAGTCATGAAACCGTGACATGTCGCAATATCGTGACACTTTTCTAACTTGCTTTCTCTCTCCTGCTTGAGTCACAAAAATGCAACATGTCACGATATCGCAACACTTTTCTAACTTGCTTTCTTTCAAACCTGTCATGCTGAAACCTTCATCAAAACAAATTGTTTTACATCAAATCAAATTCCTTCAAAAGATTCTTGACATCAATGACAACTTATACACTTTAGCAAATGCAATTACCCAAAGTACCCAAAATTTCCAACAATCTCCCCCTTTGTCACTGATGGCAAACCTTTATTGAAAACATGTCTCAAGAGCCAAAACTGAAACCAACTGAGCTAACAACTAAGAAACTGTGCCCACAACTGAGAATCTACCTTTGAAGTTTTGCTCCCCTTGACTTGAAGCTTTCCTCTTCACTTGAAGCTCTCCCCCTTACTCATATCTCTCCCCCTTTGTCATCAATGGCAAAGGGTCACCTTTGGGGCTCGAGACTAAGAATGAGCCTCTTAGCTTGGTACCTCCCCCACCTCTTGATGAGGTGATTAATTCTAGGGTGGGAATACAACTCCCAATTTCTCCCTTAGATACTCAAACGTATATCTTGGAAGAGGTTTGGTAAAGATATCTGCAATCTGCTCTTTAGTAGGTACATACTCTAGATTGACCTACTTGTCTTGCACTTTCTTCCTTAGAAAGTGATACTTGATGGAAATATGCTTTGTCCTTGAGTGCATTACCAAATTTTTGGAAATATTTATGGCACTCGTATTATTGCAAAATATGGAGATGGTTGTTCATGCTTGACTTTGAAATCTTCCAAGGTGGTTTTCATCCATAAAACCTGTGTACACCCAACCACTGCTGCTATGTATTCAGCCTCTGCTGTAGATAAGGAAACTGAAGGTTGTTTCTTACTTAGCCAAGAAACCAAACTCTTTCCCAGAAAGAATGCTCCACCACTAGTGCTTTTCTTGTCATCAGTACTACCTGCCCAATCTGCATCTGTATAGGCCATGAGGGTGAAATCATCACCTTTGGGATACCAAAGCCCAAAGTCCATAGTGCCCTTCAGATATCTAAATATCCTCTTAACTGCTGTAGCATGAGAATATTTTGGAGCTACCTGAAATCTTGCTACTAACCCAACTGCCTACATGATATCTGGTCTGGTAGCTGTAACATATAATAAACTGCCAATCATTGATCTGTACAACCTCTGATTTGCCATTGGAGATTCATCGTATTTACTCATCTTTTGCACCCTATAATCATTGGAGTACATACTGGTTTGTTGTCCATCATCCCAAATTTCTTCAACATTTCTTTGATATACTTTCCTTGAGAGAGAAATACACCATCTTTTGATTGAGCAATTTGAAGACCTAAAAAGAATGACGACTCTCCAATCATAGACATCTCAAATTCCTTCGCATGGTGTTAGCAAAATCTTTGCACATCCGAGTATTATTTCCCCCGAAAATAATATCATCAACATAGACAACCATAATCGAGCATATCATCACCTTCATCATTAATATACAAATTGCTATCTGCCACACCTTTCCTGAAACCTTGCTCATGAAGATAACTGTCAAGTCTTGAGTACCACGCCCTTGGTGCTTGCTTTAACCCATATAAGGCCTTTTTTAGTTTACACACATAGTCTGACTATTCTATGAGAGACACTCCTTCTGGCTATTCTATGTAGACTTCTTCTACCAACACCCCATTTAGAAAAGTTGACTTTACATCCATTTGATATACCTTGAATGATTTGAAGCTTGAAAGGGCCAAAAACATTCCGATAGCTTCAAGACGAGCAACAGGAGCGAACATCTCTTCGAAATCAACACCTTCTACTTGAGCATAACCTTTGCGGACTAACCTAGCTTTGTTTCTGACAATCTTTCCATCCTCATTGAGTTTATTTTTGAATATCCATTTTGTGCCAATGACATTTTTGTCCTTAGGTCTTGGAACCAAATCCCAAGTTTCACTTTTCTCTATTTTATTTAGCTCTTCATCCATTGCTTTTACCCAAAATTTATCTGCACATGCTTCACTAAAATCTTTTGGCTCAATCTGAGATAATAATGAAACATTTGTAGAATCGTGTGAAGGAATGAATCTTCTTCTTGTTTGCTCGTTGTTTGGATCACCAATGATCAAATATTTGGGATGATGTTTCGAACATATCATGAAGGAGTTTTGGGAAGCGATTGTTGTCTTTCCTCTTCTTCATCTGAAACCTCTCTGAATTCTTCTTAACAAATTTCATCACTGAGTTCCTTGACTGGTTCTCTTATCCTTGTCTTTTCATCAACTGTTACATTTATGCTCTCTACGACTGTATGCATTATTTTTTTGAAGCATCTGTAGGCCTTGCTTCTGCTGGAATATCCAAGAAAGATTCCCTCATCACACCTACGATCAAACTTACCCATATTTTGATCTTCCCTTCTGATGAAGCACTTACTCCCAAACACTTTGAAGTATTTTATTGTAGCTGGTCTTCCTTTCCACAAATCATAAGGAGTTTTATGATGATTGACTCTAAGTTGGGCCCTAGTGATAATATAGACTGCTGTATTGACTGCCTCTTTCCAAAATCCATCTGAGAGTTTCAGCTCATTTAACATAGCTCTAGCCATATTTTCAATAGTTCTGTTTTTACTTTTAACTACTCCATTTTGTTGAGGAGTTCTTGCTGCTGAATATTCTCTTTTGATTCCTTGTTGCTCACAGTATTCCACAAATTCATTTGAAGTGAACTCTCCTCATCTCGTCCGATCTTAAGCATTTGATTCTCTTTTCGGTCTCATTTTCAATCATTTCTTTGAAAGCTTTAAATTTTTCAAAAGCTTCGATTTTTCTTTGAGAAAAGTAACCCAAGTCATTCTAGAATAATCATCTATAAACAACATGAAGTAGCTTTCTCCCTAAATGCTCTGAGTTCCGGTGGGGCCACATAAATCAGTATGAATAAGATCCAATGGTTTTGAAGAAGTATACCCTTTTGATTTGAAACTAGTTCTAGTCTGTTTTCCATGTTGACAGGGACCACAAATGATATTATGGGGCCTTTTTATTTTGGGCAAGTCTTTAACTGCTTCCTTGTTACTAATATTGACAAGATTATCAAAGCTCAAATGCCCCAATATTTTATGCCATATCCAACTCTCATCTTCTTGAGTTAGAAAAAAAATTTCTCTTTTTATCTCACTCAGCATGTAAAGATTGTTTGGAGTCCTCATAGCACTCGCAATGAGTTTTCCATTTTTTTCTTTACTTATCTCACATCTATCTGAAAATAAAGATACTATGTGCCCTTGATCACAAAGTTGACTCACACTTAGAATATTATGTCTTAGGCCTTCTACATAAAGCACATTTTCTATTTTGGATTTCCCATCCAAACTAAGAGTCCCTTTACCACAGATTTTAGCTGACCTATTATCTCCAAAGCCGATCTGTTCCTCGGTTTGTTTGTTTTAAGACCAAAAATTTTTCCTTTTCACCAGTCATATGTTTTGAACAACCACTATCAAGATACGATTTTTATACTTTGTCTTGAGCATGAAAGCGGTTTGAACTATCATTGACTTAGATTTGATCTCATTTTTCTTTTTAGTGAACTCAAGGCTAGATCTATCCAAAATACACATCCTTGCTATATGCCCAAAATTCTTGCACTTGTAACACATGAAATTTTTATTCATAAGAGGTGCAAAAGAGTTAACATTTTCCTTACTATGGCTTTTCAAGTATTTATTGCAATGCATAGCTTTGTGACCAAAATTCTTGCAGGAAAAACAATAGCCATGGAAAGTATTAAGTAACTTTTTTTGATGCCTTGGATGATTGTTCTTCTTATGACCAAATGGAATCCACCGCTCTTCAAGATGAAGATTGGTCTTGCTCGAAGACCATATTTCATGAATAGTGATACCATCCTTCTTTTGCTTTTCATACGGAGTATTCTGTCTGAGAGCCAATTGTTCCAACTTCACTCTAAGAGACATAACCTCTTCTTCTAGTTTCTCGCAATCAACTTCCTTTCCTTTTAAAGCCTCTATCAGAACCTGTTCAACCTTCTTTCCTTCTTCAACTAGAATTTTGAAGTCTGTAAATCTTTGAGACAATTTTGATCTTGCAATCTCTTCTTCCTGAAATTGATGCTTGAGAGCAAAATTTTCTTCCCTGAATTTCTCAAGATTTTTTAAAGCCAAGAAGAATTCACCTTTGATATCAAACTCAACCTCTTCATCTCTTTTTGAATCTGTATGTTCCTCTGATAGATCCTTATCCAAGCTGTTAGGCTCTTTCTGGAGAAACCCGCTCTGATACCAATTGAAGAACACAAGCTTACACTGAGAGGGGGGGTGAATAATATAAGACTTAACCAATTAAAAATTTTAACTTTAGATAGCAGAGGCATCAACACAACATTAATCACAACATAAAGCATCACACATTGAAGACCCATTTTAACGTGGTTAACCTAGAATGGTTGGGCTACATCCATGGATAAAATCTTTCACTAAATTTTATCAATCCAAATTCTGGGAATACCTTTCCCGATTACAATGTTTATGGGCACCAAACCAAAGGAGATACCAATCTCCTAATCTCAAGTTCATGGGAACCAACCCACAGGAGACACCAATCCCCTAGCTCTGCTCTGGCTGGTGATACTATAGAAGACCTCTGCCTCTGCTACCCTTAGCAAATGGAACTCTATCCACAGAAGACACCTGTCCTCCCTACTATGGCTGGAGACCTATGTCCTCAACTCTATCACCTCCAAAGCTGGTCCTCAAATTTTCACTAAACATAGTCCTTTGGTCTAGCACAAATGTCCTCATTTGTCTTTGCCTGTTGCACTCACTCTGCACGCTTCGACATCAACTTGCAACTTCTATGCTCTTGTTATCTTTTAGCTGCATCTCGCACACTTCGACGCACATTCGACTATCTCGCCAATTCACCTCAACTCTCTAAACAACCCTCCTTTTATACTAACACTTTCAAGATCAAAACCTTGATCTTAGTCGACTGCACAACCCTAAACTACATCGGCTGCAAACCCTAAACTATGTCGGCTACAAACCCTAATCATCATCGGCTCACATTTAACTTTGTCAGCCTCAACTACCTCTACAACTCTCCTATAGCTTCTGTCGTGAAACTACAACATGTCGCGATATTGCGACACCTTTGCAACCGTATACTGTCTTTTGGCTTTTTTCGTAATATCACGACATTTTAGCCTTTGTTGACTTCAACTAATTTCTTGTCGCAATATCGTGACACTTCTGACTTAGTCAGCATCAAATTTGCTTTTGTCACAAAATCATGACACTTTCTCCAACCGAATGCTGCCATCTCAATCTGTCGTGAAATCACGATGCTTTCTCTTCCTCGCACTCTTGTATGCTTGCACTAGCAAAAATGGAACATTTCATGAAATCGCAATGCTTTTGCCTTTGAGCTCTTCCTCTTGAATTTATCATGAAATCACGACAATTCTAGCTTCTGTATGTTTTCTTTACAGTCTGTCATGAAATCGCGACGCTTTCAGATTCCGTACGACTTCTCTACAACCTGTCACGAAATCGTGACGCTTCTCATTTCAGACTCTTTCCTTTGCTGCATGTCACAAAATCGTGACAATTCTTACTTGAAACATTTTCATCTGCAGCATGTCGTGAAATTGTGACACTTTATCTTGCTTCCACTTTGTCTTTTGACTTGTCGCGAAATCGTGACACTTTTTCTCCTTAGCGCTTTTATTTTCTTTAGGTCACGAAAACCCGATGTGTCATGATATCATGAAACTTTTTCTCCCAGACTCTCTCTCCTGCATTATGTCATGAAATTGTGACACTTTTTCTTTCAGACTCTCTCTCCTGCAACATGTCACGAAATCGTGACACTTTTTGTCCGTTCAACCTTCCTTGCAATATGTCACAAAATCGTGACATTTTTGACTCGAACATTCTCTCTCCTCTTTGAGTCATGAAACTACAACATGTCACGATATCGTGACACTTTTATAACTTGTTTTATCTCTCTTTCTTGAGTCATGAAAATGCGACATGTCACAATATCGCGACACTTTTCTAACTTGCTTTCTTTCGAACCTGTCATGCCGAAACCTTCATCAAAACAAATTATTTTACATCAAATCAAATTCCTTCAAAATATTCTTGACATCAATGACAACTTATACACTTGAGCAAATGCAATGTACCCAAAGTACCCAAAATTGCCAACATATAAAATTAACAATATACAAAAATTAATTGGTTAGTAAGTAAAGGTGTTTGTACCTTCAATTTGTGTAGATGTTGATGGTTGATTGGATTTCGAAATATTATGAAAGTATTTTACGATACTCCTTTTATCAAAATATTGGTCTCCCTTATTTCCACTACCAGCATGTGACATTTTACCTATATAAACAGAAGAGTAATATGAAAATAATTTTTAAAAATGAAAATAATTTATAAAAGTGAACTATTGTTCAAGACAATAGGATGTCTGATCTAAGCAGGCTTGATATTGGTTCCAAAATAATAGGAAAACTTTCTTATTGAGTGACCATGAAAAAAATGTTTAAAAAAGGAAAATTAATGGTTAAAGAAACTTACCAATAAATGGATTTCATTGTATGTCAATCACCTTCTATCACTTGCCTTATACCACTTGCCTTCTATCACTCATCTTGTGCCAATCAGCTTGTGCTAGTTGCCTTGTGCCAGTCACCTGATGTGATTCACCTTCTACCAGTTGCCTGATGTGAGTCACCTACTAGTTGCCTTATACCAGTCACATGATGTGAGTCACCTTCTATGATTTACCTTGTGCTAGTCACCTTATGCGAGTCACCCTATGCAAGTCACCTTATGCAAGTCATCCTATGCTAGTTGCCTAATGTGAGTCATATTGTTCTAGTTGCTTGATGTGAGTTGCCTTGTGCCAATCGCCTGATGTGAGTCACCTTGTGTCAGTCACCTTATGCCAGTCACTTGGTGTGAATTACCTTATGTGAGTCACCTTGTGCTAGTCACCTCATGCCAATCATGTTTTGTTAGTCACATTGTGTTAGTCACCTTATGACACACTTTATTATGCTTTCTTTCTCTTATTTCTTATTTTCTCTCACCTGCTTTGTATCACTCGCTATCAAAGAAAATAAATGTTTTAATTGTATTAGTGTCACTCTCATGTTAGCTAAATATAATGAGGTACAAGAGGTGAATTTGGTGGAATAATTTTTCTTTTTAAGGCAAAAATTAAGCGGGAAACCTTATGATAGCGAGGCGAATTGACCCTAAAAAAATTTGATCCCAAATTTTTTGGGTGAATGGACCGACCTCTAGGGTCCCCAAATTCACCAAATTAAAATTGTAAAAATCCTAATATTTGTGCTAATTTGCAAAATTCACCACTATGCATAACCTTGGTTATTCTTATCAGAAGGTGGTGGAGGATAGAGTGCAAATATTTTCTCATCATGAAGTGATCAAAGAAGGATGAAATAATATTATAACCCAATAGGCTAGAAGTTGATGATGATTTAAAGAAGATTCAAAAATATATGGGAATTCTCAAATTCTTGTAGAATTTTAATGGACATCACCTCCTCCTAGCCAGGCATGTGGCCCACTCTTGGAGGAATGATAAGGTTAAAGTTGGAGAGTTGGAATTCTCTATTTCTATTTAGCTAATTGTCAAAGCCATTGGTCTCCCTGTTGATGGGGCCTATCACAATAGGGATACACATTCTTTGTCCAGGGAGATGATGAATTTTATTGACATTGGAAAATCCCTTGAATATTATAAGAACAACTTTAGAAGGGGGTCTCTTAAGGATCCTTGGTTACCCTCATTGTCATGAAATATTTTACCCTAGATAAAGATCAAGAGATGATTAGAAGATTCCACATCATGTTCTTGAATCAATTTTGGAGGAAAAGAGCCATGAATGTTTCAACATTCTTATTTTATTTCTTGGAACATTTGGCTTCTAGGGTTCAAAGAGGTAAAGTGAAAAATGTTAGTGTGCGACCCCGGGAAGCACACACCCTAGCTGCCCTACTTGCAATATTGATTTATTATGTATGCTACCACTTGCACAAAATGAAAATACTGAAAGCACATGCAACACGAAGAATAAGAAACAAATAAATATGCTTTATTTATTGATATCTTGGATCCCTAGTTACAAGTTCATCCCTCTGAGGGATACCCATCATTTTGATACAAATATTTACACAAATATAGAGCAACGATCAGATATATTCCCCACAAGGGAACGGTGCATCTACGCAGGCCTCCTGGTCCCACACACAAAATTGTATGAGGGCTTATAGATGCCTCCTTCTCCAGATCTGGTCTTGGAGGGATCTTTATGCTCCTGCTACTTCAATATGGTCCTGATGATCTGCACCTGCGTTCATGAAAACAACAAAGCACGCTCAGTAGGATGGGCCACCTCTCCGAACGAGGCCTTTGTTAGTGGATCTGAATACTCATGATACTAATAATGAAATATAAACATGAACAAAATAAGAAATGCATGATAAGCTAAGGAAATATGAAATAGAAGCATAAATGAAACCAGACCTAAACTATGATCAAGCCATAAATCAAGCAATAATAAAGCTAAGCTAAAAGAAAGAGGAAATAATGCTTATGCCCTAATATGTGCCTGTGGGCCACTGTCCGAGATAGCGGCCGCGATGTGAAGCTCCCCTCCTTGTGATCCAAGGATTTGTGCACTATCCTCTTTGCCAAAATTGATGTTCAAGGGTCATCGAGTGTGTCTCCTACACTGATTGGTGGTTGGAAATGGTGAATCTGACAACTGATGCATGGGCGTAGCTCAACTGAATGGCACTCCAATGCTCCTCAAAGTGCTAAATATTGGTCCTCCATTTTGATAGGGCTTCGCTGCTTAACTCTGAAACTTCATGGATCCTTTGCTTTTCATGGGAGAGTCTATATGTAGACTTCCCTCTCAGATCTAGAACTTTGGCTTCCTGGAGAAGCTTCAGTCTAGGTTGCATGCGACTGACCATCCTGGGTGAGGAGCATCAGTCCCAAAATGGCATGGAAGGGGCAGTTAGGAGGATCTCAGGGAGTTCCTCACCAAAATCCACCCATTATCCATGCAAAGGTGTAGTCAGACTGCATGATCTGGGCTCGTATTCATGGCTAGACTATGTGTGACCCTAGCCGCTATCAGGTTTAGTGGCCAAGTGTGGCCACTGTAGTCTTCAACGGCCAGGTGTGCTGGCCACTCTTCTTGAGAGTGGCCAAGCCTGGATGGGGCAGAACTACCCTGTTTGAGTGGTTAGGACCACTGCTTGCTCTTGGAGAGATCCAAGAGGGTTCATATGGTTTGTGGATGTGCCCATATGGGTAGTCTCCTAAACATGACGCATTTTAGGTGTCTACAGATACCCCTTTTTGGGATGCGCTGTGAGCAAAACACAATGCGAAGCAAAAAAGTAGACCACCTAGGGCCATATTGTAGGTTGGATGATGATCATTGATCTGATCAACATAGGATGCCCCAGTCATGCGGGAGGATGTGAATCCTAGAATCATTGCTTCCAACTAAATGGAAGGCTTAAATTTGTGGAAGTTTGCACTCGCTCATCAAGCAATCGGGTAGCTTCAATACTACTATAGGTCCGAAGGGAGGGGAGCTACAAACTTAACTATCATATTTGCTTTTTTTCCCTAGAAAAGGGTAAGCTTATGATAGTTGTTGGCAATGATTCGTAAGATGAATGCAACTCTAACATGATCGAGATGATATTTTATTGACTTTGATTATGATTGTTGAAAAATTTTGACTACCCCCTCAAGCAACGAGTCGATGAGGAAAGGACAATTAATGAAGCGATGAGTCGCTTGACCAAAATGAAAGATCTAGACCTCTTTAGAGGGTTGCTCTGTTGTTATAGAGTAGTTCCCATCTAGGTGTGACTTCAACCCTATTTGGTAATTGCACACCTTTATCCCATGGGGCGGTCCGACCGTAATGGCCTTCTTAGGGAATCAAGGTGATAGCACTTCTAATTTAGCTTGTGTTGACTCACTATTTTTCTTATAGGATAATTGAGATGCATCCTCGCTCCCATGGGGCGGTCTGGCCGTCAATGACCTTCTTCGGGTTTGAAGGGAAGTGTCTCAATTCTACTATAACCATTTTTCCCCCAAGTGGCCTTATGGTAATTTGCCCATCTTGCCAAGTTGCATGGAGCGCTAGTCGCTGCAATCGCCAAGTGTATAGAACAAATAGCTGACTACGAGGCTCATTTGGGATTTGATTGTTATTTGATTTTTAATTTTGAATTTTATGATATTTTTGGATTTTGATGTATGCAAATTTCTTTGGTATTTGTTGAAAATTTGGATGCCTTGGACCCATAGGTGCTTTTTATGGCCTATTTTGAAGTGCTCTGTGGTGACAATTTGGTGAAATTTTTCTTCATTTGTTGGCCGTTATCAAGACCAGTGGCCCCCAATTGCTGTGCGTGGCCACTGTCAGGTCCAATAACCAAGAAGTTCGGGCCACTGACGTTGGCAGCGACTAGGGTGCGATTTGGAAAAATAAAAGGAAAATTAGGGTTTTGAGTTGTCATTGTTGCCAGTTGTCAGTTTGCTTTTGGAGCTCTGAGGTGGAAGAGACTACTCTGACTAGAACGTTGTTGATTGGATGCCATGGCTGAGCAGGGTGAGGCTTCGACAAGCGGAGGAGCCGGAGCTTTACGGGTACCTCTCTAAACCCTAACATCCTTTGTTATTATGGTAAAATGAACCTAATTAAGCAATTTTGGTAAATGAACCTCATTAACCATGTTGGCAATGAATTTCACTAGTAGTTAGGCTTCATTTAGGCTTTAGATAGATGGGTTTCTTTTAGTTTTATGATTTTGTAATTTTTTTGTGGTTTTTGGGCCCAGGAGGAATATTGTTGGCATGTCGCCCATTGGCTTGCCGCTCATCACAACTAGCTTGTAATGACGCTAGTCGCTGCTACTATCAACGACCAGTTTGAAACCCCAATGGTAAAATTTTTGACCGTTGGGAGCTGGCCACTACTAGCTTCAATGGCCGAGTCGTGGCCGCTCTTGGCACGAGCGACCAAGAAAATTTAGACTTTATTTTATATTTTTGAATTTTTAGGCAAGTTAATTGATTTTTTTGAAATTTTGAGTTGCTTTTATGCAAATTTTTGCATGATTAGGTGCATTTTATTTGTTGCTCATGTAGCCTTAGAGTAGTTTGATTGTATTTGCATCATTCAACCTATTTTATTGCATTGATTTAGTTGCAATGCATTGATTTAAGCTTTATTTTACACTTTTAGATTTTGTCTGCTTAGGCTCGGGACCCGAATATGCTCTATGATCTCTTGCGTGAGATGCTTGACATGGAGTGGGCTTGGCTCAAGGCTCGTGGGCTCTAGTATGTCATTGGCCTACCCATGATCATGTCAGATCAGGCCTACTTGATGGCCCTGGCCCACCGGTGGGACCCCAGGACCAACACCTTCCATCTTCCTACCGGTGAGATGACCATCACGTCGGAGGATGTCTACAGGATTCTCAAGGTGCCTTTTGATGGAGTGCCCATTGTTTCTTCCCCCACTACTGCATGGGGTGTTGTATTTGCGAGGGTCTTTGGGGAGCATGCCATTGTTGCCTCTAAGGATACTCGCTCGAGGGGATCTCCATTTCCCATTGGTATGAGGTGGATGTCTTTTCTCGACTGCATACCGTGTTGCTGATGGTTATCTACAACAACCTTATACCTGACTACTCTAGATTGAGGTTCCCATGGAACCTCTTAGCGATGGTACAGGACCTGATTGATAGTGAGCAACCCATTATCTATGCCTAGGGGAGTGCATTGCTAGCACAGTGTTATGATGAGCTGTACCGTATTCAGTGCCATAGATAGGCTAGTATTACATGTAGCTTGCTCCTTTAGGTCTAGGGATGGGAGCACATCAGGATTGACCACCCTAGAGGACTTCCAGTGGAGATTGCTAATTTGGACAAGGATATCTAGTGTTATGGATCTAGGTGGCCTAGGGCACTCGAGGAGTGCAAGAGTCGACGTCATGCAGGGGAGCTTTCCCACTACAGGGCATCTCTAATAGGTTTATGGGTTGTCGATATCATATGGAGACCATATCATGAGTGTCCCACTTGGGATGATCCTGCCAGTTTTACAGTGAGGACTCACCATGACCGATGGTTGATTGGCCATAAGGTCGGTATCAGGGAGTTCTTCTATTATTCTAGGGTGCTCTGATAGTTTGGGATCCAATAGGATGTTCCTCTCAAGTTGGTTGTCTATCACCGGATTGTCATCGAGAAGAACCTTCCACCACCCCGAGTTACAGTAGTGCTTGAGGAGGATGACCCTCCTACAGTTGATCCTGGTGTGGCTGATGCTAGAGTGATAGAGGTGTACACCCTCTGGTGGGGTACGTGACTATGGCATGGTGATGGCCACCTAGGGTGGTCTCTGGAGGAGGCTGAGGTAGAGGATCTTGATGGGTGCTGAGTGTGGGCTTGAATAGATGAGTGGGGGTAGGTAGGGCAACAGGCGTAGGTGGAAGTAGAGCAGGTTGTAGAGGAGTAGGTTTTCTCTAAGGAGGAGGAAGAGTTAGCTCCTAAGGAGCAAGATTCTCCCCTCTAGGCTCAATTGCACCTGGTCGAGGCTAGGATTTAGACCTTCTAGATTCAGTTTTGGTGGAGGGATGCCACTATTGCAGAGCTTTGGAGATAGCTTGCCCAGGTTACCACTGAGCATGATGAGGCTCAAAGCCAGATTGCACCACCTCTTGTAGTGCCACAGGGACCTAGTGGTCTAGATCCAAGTGCAGAGATTCATCGCTTGCATGGATTAATGGTAGATGATTTGGTGGAGTGCACCCAAGATGCCGCCTATATCCTAGCATTGGAGCATGAGGTCAGGCTTTGGGGAGGCCATCTACTAGAGAGGCCTAGAGCAGGAGGGTCCCAGAGGACCGATCAGAGCACCTCATGACAGTCATCGACTCGATCAAGCCACAGGACTAGGTCTAGGATAGAGCAGACTGGGGGTGCCAGTTCTATGTCACCTCCTAGAGGGGAGGTGAGGACAAAGGTGATACTAGTGGTGCAGGCCACTCATGAGAACTATGGCTTCTTAGATACTTTGTACTTCTTTTTAGGTGTAAGGTCAATCGACCTACACAGTTGTAGCCTCATTGGCACTTTTTGTACCTACATGTACTTATTTGGATACACTTTTATATGATATCTAGACCTTGAGACTCACCATGTGTGTATCTGTTATTATTATGCTTTTATGTTTATGGATGCAGTATATGATTTTATGTGATGTGATGTGATGTGATGCTTTAGATGTTATGATGTGTATGTGTAGATGAACTACTTTATGATCTAATGCTATGTGGATCTTATGACTTATGTTTTATGATGTGTGGATGCTTAGCTAGCATGATCTAGATGATGATGATGGATGCATATATGGATGCAATGCTTATTGTTACATGCATGTTTGCTTTTGATGTGTTTGTATGCATCTAACCTTATGTTGTTATGATATGGAAAATGAAATATTTTATGTTATACTGATGATCTAATGGAATGAACTTGTATGCTTTAACCACTTAAAACATAAGGTATGCATGTGATATGAGTTTTAACAATCTAATGGGTGACACCACAGAATGTAAATCAATCATGAATAAATAATAACTCTTATAATAAGAATTAATCATTTACACCTTCCAATGTTAGATGATATGATGTGATATGTATGTACTTTCTTTATAAGCTTCTATAAATTAAAATATATCCCCAAAATAGTCAGTGGCCATCTAAATATCATTGCTGACATTCATCCGGTATCTATCCTATTTCATGAACACCCTTTAATGAACAAAACCTCATAAAGAAAGTTGATGATGATTATGTTGATTTGGCATGATTTGTTGTGAGGGGATTTTTGAGGTTTTCCATGAGACTCAAACACCCTAGTTACTCTATCAAAAAGTTGTATACTGACCATACAGAGCTTCTAAAGGATAAAGCTTTGTTATGCAGACCTAGATACTCATTATCCCTATGTATGCAAATGAATATATTAGATAGAACATAAGCATACCCCAGTGCCATGTAGGATTCATTCAGCCCATTGTTGTATTGGGGATCCTCAAATGTTTATCCTGATCCTAAGCTGGACTCGGTTGGATTAGACCACTAGGCAATACAGGACACCTAAGGCTAGCTCTTCCACATGCAAACATTGGTCTGTTCAAAAGCGAGATGCTAATGTGACAGACATATCATCGTGTGTAAGGATACCTTACGACTCATTCATGCTGAGAATTCTAGGGATTCAAGTTCATACTCCCTTCTTTTCTTCATATTTATTTGGGATACTTGCTCATGATTTAGTGATGAAAATCACTATTTATTTTGATTTTTTTGTTTTTCTTTGAGCAAGGGATTTATGTAGTGATGATAATCACTGTTTGTTTTTTTTTTGAATTTTGCTTTGTTCAGGATTTTTCTTGTTTTGATTAAAGCAAGGGATTTCTTTGGGTAGGGGTGAACTTGTCCTTTTGCCAATTCTCAGCATTTCTAACCCGGTCGCATAAGGGGATGAGCAAGATAAACTTTTCACCTTAGGATACCTAATACCACTTTGTAGCGTTCATATTTCCCTTGTTTCAACTAGGATTTTAGTGTTTTGATTAGTGATAGGATTCTAAAATATACCAGGTGCTATCAAAACTAAACCTCACCTATCAAAATCAAAGATAACTTTCTACATAGTTTGATAAAACCACTAGGTATGGCTGAGTGACCAGAAAACCCTAGTATATCCCTTATAGCAATAGGAGGGGTTGTGTTGAAAAATATAGTTACACACATGGGTGATGGATGATGATGGATTTTGAAGATGCATGATTGAGGTACAAACATGGTGTCATTTGTAATATTGCAAACATAAATGTATCTAATGCAAATGTAATGGATGCAAATGCCTAATGCAATGCAACTATCTAGATGCAAATGTGAATGTACAATGTAAATGTTTTTGCATTTTTTATGCTTTCAATTGTTTTTTATCTTTTGATTATTTTGAATGTTTTTGGAACTTTTTGATTTTAAATTGTTTTTGTATGTTTCCTTGATTTGCATGTTGACCAAAGGGCTTTATGATGCCTTTGGGGCTTTTTGTGATTTGACCAAAGGGCTTTAAGATGCCTTTGGAGCCTTTTGTGATTTGACCAAAGGGCTTTAAGATGCCTTTGGAGCCTTTTGTGATTTGACCAAAGGGCTTTAATATGTTTTTATTTCTTTGATGCCTTTGGAGCCTTTTGTGATTTGACCAAAGGGCTTTAAGATGCCTTTGGAGCCTTTTGTGATTTGACCAAAGGGATTTAAGATGCCTTTGGAGCTTTTTGTGATGTGACCAAAGGGGTTTAAGATGCCTTTGGAGCTTTTTGTGATTTGACCAAAGGGGTTTAAGATGCCTTTGGAACTTTTTGTTGCCAAAGCTTTAAGATCTTTGGAGCTTTTTGTTTTTGTTTTTAATATTTTCTGATTTGTTTGGATTTTATGATTTCTATTGTTTTTGGAATTTTGGAACTATTTGAATGTTTTTGATATTTTGTTGGTTTATGTGTGAAACGCCTTCAAATGAATGATATTGAGGGGATCTGGCTCCTCAACACCTTCTAGCATTGCTAGGCGATATGCCCCAGTCCCCATCTTCTTCGAGATGATATAGGGACCTATCCAATTAGCCATAAATTTATCTCGTAGATGCGATAGTAGATTTGAGTTCTACTGGTTTTCTTTTAGCACAAGATCCCCAACCTTAAAGTCTCTCAGGTGGACTCTATTGTTATAAGCTTGTGTTAGATGATCCTGGTAAACATGAAGGTGCTCAAGGGCATTGATGCGTCGTTCATCCTAGAAGGGTCAATTGGTCCAGGTGAGCTTGTCACGTAGTGTCGTCATTGATGAACTCTTTCAATGCGATGCAAAACATCGGAATCTCCAACTCTAAGGGCATAATGGCCTCAGCGCCATATACGAGTGAAAATGATGTTGCCCAAGTGGGCATCCATATGCTAGTCCTGTAAGCCCATAATGCTAAAGGTAATTGTAGATGCCAATCCCTATGATTTTATTTCATCGTCTTCTTTAAGATGGCTACTATTGTCTTGTTTGAGGCTTCTGCTTGCCCGTTTGCCTACGGATAGTATGGTGTCACAAAATTATGTTGAATGTTGTATCTGGTTGTTAGAGCTCACACATTTTTGTTTTTGAATGATGGACCATTATCCGAGATTATCTTGAAAGGTACCCCAAAATGACAAATGATATTGTGAAGTATGAACTCCACAATCCAAGGACCAATTATCGAGGTTAAGGGGATCGCTTCCACCCACTTGGTGAAGTACTCAGTGGCCGTTAAGATGAATGTGTGCAGCCCGAAGACAAGGGGAGAAATCTTTCCAATCAGATCGAAACCCCACTAAGAAAATGGCCAAGCCACCTGAATGGGCTGTAAGGCCTGAGATGGCAAGTGCGTTAGGTTTGCATGATGTTGACATTTGATGCATTTCTTGACATACTCGCAACAATCCTTCTCCATGGTGGGCTAGTAGTAGCCCATTCGAAGGATGCGCTTGGCAATGGCCATGTCATTGAAGTGGCCACCACACGTACCATCGTGAGCTTGCAAAATCCCCAAGATGATTCTTGGGGCTCTAAGCAACGTAGGAGAACTCCATCGTAGCTTTGATGATACAATATGCCTCCTAGAAAGACAAACCTAGTCACCTTCTACTTGAATGCTCATCTCTCGGCATGCGACAATCCTTGTGGGACAACTCCCAGTCTAAGGAAATATTGCAATTGGGATAGCCAATCTTGATAGGCTATGACCTCGACAAATAAGACAACTTGTTCCTCCTGCAATTCGATTTGCACAAACACAGATTGAGAAATAACCTTGTGGTGAATAGTGGTACCATTCCCCATAGGACCCTGAGAGATAAAGGACCCCCAAGGTGCCTTCTTTAAGAAGTCTTTGGCTTTACAGAACCAGTCATGGTATGGCTCTATATGGATCATGTTAACTGATTCCTTGTTATCAAAGGCCTCACGCTGGATCATTGAATGTGAGAGCATTTTGACGTGAATGGTAGTGAAATCGGTAGATGGATTCTGAGGGATCAAGGATCCCAAAGATGCCATGGTGTCTACAAATCTATTTGATGAACGAGGGATTGCCTCGATGTTGTACCATTCTAGTTTGGCTAGATATGTGTCAACAAGCTTGTTGAGAAGCAACACACCCCCACTAAAAAAAATGAAGTTCCATCCTTTGAAAGTTTTTACTTTGCATTTTTTTAGCAGGGACCCTCTTGAGTTTTTCGGGTTTTAAATTCCAAATTTTGCTTGCCTCCTTCTTCAAGTTGTGCATTTATCAAAATATCTAAGTAGGCTTGCATGGGGCATTGTTTTCAATTTAAAACTTTTGAAAGATTGCATGTAAATGCATTTTCTCTTAATCCCTGATGAATTCTAAAGTTCTGTTTGCAGATTCGGGTACCCTTTTGCCTTGTTTAGATCCTTGCAAAGTTTCATCAAATTCTGGGCACTTTGAGTTTTTGTCATTTTTTTTGCACCAAAAGAAGCAAGGCATGAAAGTGTCACGAAATCACGACGTCGCGAAATCATGACACAGTTGAGAGAAAAGGGGCAAAGACCAGAAGGTGTCACGATACGTCGCGAAATCGTGACACAAAGCAACAAAAGGCAAAAGGCACCTAAGGCAAAAGGCGCTTAGCGCAAAGACCCAAAGTCCCGAAAGTGTCACGATTTCGTGACGCCTTCGGGACGTCGCGAAATCGCGACAAGAAAGGCGCAAAGACCCAAAGTCCCGAAAGTGTCACGATTTCGTGACGCCTTCGGGACGTCACGAAATCGTGACAAGAAAGGCGCAAAGTGCCCAAGGTCTCGAAAGTGTCACGATTTCGTGACGCCTTCGGGACGTCATGAAATCATGACAAGAAAGGCGCAAAGTGCCCAAAGTCCTGAAAGTGTCACGATTTCGCGACGCCTTCGGGACGTCATGAAATCATGATGAGAATGAGAAAGTGCCAAAGGTCCCGAAAGTGTCATGATTTCGTGACACCTTCGGGACGTCGCAAAATCACGACGAGAATGAGAAAGTGCCAAACGCCCTGAAAAGTGTCACAAAATTGTGACGTCGCGATTTCGCAACGTCGCAAAATCGTGACACAAAGCAAAAGAAGTGCCAAGGTAGAGATAGGGAAAAGGGTAGAAGGCACTGTCTCTATCACGATTTCACGATAGAGACAGGAAAAAGAGCAATGGGCGTTGTCTCTGTCACAAAATCGTGACATGTCACATTTTTGTGACAGAGACAGCCAAATAAAAAAATTGCTGGAAGCAAGTACGGAGCGTTGCAGTTTTTGCGACACGTGTCAGATAAATAGAGCCGACGTGTAATAAACATTAGGGTTTTGATTTAATAATTAAGGTTTTGATTTAATAATATTAAAATACTAATCCTTGCATGTCTTTTGTAGAAAGTGATACAATTGCATGATGGTGGAAGTAATGACGAGAAAGACAAAGTTAAGCGCAGATTAATCGAGGACCATCACATTGAAATTTGAGATGCCGAGAATTGTTGGTTCATCCAGATTTTACAGATCTGGCCGCAAAGAGACTTTACGGTGACTAAGCAGCTGCCCATTTAATAGAATATGTCGGCAATTGATCAAAAAATGAAAATATCTACACACGGTTACCGAAATTTGCCGATGGATGCATTTAATGAAAATTTATGGTAAAAGTAATGGCGTGCAGAGATTTTCAACTCAGAGATGGCTCTGCGAAGATGAAATGTCAGAGAAGTGGTGACTCATCCAAATTTCCCGAGGGAATTAATGAAGACATTTACACACAGTTACAGGTGGATGCAAATAATATCAAATTCTGCCTTCTCCATTTATGGCAAGTAACTGCACTGAGATTTGCAGAATGATTAAGTTTTATCAAAACTCTATTTTAAAAGGCCTTATATTGTAAAACCCGGGTAGTAGAGTTTAAGGTGATAAGATTTAGGGTTTGAGAAGAAGATATTTTTGGAAAGATCAGGGTCTGTCCTGAGTCTATAAATACTTCTTATAAATGTAATTTCCAGAGGCGGAGACTTAGAAATAAAAAGCTATTTGAGCAATTTCTTGCAAATCTTGTTTGAAAAGCTTTGTTCTGGACTTAGAGTTGGTGTGATTTTTCTTTTTCTGTGATAGCATGGCCAGGAGCCTAATCTATTTCAGATTGTGATAAGTTCATCTTCTTTTGTTTTCGTTTCATTAAGGTTTATTTAATTTATGCTGTAGATCTGTGTTACCAGGATTGGATATGCTTGTTAGGCTTCATTTTCTTTATTGTATGTTAGGGAAAATTACAGATTTAAGGTTCAGGCCTGTTCTAATTGCTCTGTCCTCACTGTGCGAGCTAGGTTGTCGGTGAGAGATACCAATTTTAACCGACTTCCCTTCTGTTTATAATTTTTTGTTAGATCTGTTTCATCTTTGTCTTATGCTCTTAGTTGAAAGTGATCTTAGAAAGCTGGACACTTTCCTCTTTGATTTGTTCTATTGTGAAGCTAACCGGTATAACTAAAAATTGGTAGTTGTGGTCTTGCAGCTAAGTTAGATAAACTTCTCTTTCTGCCCTACCCTACTCTCTCTGTTCCACCGTGAAATGATCCATTTTTATCTTTCTTTAAATTTGTCTTTTATTTAAATCTGCTAAAGTATAAAGAGCTAGATCAAAGAACTGATTGTAAATCTGATTATCCACAAAGATAACCAACTCCAAGAACATTACTGAACTGAAGTCCCGAGCCCATTGTAAGGTAACAGACAGTCCACTTGAAACTATTCCAGAAGTGGAAAAGAGTGAATAGACATTCGACCCAACTCTGTAACTCACACCTTGGATATCCAGCAAGATCCTAAAGTGAGTGGGATTTATCCCGTATAAGTGTTATCGGTATTTTATGCTCATTCTTCACAGGGTGTGTATAAAAGTCGAACCAACATTTAAAATTGGCGCTAGAAGGAGGGCCTCACTGAACTCCGTTCAGTATTGTAAGTTGTCTATGCAGAGTCTGGTATTTTATCTTTTGAATCCTTTTCCCTCTTCCTCAGCCTTTTAAAACTTGTTTGTTTGAGTTTTTGCCTAAACAACGAAACTCAACACCAATATTTAAAATTGCTAGAAAAGAGGACCCAAAGTTCAGTAGTCTGTTAAGGATTGTAAGGTTGTAAGTGCTGGTGAAAAGCTGGATTCTAATTATAGAGTAACAAGGTCCCACCCCAAAGCTGGAGAGCTCCTTGTGCCTGAGTTAGAAACTCCCAGAAGAAGCAGCCTCAGAAGGGCCAAGTCCTTGTCTGAAATAGTTTTATCACCACTTGTAGTTACTCCAACTGCAACTAAAAATATCATTGTCAATCCAGTAATAATGGCAAACTGGTTAGGTTCCACTGCCTTAAATATCTCGGGTGCAGCCCATGACCTGCCCAGAAATCCTGAGAGATATCTTCCCAGATATAAGCATGATGGAACTAGGACAGCGGAAGAACATCTAGTAGCTTTCAAGAATGCTCTAAAATTGTTAAATGTACAGCATGAAGATGTGGCTTGCAGATTGTTCCCGTTCACTCTCCAGGAGGGAGCTTACGATTGGTTTCTAAATCTCACTAACGATTCTATTACCAGTTGGAATGACTTGGAAAAGGTTTTTGTATCACAGTTTGGTGAGGTAATAGATCCCAGTGTATTATATCAACAGTTTTCTGGTATTAAAAGAGAAATAAATGAATCTGTCAGATCTTACAATGTCAGATTTTAGAAGGCTTATGGTAGACTGACTGGTTATTATGTGCCGAATGCAGACCTGGCATTAGAGATTTTTAGGAATTCTCTGGATCCAATGACTTCTATTTTCTTGAAAAGAGATCCCTCTATTACCAATTTAACAGAGGCTTACAAAGAAGCTTTGGTTCTAGAAAGACAGTTGGGACCCCAACCTTTAAATACTCATCAAATTCCTTTGGTCACACAAGCTGCCCCTATTTTCAATCCCATACCACATCAGATGATGTTGCCAGTGTGTCGAACTCCACCATCAGGAAATCCATTGGTTGTAACACCTACTGAAAATGTACAGAACCCGGGTAAAGAAGTCGATAATGCAAGAGTTGAAGAAGTGTCAAAAATAGTCCAAAAGTTGGCCAATGATTTTTTGAGTTTTAAAAGGCGAGGTTTCTACTGGGGAGAACTCAAACAGGTTTTCCTATCGCTAGAATAGATTCACTCGGCCCCCATACGAACCCAATAAGGATTATAAAGGTAAAGGTCATGATGTAAATATTTGTGATTTGGCTTTGCCTAACTGGTGCAGGATACATGCTACTTCTCAGCACGGGGAGTTGGATTGTTTGGAATTTTGTAACGCCTTTGAAGCTTTGTCTGGGGAGTTGATTTCTCCTGAACATCAAAGAAATACGGATGGCCCAAGTTCATCCAGCCACAGTGCAGCTATGGTCTTGGATTCTTTCACTTTCTCGAAGGAATCTGAGAATGTAGTTGAAATGCCTATGGATGAGGTGCAGGCTTTTCAACAATACAGGAGGGACAACTACAACCTCAAAAACAGAAATCCGGAGCCCAACACTACATCTACCCCTCCGGACAACTCTCACAATGTTCCTCCAGATCCATCTTCAAGCAATAACCCATCTCCACCCAAGGGAGGAAATCCGAGAGGACCAGATGCTTTTGTCCCTCCACTCAATAAGGGATATAACATAGTGGAGGACATGAAGAAGATCAAAGCCAACATCACTCTTCATGAGTTGGCCCAAATTTCAGAACAGAGGGACAACTTGATTAAAACATACTCTGGGCCTACTACAAAATCTTTGGACAGGGGAAAGAAGATGGCAAATGCGAATGTAGCCATGTATAAGGAGAAGACTGAAGTTCCGCCTTTTCTACTGACTGTTCGTATTTTTGGGAAAAACTTACACAACTGTCTGGTAGATTCGGGTGCTTCAGCTAATGTTATGCCTTTGGCCATTTGTCAACAGTTGGGTTTGACCCCAATGAAGTCTGAAAGAAGAGTTGTCCAATTGGACAAATCAGAGGTTAAAGTAGTAGGTGAACTTCAGAATATCCATATCCAGTTAGCATCTGAACCAAGGGCACAACACAGAATTGAAATTCAGGTGGTGGATATTCCTGTGGGGTACGGGATGCTTTTGAGCAGGGATTGGTCGAAATCTTTGAATGGATACTTGGCAACTGACTTTTCACACATGTGGTTGCCGTGGAAAGGAGTGGCAAACCAATTAAGGGTTGAAAGAGAACCCAGATACAAACATACGATCACTGAATATAATGCAAAAAATGAGACTGTAAATATTGCTGATGTAGATATTGGAGTGTATAATTTAACAACGGGACAAAATGAGAAGTTTAGTAAAGCTCATCCTGTTCATAGTAATGAAGTCTGGACGCTTCATGTGGATGGGGCTAAATCTAAACAGGGTTCTAGTACGGGGGCAGTCCTTAAAGGGCTTGAGAATCAGACATATTTTATGTCTTATCGCCTACAGTTCCCTTGTACAAATAATTTAGCGAAATACGAAGCACTGGTATTAGAATTGAAATTTTCTCTGGACAGAGGTGTAAGAAATATCTGAGTTTTTATAGATTTAGAGTTGGTGGCTAATCAAGTTAAGGGTAAATTCCAGTGTAAAGCATATTATTTAAAAGGATATAAACACCGAGCCTGGGATCTCGTGGAAGATTTTGATGCTTTTAATTTAACGCACATACCTAGAGAGCAGAATTCACGTGCAGATGTCTTGGCTTCATCAGCCGCAAGTCTGAAACCACTGGAAGAATTCAAATGGAACAAGTTTTCGATTGAGTTAGTCCCTTGTCCTTCGGTCCCAAATAATGTGGATAATTTTCAGGTTTTCTCTGATGACCAGCAGATTATAAATTTTTTACAGAGTACCAAAGCGTTTGAAAATGCTATAATCGATGATGGACAAAGGGATACTCTACTGGAGCAGTTAGACGATGAAAGGGGAATAATAAGGTTGAAAGATAACAGAATTCCAAAAGGGATGGTAGAACTGGAGCGGCTCTTTGATGTTGACCAAATCAAGCAAAAGGTGAGTTCTGAGGATTCTATGGGCATAACAAACAGTGAGACTGAGAACCTGAACGTGGGGACTGAAGAAGATCCCAAGCACCTCAAGTTGGCTAAAACTTGTGACCCAAAAATAAAAAGAAGTATGATTGATTTTCTTCACAGGTCCAAGGATGTTATGGCCTGGTCTTACAAAGACTTAAAGGTTTTTGATCCGAAAGTTTACACTCATATTATACCTTTAAAAGAATTTTGCAAACCTTTCCGACAAAAACAGAGGCATGTCAACGCTCTGCTAGAGCCCCTCATCCAGAAGGAGGTAGAAAAATTATTGAGTGCCGCCATTATTTTTCCCGTTAGGCATTCTACTTGGGTGGCCAATTTGGTGCCGGTCAAAAAGAAAAATGGAGAGATCCGCTTGTGTGTGGATTTTAGAAATTTGAACAAGGCATCTGAGAAAGATAATTATCCTCTGCCTTCCATGGATGAGGTGTTACAGATTGTCAATGGTTCGAAAATGATGTCTTTCCTAGACGGTTTTTCAGGGTATAATCAGATATTGGTTGAAAAGGAAGACAGGATGAAAACTGCCTTCACAACCAAGTGGGGAACATTTGCCTACAAAAGAATGCCGTTCGGATTGATCAATGTCGGAGCTACTTTTCAACGTGCGATGGATCATGCTTTCAAAGGCCTTATGGGTAAGTGCATTGTTGTTTACATGGATGACTTAACAGTTTTCTCTAAATCTCGGTTTGACCATGTAAAACACTTGGAGTCTGTGTTCAACAAATGCAGGGAGTTCGGCATTTCTTTGAATCCGAAGAAGTGCATTTTTGGTGTAACGGAAGGAAAGCTCCTTGGGCACTTGATCACCAAAGATGGCATTTTCGTGGATCTTGACAGAGTTGAAGCCATATCCGGCATACCCTTTCCCAACTCTAAGAAAGAGTTAAGATCCTTTTTTGGGAAAATTAACTTTGTCAGGAAGTTCATCTCTGGTTTTGCAGAAATAGTCAAGCCATTGAATGATATGCTAAAGGAAACTGCTCAGATTTCCTGGACAACAGAAGCTAAAACAACATTCCAAGAAATCAAGACTGCCATCAAGCAAGCTCCAGTTCTGGTGAGCCCAGATTTCAGTGCAGATTTTTACTTGTACACCTTTTCTTCTGAACACACACTTGCTGCAATTCTGACCCAACGAAGAGAAACGGGGGAGCATCCAATTGCTTTCAAGAGTACCAATTTAAAGGGGGCTGAGCTAAAATATTCTCGCTTAGATAAACAAGCCTATGCCTTGGTGAGAGCAGTTAAGCAGTTCAAGCACTACATACTAAGAAGCAAAGTTCATGCTATAGTTCCTGACCCAGCAGTTAAATACCTATTAAGCCAGGACGAATTGGGTGAACTAAGAGGTAATTGGGTTACAAGACTGCAGGAATACGACTTAGAAATTTGGCCTGCAAAATTAATCAGAGGACTTGGTTTGTCTCGACACATTGCCGAAATACCTATGCAAGAAGAAATTAATCAGTTGAATTCTGGATTCGATGACTGGTATGGAGATATTATTCATCTGCTGCAATTTGGAATTTGTCCATCTCACTTGAACAGAACCCAAAGGAGAGCACTAAAACTGAAAGTCTGCTCATTATCTCCTCAAAGGAGGCAACTTGTATAGAGAGAATTATGTTGGCATTTTCTTAAGATGCATTTCTCAGAGTGAAGTCAATGAGGTGATGTCCAGTTTTCATGAAAAGTTAGGGGCAGGGCATTCCTCAGGATCTGCCACTACGCATAAAATATTGAGAGCAGGCTATTACTGGCCTACATTGTTTAAAGATGTGCATCAACATGTGAGAACTTGCCATCAGTGCCAAAATTTTGCATCCAAAGAGGCCAATCGAGCTCTACCATTGCAGCCTATTGTAATAAATAAACCTTTTATGCAATGGGGACTTGATTTTGTGGGAGTGATAAACCCAAATTCTTCAGCAGGGCATAAGTATGTTCTAACAGCTACTGATTACTGCACAAGATGGGTCGAAGCAGCAGCCACCATGAGAAGTACAGCTCATGAAGTGATCGAATTTCTAGAGTCAAATGTCATAACCAGGTTTGGGGTTCCTCTGAATTTGGTGTGCGATAATGGACCAGCCTTCCAATCATTAGAGTTTGCAGAATGGGCATACCAGATGGGGATAGTTATCAGATTTTCATCCAACTATTATCCCCAAGGTAATGGACTAGCTGAGTCCACGAATAAGAATTTAATGAATGCCATTAAGAAATCTGCAACGGACAAACCCAGACAATGGCATACATTATTGAAATATGCACTTTGGGCTGACAGGATAAGATATAAAGTGGCTCTTAAGACTTCCCCATTTGCTTTGTTGTATGGTACTCAGCCCATTGTTCCCATCTCTCTGAAATTACCTACTTATCAATTTGTCTTAGACTATTTTGAGGATCAAGCAGATGCAGAGGCTCGTGTTTTGGATCTAACTAATTTACAGGATGAACGACTCCAAGCCCTGGAACATTTCAGTCGGCACCAAGAAACCGTCAAGCGCTGGTTTGACAAAAGAGCCAGAGTGAAAGCTTTCAGACTTGCAGACCTGGTGCTTCTATGGGACAAGGCCCATGAAAAGAAGGGTAAACATACAAAGTTGCAGCCGCTATGGATAGGGCCATACCAGATTGCTGAGATTCTAGGTAATAACGCATTTCGTTTACAGGACCTTGATGGTAATTTTTTGAACCTCCCTGTTAACGGTCAATACCTAAAACATTATTTCTCAGTTGTTCCATCCAATATATCGTTTGAATGAATCACAAAGAAGTTGTAACATGTGTATACATTGTAAATGAGCTTTAAAGTAGTTTTATTTTATTTTAAATTTTTATGGGATTTATTTTATTTTAAAGTTGGGGGATTTATTTTATTTTAAAGTTGGTTTCCTTTGGGGTGTATATTTTATTTTATTTTAAAGTTCTATGTTTTATCCTTTGGGGTCTGTACAGTTTTATTTTATTTTATTTTATTTTAAAGTCTGTGTTTTATCCTTTGGGGTGTATAGTTTATTTTATTTTAAATGTTTTCCTTTGGGAAATTTTATTTTATTTTATTTTAAAGTTTTGTGTTTATCCTTTGGGGTATGTATAGTTTTATTTTATTTTGTTTGTTTTTAAAGTTCTGTGTTTATCCTTTGCCTGAACATCAAAGAAAGTCAGCCTTCTAAAAATTGTTTTATTCTGAGTTCAAAATCCAGTGTTCATTATTCTAATTGAGAGATAGTCTGCTTTAACTAAACAGTGGAACTATTTTGTTATTCAGAACAATGGTAGAAAGATGATTGGATTTTGTGTCTTGCTTGCCACAGTTATTTTAATTATAAAGAAACTGCTATACTGTTTGGTTGGAGAAACTCCTAGGGAATCCAAGAAAAGTTGGTCATAAGAGGGGACTATGATTCATGAAATTATTTGAGTATCCATAGAGGCTATCAGTACCAGTGCTGAAGCAGTTCCAGATTGATGAAATATTAAAAGAAAAAATTGTTGTTCTTTTTTAAGGCTTTTCAGATTTCGGTATATTTCAAAGAAGAGAGAGAGAAGGTGAAAGTTGAGCAAGACAACATAAAACTGGCACTCTGTTATTTCCTATAAAAAAAAAAAAAAGAGGAAGGAAAAAGTTATGTAATGAAAGAGGTAGCCAAGGCTTCAGAAGATGTTTTCTTTTACCAAGTGGTAGATACTACTTCACAGTTGTGGATCAGGGTCGTGTAAATCTAAAGAGTAACTCTGTCGGGGTTGTAAAAGGCTAAACTAGTAAACAGAGCCCTACTCGGTTTCCCCTTTCACAACTCGGTTTCCCATTTCTAGAAAAGTTGATCAATCCAGAGTACAACATTCGAAGGCCTAGTCATTCTTGAAGAAAGTTTTATACGCTTATAATTGCACATCAAAAATCTTCCTTAAGTGATTCAACCTAGTATGTCCTTGGGAAATTTTAACAACTATCAGTTAGTAGTTAAATTATTTTGAAGAATATTTGTGGCAAGGCATGGTACATGGTCTATGTTGTTTTAAAACTAGAGTCCTGGATTCTAAAATAATGCTACTATTTTACCCACAGATATCGCCATTTGTTGAGAAGCAACACACCCCCACTAAAAAAATGAAGTTCCATCCTTTGAAAATTTTTACTTTGCATTTTTTTTAGCAAGGACCCTCTTGAGTTTTCGGGTTTTTAAATTCCAAATTTTGCTTGCCTCCTTCTTCAAGTTGTGCATTTATCAAAATATCTAAGTAGGCTTGCATGGGGCATTGTTTTCAATTTAAAACTTTTGAAAGATTGCATGTAAATGCATTTTCTCTTAATCCTTGATGAATTCTAAAGTTCTATTTGTAGATTCGGGTACCCTTTTGCCTTGTTTAGATCCTTGCAAAGTTTCATCAAATTCTGGGCACTTTGAGTTTTTGTCATTTTTTTTGCACCAAAAGAAGCAAGGCATGAAAGTGTCGCAAAATCGTGACACAGTTGAAAGAAAAGGGGCAAAGGCCAGAAGGTGTCACGATTTTGTGACATCGCGAAATTGCGACACAAAGTAACAAAAGGCAAAAGGTAAGGAAAGAGATAAGTATGAGTGAATCGACAAGAAAGGCAAGAAAGTGAAAGGTCACGATTTGGAGATGTCACGAAATCGATGAAAGAAAGGAAAAGTACCAAGGTCCCGAAAGTGCATGATTTCGGATACGTCATGAAATCGTGACAAGAAAGGAAAGAAAGTAAAGTGTCATGATTTGTGACGTGGACGTCAAGACAAAGAGAAAGGCAAAGCGAAAGTCATGATTTCGTGACATGTCGGAAATCATGATGAGAAAGAAAGGCAAAGAAGTGATTTGTGACATGTATGAAATCGTGACATAAAGGGAAGAAAAGAGCCAGGGTGTCGTCGATTTTGTGACATGTCCATGAAATCGTGACATGTCACGTTTTCGCGACAGAGACAGCCAAATAAAAAAATAGCTGGAAGCAAGTACAAAGCATTGCAGTTTTCATGACACGTGTCAGATAAATAGAGTCGACATGTAATAAACATTAGGGTTTTGATTTAATAGTTGATTTAATTTAAAGTACTAATCCTTGCTTGTCTTTTTGCAGAAAGCGATACAATTGCATGATGGCGGAAGTAATGACGAGAAAGACAAAGTTAAGCGCAGATTAATCGAGGACCGTCACATTGAAATTGGAGATGCCGAGAATTGCTGGTTCATCCAGATTTTATAGATCTGGCCGCAAAGAGACTTTACGGTGACTAAGCAGCTGCCCATTTAATAGAATATGTCGGCAATTGACCGAAAAATGAAAATATCTACACACGGTTACCGAAATTTGCCGATGGACGCATTTAATGAAAATTTATGGCGAAAGTAATGGCGTGCAGAGATTTTCAACTCAGAGACGGCTCTACGAAGATGAAATGTCAGAGAAGTGGTGACTCATCCAAATTTCCCGAGGGAATTAATGAAGACATTTACACACGGTTACGAGGTGGATGCAAATAATATCAAATTCTGCCTTCTCCATTTATGGCAAGTAACTGCACTGAGATTTGCGAGAATGATTAAGTTTTATCAAAACTCTATTTTAAAAGGCCTTATATTGTAAAACCCGGGTAGTAGAGTTTGAGGTGATAAGATTTAGGGTTTGAGAAGAAGATATTTTTGAAAAGATCAGGGTCTGTCCTGAGTCTATAAATACTTCTTATGAATGTAATTTCGAGAGGCGGAGACTTAGAAATAAAAGCTATTGGAGCAATTTCCTGCAAATCTTGTTTGAAAGCTTTGTTCTGGACTTAGAGTTGGTGTGATTTTTCTTTTCTCGTGATAGCATGGCCAGGAGCCTAATCTGTTTCAGATTGTGATAAGTTCATCTTCTTTTGTTTTCGTTTCATTAAGGTTTATTTAATTTATGCTGTAGATCTGTGTTACCAGGATTGGATATGCTGTTAGGCTTCATTTTCTTTATTGTATGTTAGGGAAAATTACAGATTTAAGGTTCAGGCCTGTTCTAATTGCTCTGTCCTCACTGTGCGAGCTAGGCTGCTGGTGAGAGATACCAATTTTAACCGACTTCCCTTCTATTTATAATTTTTTGTTAGATCTGTTTCATCTTTGTCTTATGCTCTTAGTTGAAAGTGATCTTAGAAAGCTGGACACTTTCCTCTTTGATTTGTTCTATTGTGAAGCCAACCGGTATAACTAAAAATTGGTAGTTGTGGTCTTGCAGCTTAAGTTAGATAAACTTCTCTTTTCGCCCTACCCTACTCTCTCTGTTCCACCGTGAAATGATCCATTTTTATCTTTCTTTAAATTTGTCTTTTATTTAAATCTGCTAAAGTATAAAGAGCTAGATCAAAGAACTGATTGTAAATCTGATTATCCACAAAGATAACCAACTCCAAGAACATTACTCGAACTGAAGTCCCGAGCCCGTTGTAAGGTAACAGACAGTCCACTTGAAACTATTCCAGAAGTGGAAAAGAGTGAATAGACATTCGACCCAACTCTGTAACTCACACCTTGGATATCTAGCAAGATCCTAAAGTGAGTGGGATTTATCCCGTATAAGTGTTATCGGTATTTTATGCTCATTCTTCACAGGGTGTGTATAAAAGTCGAACCAACAAAGCTCCTTGTAAGCTTTTAGTATTGGATCCTGATATTGAAATAGTCCTTTGACCTGGTTGACTATGAGGAGGGAGTCACCAAAGATATTTAACCTCTTGATGTTCATGTTGATGGTTGTTTGGAGATCCAAGATTAGGACTGCATATTTGGTGTTGTTATTGGTGCAAGGGAAGTGTAGTTTGAATGAAAAGGGCATTGGAGAACCCTGTGGCATGAAGACGACAATCCCTGCACCATCTCCTTGCTCACACTTCAAACCATTGAAGAACAAAGTCATGTCTGCTTCATTTTATGATTCTTCAAGTTTAGGTGTTTTTTATAATGCAAAGACCGCATCATCAAGATACTCTATGGTAAGGGGCCTACTATTCTGGAGAGGTGCCTCAACCAATTGATCAACTATGACTTGTCCCTTGATGGAATTTTGGCTTATGAATTCCAAATCAAATTTTGTTAGTAGCATGATCCACTTTGTTGTACGTGTGTTATGATATGTCTTGCTCATCATATACTGCAAAGTATTTTGTTTGGATATTACATATGTGGTATGGCTCAACATGTAGTGGTACAATTTCTTAGTTGCAAATACCACTGCTAAGCACAACTTTTATATGTATGCATATCTAATTTTGTAGCTCACCAGGGTGCAACTAATGTAATATATCACTTGCTCTTTGTCTTGCACGTTCTTTTGAGCCAACATGGTGCCCAAAGAAAAATTTGTAGTGGATATATATAACAAGAATGGCACGTATAGCCTTGGTGGAGCTAGAACTGGTGGTGTTTCTAGGTACTATTTGATCTTAGAAAAGGCTTGCTGACATTCTTCATCCCATTGAAACTCCCTTGTGTAGTAGTCTATTCATGGGTTGATATTTGTATGATAGTTGTGCAATAAATTGCTTTATGGATGCTACTTTGCCCTATAGGCTTCTCAGTTCTTTGATGTTTGTGGGTGGAGCCATTTCCAGGATAGCTTTTACCTTTGTTGGGTCTACCTTAATGCCTCGTTTAGAAATGATGAATCCTAAGAGTTTTATATAAGTTATGCTAAAGATGCATTTCTTGGGGTTCAACCTAACATTATGCTCAATTAGGCAATCAAAGACATTTTTAAGGGTCTCAACATGCTCTTCATGTAGCAATGACTTGGCTAGCAAATCATAAATGTAGTCTTCCAAGATCATGTGCATTTAGTCATGGAAAATGTATGTCATAGCCCGCTGATAAGTGGCACCAAAATTTTTAAGGCCAAATGGCATCACTTTGTAGCAGAATGTTATCTATGGAGTAGTGAATTCAATTTTATGCTGGTCTTCGAGTTTAATTCGAATCTGATTGTAGCAACCCTAGGGAAGTGGCACGTCGTCCACTAGCTACTCTACTTGTGTTTTAATTGAATATTTTGATGTTTAAACTTGCAATAAATGAAAGGCACGAAGCAGATATAGCCAAAATACAAAGAAATAAATGAATGAATGCTTTTGTATTGATATTCCCAAGATTCGATTACATATGAATCCCTCTAAGGGATATCCTTCATTTGATACATGATTTTACACACAAAGAGGGTAGAAGGTGTATAAAATATCCCCTCACAAAGAAGGCATGCTTTTATAGGCTTCTTGATTATGCACATGGAAATGTATGAGGGCTTATAAATGCCTCCTTCTCTAGGCCTGATTCCTGGAGGGATCCTCTTACTTTCCCATGTTGTGGATTTTTCCAATGAACCTGTGGCCCTGTGAGAAATGAAATAACAACACACACTTAGATGTCCGAGATTGCCTCCCTGAATGAGGTTGTTAGAAATGAATGAGCTTAATGAAAATACAATGAAACTAATGCTATGCAACCAAGTAAATGAAGTAAATCTATGCTAATGATATGAAGACATGAAGAAAGTAGAATAAAATAAACTAATGTCTAAACCCTAAGTTAGGCCTGCGGGCCACTGTCCAAGATAACGTTCGATAAAGTGAAGCTTGTATTCTTTACTCCAAGGCTATGGATCAAAGCTTGTATCTGATGTTGAAATGGGGGTTGATTTGCTCGATGTGTTGAATATCATGTATGTGTTAAACCCTTTATTGGCTAGCACTTTTTCACTCCTCAAAGATGCTCCAATATGCTCTCCAATATAGCAGGGCTTCGCTGTAAAAGTGATCCTCAAGGGAAGCTCTCCAAATCTCAAAAGCTCTCCTCAATGACCTATTCTATTCAATTCGTGATCCTTTGGTGCTCTTAGGCTTGCACCTTTTTAAAGTATGTGAAGCCCTAGGTCTATGTTCAAAACCCTAGGATATAATCCCTCATGCGTAGTGAATGTTAGCATGAGAAGATTTTGTTTTTCTATGTTTAACTCAAGTCTAATTTTGAACTTCAAACTCCTATGTGAACTGGTCATGAAAGGGGAATGCAAAGTTGTTCCCACTTACCTTTATTACATGTAGACTACCACTTCTACCCATGAATGGGCCGATTTGTTAGCAATTTTCTTTTATGGCTTAGCCACTGTCATCCACAGGGACTAATATTTGGCTGCTATCATTTGTAGTGGCTGAGGTTTGGCCACTTTGAGCTTGAGCAGCTAGGATTTAGCCGCCTTGGTTTATAAAGACTAGGCTTAAAATAGGCTAAGACTACCCCAAATGAGTGGTGAGAACCAATTTTGATAATTGGAAAGTCCAAGGTTTAGTCACATGGCCTAGGAATGTGCCCATGTTAGTAGTTATCCTAAACATGACATGTTTTAGGTGTCTACAAATGCCCCTTTTTGTGATGCGCTGTGTGGAAAACACAACGTTGAGCAAAAAAATAAACTGATATGTCTGTAAGTTGTATGATGATCATTGGTATGATCAACACTAGATGCCCCAATCACGTTAGATGGTACGAATCATTGTTTCAATGTTTGGAAGGCTTAACTTAGCACAGGGATTTGCATATGTTCAATTGCATCATTCCTTAGACACAATCGGGTAGCTTCTATTGCTACAATCAGATCTGATTGGTAGGAGAGCTACAAACTAATAATGTCATAGTTTACTTATGATCCCAACAAATAAGGGAAACTTTGTAGTTGTTATCTACAATGATTCATCAGATGAACACAATTTTGATATGATTGAGTGATCTTTTGTTAATTTTAATTATTATTATTTTAAGATTTGAACTACCCCCTCAAACAATGAATTGGTAAGGGAAGGGCAATGAATGAAGCGACAAATCGCTTGACAATCTTGACTAGTTCTTTTTTCTTTCTAGTATTTGTTCTTTTAATGGGCAAACTCCCATCCAAGTGTGATATAAATTGTTTATGATAATCATTCATCCATATCCCATGGAGTGGTCCTACTATCAATGGCTTTCTTAGGGAATTGGGATGAGTCATTCTATGTATGTTTGTATTGCATCAATTAGGTCAGTGTTTTTGTGTCATAAGGGAATTAGGATGATTCTATCGCACCCGTGGAGTAGTCCGATCATCTTGGTCTTCTTAGGGATTGAAGGAGGCACATCGTAATTTCAAAATGAATGTTTTACCCCAAGTAGCCTTATTGTAACTCACTCATCTCGTCAAATTGCATGGAGTGCAAATCGCTACAACCATTGAGTTGATAGAGTAGGCAAATTGATATGATGCTTACTTGAGATTTGTTTTTATGTGATTTTTTTTGTTATTTTGACCATCATGATGACCATGAGTCATCAAAATGTGCTTATTTAATGTTTTTTTTGCTTCTCATGGAGGGAATTCCTCATGTTCTTGCTTAGGATGTTGGCCGTTGTCAGATCTAGTGACCCCTAAATGCCTATTTATGGCCACTCTAGTCTTGAGCGACCAAGAAGTTTGGGCCGTTGACGATAGCAATGGCCAAGGCATAATTTGAAAATATAAAAAGTACTTTAGGGTTTTGAATTTTCACTTTTTTCCAGCTAGCGATTCATTTTTTAGAGCTCTGTAGTGAAAGCAACTTTTGCAACTTGGAGTGCTATTGCGGTTTGGAGGATCATGGCTGCGCGGGGTGAGCCATCATTGATCAAAGGAGCTAGAGCTTCTTGGGTACTCTTCAAAATATTTAACCCTACTCAATTTTTAGTAAAATGAAACCACACTGAGTAATTGGTAAATGAACCTCATTAAGCTTGCTGGCAATGAACCAAACCCGTAGTTAGGTTTAGTTTAGGATTTATTTTGGTGGGCTTGCCCCCATTTTGTTATTTTGTTATTTTTTTGGTATTTTTAGCCTAGGGCAATTGCGTTTGTCGCATTGCCTATTGGTTGCTTCTACTCAGAGCAACTGTCTTGGCCTATAATTTGTCTACTATCGATGGCAATAGTCAATTTGAATTTCAACGGCCAAAAATTTAATCGTTGTTGACTTGGCTGCTTCCTGCTTCAGCGGCTAATTTTTGGCTATTGTAGGTGACAACGACTAAGAACACTTGGGTAATTTTTTGATTTTTTTACATTTTTTAAGTGATTAATTGATTTTGTTTTTTGAAATTTTGAAATTTTTTGCATTGTTAGCTGCATTTATTGCTTTTTTCTCATAGAATTTAGAATAGCCTATTATTATTTGCACCATTTTTTATTCTTTATTGTTATTTATGCCTTAGGTGCATTGTAGTTATGCTTTGTTTTCTTTTGCTCTTAGATTATCATTGCTCGATCTCGGGACCCAAAGCTTTTGAATGACTTTCTACCTCTTATGACTGCTATAGACTAGGCCTGGCTCAAGGCCTACGGGCTACAGTTTATCACTAGGATGCCCACTATTATGTTAGATCAGGCTTACCTTATGGCCCTGGTACACCGGTGGGACTCTCAAACTAATACCTTCCACCTTCCCACCGGTGAGATGACTATCACATCGGAGGATGTGTATAGGATTTTTTGGATCCCCTTTGATGGAGTGGCCATTGTCTCTTTGGCCACTAATGATCATGATGTTGTCTTTGCTTGGGTGTTTTAAAGGCATTCTATGGATGCCTTCAAGGACACCAAATTTGGTGGTGTATCTATTATGCACTGGTACTTGGAGAAGGTCTTCTCTGAGAGGCACTTAGTGTTGCTAATGGTTGTCAAAAACATTCTCATTCCAGATTTCTCAAGCTTGAGGTTCTTGTAGAATCTTCTTGCGATGGTCCAATATTTGATGGATAGTGTAGAGCCTATCATCTATGCATGGGGAGGTCCCTGTTGACCCAGTGTTATGATGAGTTGTATCACATCCGTCGATGGGGTCACGTTGGCATCACTTGCAGCTTGCTCCTATAGGTTTGGGGATGGGAGCACATCAAGGTAGATCATCCTAGAGGACTTTCTGATGAGATAATAGTCATAAAGGATCAGATATAGTTCTATGATGCTAGATGGGCTCGAGGAGCATAAGAGCCATCCTCATGCGGGGGAGCTCTCTCATTACACTGCTACTTTTATTGGGCTGAAGGCCGATGATATAATGTGGTGTCCATATCATGAGTGCTTATATTGGGATGATCTGGCTAGTTTCATAGCTAGGACACAGTGTGATTGGTGGATCATTGGCCAAAAGGTTGGTATCAGGGAGTATTTCTTCTACTCTCAAGTTCTTTGTCAGTACGGGTTATAGCAGGATGTGTTGCTTGTTCCATTTTTGTACAAGTACCTTGGAGACCTTCCCCCACCATAGATCATAGAGATTTTTAATGAGGAGGATGCCCTAGTAGTTGACCCAAGAGTCATTGGGGGTGTCACATATGCATTTATTCAATGGTTGGGGGATGTGATGTGGCATGGTGATGGCAGCCTGGGTTGCAAGGATGATGGTGTAGATTTGGTAGGGCATAGAGTCTAAGGCAGGACTAAGTTATGGGGTTAGCTAGGAGAGCAGTGGTAGTAAAGGAGTAGGAGGCTCCTGAGGAGGAGGTGGAGCTTAAGGGGAGATATTATCCTCTAAGAGCATAGTTGCACGAGGTTGAGGCTGAGCTCCATCAAGCAAGATCTAGGTATAATAGCGAGATGCTACTATAGCCCATTGAGATGCTACTATAGCCCAATGAGATGCTACTATAGAGCAGCTCATGCTACAGATCCAAGATTTGCAGGCTACTTTCAGGGGTGGTACTACTAGGATGCAATTTTTTGCTCCCCCTTCTACACCATAGGGTGATACCTGGGTATATCCTAGGGCAGACTCAGGGGTAGAGGGTCTATGCTTATAGGTATTATTGGATGAGTATGAGGGGTAGATCCAAGGGTATGTCTCCCACATAGCCTCTATCTAGATGCAACTTAGGAGGTATGGAGTGGTCCCTAGGGAGGCACTAGGTGTAGGTGGTTCATAGGTCAGTAAGCACTCCACCTCAGGACAGTCCTCCATTCGCCCTAGCTAGAGGAATTAGACTCACACAGAGAGATTAATAGAGTCACATCACTCTACTCATGATACAACCACAAGGGGAGGTGATTCCGGGGGTACAAGCCCCGTGTTTGATTGATGATGCACTTGGATTTCATTTTTGAGGTCTACTTGACCTACATGACTATAGCCTATGGGCAATTTTGTTCACCCATGTTTTTGACATACACATTTATATGATATATTTTCATTATGACTCATTATGTGTATCATTTATTGCTTATGTTTTTGTTTTATTTTTATTTTATTATGCGATGTGATGATGGCATTATGATGATTTGATGCATATGATAGATGATAGATGATACTTATGATGATGTGGATGTTTAGATGGATGCTTATGTAGATGCGATATGATCTAAATTGTTGTGACATGATGTGATGTATCATGCATTGACTTAATGATGGATTTTATGATTGTATGCATAGATGGATTATGATGTGATCTTAGATGTGAATGGATGAGTTATGGACTATGTATTTATGGATGTAATGTTTATTATTAAATGCATGTTTGATTTTGATTTTATTGTGTGCATCTAACTTATGTTATGATATGGTGAATGCAATACGTAATGCGTTATGTGAATGAACTTGTATGTTTTAATCACTTAAAACACAAGGAATGCATATGATATGATTTTGAAAATCTAATGGGTGATACCACAAAAAGTATAACAACCATGAATTTTTAATAATCATTCTCATCATAAGAATTAATTATTTAAACCATTCATATGTGCAATGTAATGGTGTGGAATATATATATTATGGATAAGCTTCTGTAATTTAAAATATATAAAATAATCAGTGGCCGTCTACATATCATTTCTAACATATATATGGTATCCAATTATTTTATTAATACCCCCTAATTTACAGAGGCTTATAAAGAAAGTTGTGATGTGATTGGTGATATGATTTGTTGCTATGTAGGAATTTTTGAGGCTTTTCTTGAGACTTAAAACACTCTAGTTACCCTATCAAAAACTATGTACTGACCATACAAGACTTTTGAAAAGCAAGGCTTTCACCATGTTCCTGGATATTCATTATCTCTATGTGTGCAAATGAATATATATTTTGAGATAGAACCCAAGCATTTCCTTCAATGTTAGGCGGGATTATTTTAGCCCATTGCTAAGATCATGGATTCTCCAGTGTTCATCTCATCTTTATGTTGGACTTAGTTGGACTAACCCACTAGGAAGTATTGGGTTACCTAAAGCTAGCTCATCCACATGCAAACATTGGTCTATACAAATTCTAGAAGCTATTGTGATATACATGTCATCATGCATAAGTATATCTCCTTCCAGTTTTGTACAATGCTGAGAATTCCAGGGATTCAAGCTCCATTCCCTTTTTTTCTTTATTTTATTTGGGATATTATTGTTTATTTTTTATTGATTTTTCTTTTGAGAAAGGGATTTATGTAGTGATGATAATAACTATTTGCTTTGTTTGTGTGCTTTTGAAGATCATGAATATGTGTTTTTTGAATCTTGAATTTATGCTTGGGAATCTTGAATTTGTGCTTTATTTCATGATTTTTGCTCATTTTGATTTAAGAAATGGATTTAATTATGTAGGGAAAAGCTTATCCTTTTGTCAATTCTCAGCACCTTTAAACTGGTCACATAGGGGGATAAGCAAGAAAAATCCTTTTTTCTTAAGGTAACCTAGACCACTTTTGCAGCTTTCATCTTTCTCTTGTACCAACTAGGATTTTAGTGTTTTAATTAGTGATGGGATCTTGAATATCTAAGGTATTATCACAACTAGATCCTGCCCTATAATAATCAAGGTGGCTTTATACAAAAGCTGATAATACCACTAGATATGGTTGAATGACTAGGAAACCTTAGTATATTTTGTATAGCAACATGAAATGGTTGTGTTGAAAAAAACATAGTTGATGAGCACCATAAATGCTCATTTTATATACATTGTTAAGGGGCATCATCATTGGTTTAATTAGCATTAGAAATATATTTTTATTTAACTTATGCATATAATTGATAGAAAATCCGGTATTATGCTTAACAGGTGTTTTTAGTAGAAACTGTGTATGAATGTAGGTTTTGGTACTAATTTGATGTTTTCCTAGTCTACTTCCCAAATGGACCTAGCATGCTTCTACTTAATTGCATCTAAGGTATATGGAGTAGGTGCCTTACTCTGGCGCCTTACTCCCATACATGGGGAGGTGCCTTACTCCCATACATGGGGAGGTGACTTACTCAAGTAGGTGCCTTACTCCCACACATTAGAGATGCCATATGACCAAGTCAACATTGACTAGGTTGACCAAGGGGCTAAGGAGGAGGTTGCATGTGAAGACAAAGGAGAACTATTTTAATCATGCATTTATTAAATAGAATAAAGTATTTTTATTATTATCAACCGATTGGCCGGTTGACCTTGTAAAGCTCTTAAAGTATTATTTTTAGGATGCATTAGTTTAGGATTTATTTGTTACGTACACCTAAGGATTTTTATATATTTATCCTTGTGTGAATGGACATGCTTTAAAATAGGGAAATAAAATCTATGTAGAACCAATTGTAACTAATCACGTCATGTGATTAAATTAGATTAATTTGTTTTTGTAACAATATCTAGTTGTGCTTTATATAAATACGTAGGCCAGATGAACAAAGGATATTAATGATTAATTATACACGAATTATTTTCATTCAATTCTTTCTCTAAATTATTAAGAGTGCAACTCCTCTTATTCGAGCAAGCTCTACGTAGCTAGCCGGGTTGACTATCTGCGGGAGCTTGGACCCACTCCCTGTAGTAGTCCTTCCCTGTTTCATTTCCTTTATTTATTTTCAGTAGATTAGATTTATTTTTTTATTTCCTTCTTTAATTAATTTAGCTGTGTGTTTTATTTTATTGCATTTTATTTTTGTAGTTTTATTTTCAACACTTTAGTTTTAATTCATAATTTATTTATTTAAATTTTTGCACTTAGTTTATTTAGTTTGGATGAAATTCAAATGCATGAACATCCCCCACCAAACTAAATAAACTAAGTGCAAAAATTTAAATAAATAAATTATGAATTAAAACTAAAGTGTTGAAAATAAAACTACAAAAATAAAATGCAATAAAATAAAACACAAAGCTAAATTAATTAAAGAAGGAAAGAACCTCATTCATAATTTATTTAGTTTGGATGGAATTTTTGCACTTAGTTTATTTAGTTTGGATGGAATTCAAATGCATGAACATCCCCCACCAAACTAAATAAGGTACAAATGGATTCATTCCCCAACACTACAGATATATACTGTGCGTGACACTCATAAGTTTATGGACTTACCAGATTGATAATTTATAGAAGAGAAATGAATGTTTTTTGAGACATGATTTTTGCTCACCATTTTGGTATCGTTGTTGGGGAGTGTCAAACTGTAGTGTTCTAATTTACAGGTCAGATAAAAATCCCATTAAAAAACAATACCTGTAGATCTTCTACCTAAGAAGTGTGAGTCCACCACGGGCCTTTTTACAAGGCCAAAATAGTTGTCGGTATAGTTAGAGCCAAATCCCATAGGCAACCGTTTAAATTTACCAAATTCTTAGGTAAATACGGGAATGAACCTGATGTACCATAATTAAGTGTAGAAGTAGAAATTAATTGAGTTGTTGAAAAAAATTTAGAAAAATCTGGCAATGATGGATTTCCATCATGTTCTAAATTGTTCCAAGAAATCAAAAGAAATAACACAACCCAGGTCTTATTAAAAAATTTTATGGATGTGTTTTTATACAAAAACTATTGGAATTATGCCTCCAAAATATTGGTTTTAACAATTAAATATTTTAGAAGCTTAACGCTTTGCAATATATTTTAATGATGCAGAGAAAATGACAAAGCTGAATTTAAAAGAACATGTTGTTAAGGAGTATGCTCTTCACTTGCGCTTAAGGCGACCTGGTGAATCAGAAACAATCACTTGTTTTTTAAATAGTTCTATGCCCTATTTTATTCAAGGTGCTAGCCTACAGATAGTCATTTTCCAGCCTGCACATTTTGTCGTAATGTTGAAAGAGTTTGGTTGTGAGGCCATGAGGGAAAATACTCTTCTCATGCTACAGCTCATTAGACTAGTTGACAAAGAAGAATATGATTTTTAGAAGACTAGTTCAGATGTAGGCATCGGGGAGACCCTATCTTCATCAATACTTTCAACAACACAATGGGCGTTGTTTACAGTGTTCATGGAAAAAAAAGAAAAAAAGAAATCTTCTGCTAAAAATTCTCCAAATAAAAATACAAACTGAAACGAAGTTTTTTTACTACTTGTTGGAAGAGAGTATCCTCTTTCCCGAGGACCAGCTTGGTCTAGAAGGGAAATTAGAAATCTCCAACTGGTAGCTAAAAAAAATAAGGGAGGACCCTGGAAGAAATTATATGTCTGCACAAAGTCCACATGGTGCCTGAGCACGGGGAAAAAAAATGAATAGAGCTCATAGTGGCTAAAAATAACAACACATAAATCTCATCAAAGCATCTCATGAAATATCACACCTGAACACCGGACACATGCCATGGATGATGATGGAAATAATTGTTTTTATCCTCACTCTGGGAAAGAAAAAAATTATTAATCACAGTGTTGTTTAAATTATTCCTATGGAAGAAAAAAATTATTAATCGTAGTGGTGTTCTAATTCTTCCTATGGAAGAAAAAAATTACTAATCACAGTGTTATTCTAATTCTGCTTACGAAAGAAAAAAACTAGAGGGGGGATCATTTTAATTCAGACGCATGTTTGTCAGGGTTGTATAAATTTTAATCAATGGAAAAAAAATGTGACATACTCAAGAGCATACAATAAATGCAAAAATATTAATCCTTGCAATGCATTTGGAGAGAAACATCAAAACAAGATTAAAATATTTTTATGTGCCACTTATGATGAGTTGAGTATTTTAAAGTTTGGAGTTGTTGGCTATTGGCTATCATGAATCCTATAATAGTGGTGCATGGAATGTAATTTCTACACACCAGGCTACGTAGGGAAGAGATACCCACCTTTATGCTTGTACACAGCAGATGTTGATGTAGTACAAAAAAAAGAAAATTAGAGGGCATGATCAAATCTTCAACATCAGATGCATTAGCAACTACTCACTTTTCAACACCAAGAGGGCACCTTGATTTCATGCGTTCTATTTTCTAGCGCATTGGTTGTTGGAAATCTTAAAAAAAAATTGTAGCTCTTCTTGGAGAAGAGAGCTGCAGATCCACTTTCTACCCAAAGTACTCAACTTCTTCTCCCTAGATTGGGGGTTACTGTTGCTTAGTGTGGGACATGATGTTTAATGGGATGCAAACCTATTGCACAGAGGGACCTGTTACTGGTGATGAGGGCATCACCAATTTAAGTGGGGGAGGATTTGGGTGAACCAGTTACTGGTGATGAGGGTGTCACCAATTAAAGTGGGGGAGAGGATGGGTGAACCTGAATATTTGACAAGAAAAAAAAATAGTGGTAAATTATGGTTGTGATGTGGGAACTTGTTTAAAATTCCACACTTACAGAAGAATACAGAAGCTGCGTAGGAAGGATCGGTCAGTGGAAATTTAAAATGCATCATTTTCTAGATTTTCATGCTCAGGAAAATGACGTCTTCATTGATTGTTGAGGGTCATTGATGGTTGATTATGATGTGTTTAAATTACTGGTTTCACTACTGGAGCAACAACACTCAGAGGAAGAACATCGATGATTAGTAGTGTGGATGAAGAAGGCAACCAGTTAGAAAAAAATAAAAATAAAAATACCAATTCTCTAGGAGCACCAACATCACAACAATGTTTTCTGGAACACCTTGGTTACGGGTAGCATGGAAATGGTTTTATAACACCAGCATGCTACAGATCAAAATCTATGAAATTCACCTAGGTATGTACTATGTTTTCCATTAATTATGTGCAGAGTTATTTTAAAAATAATTTCTTTGCTAATATCAGTAGATGTCCCCTTAAATTCTCTTCATCAAAATCTCCCATCAAAATTCAAGCGTATGACATGCCTCGGATGAGAAAAAATTATTACCCAAAAACAACTAAAAAAAAATGGGAAGAGCTATGGCATTCACGTGAAAATATTTGGCATTGTTTCATTTTTGTATTATGAGAAATACGTCAAGTGGAGTACCAAAGAAAAAAAAGAAAAAAAGAAAAAAAAGTGTATATATTTCAAGCAGCTAACTTCAACACTTGACTTCTGTGGATTTGCAATCCGCTAGTTTTAATAATTACATGGCAGCATGTATCCAAATCAATGCAATGTAGCACTCAATGGAAAAGAAAAAAATAGTAGCGCTTAAAGAAAAAAATAAAAAAATACTCAATGGAGGAAAAACATCAATGCCAATGAAACAAAAAATAGTAGTTCTTAATAGAAAAAAATTAGTTGTGCTCAAAGGAAGAAAAAACAGAAATGATAGCGCTCAACAGAAGACAAATAACAGTGCTCAAAGAAAAAATACAGCAATGCCGAATGAAAAAAAATAGTGCTCAATGAAGGAAAAAAAAATAGCAGTGTTGAATGAAAAAAAAAACACAGCAGTGCTGAATGAAAAAAATAGCAGTGCTCAGTGAGAAAAAAATAGCAACACTCAAATGAAAAAAAATATAGCAGTGCTAAATGAAAAAAATAGCAGTGCTCAATGAGGAAAAAATAGTAGTGTTGAATGAAAAATAAATAGAGTAGTGTTGGGGCGGCTTCTGACTGTTGGTTGTATCGGTTTCTTGTAGCATCGATTGTACCTTCCTAGTGCCACAGTGCATCCATTGTTATCGTAAGTATGGTTTTACTAGTACCACAATATTTCACAAAGAAAAATAGCAGTGCTCAATAATAGTGCCCATGAAGAGAAACAGAGATGTTGAAGGCCATTTAAAAAAAAAAATATTATTATTATTATTTTGGGGGCTGTTGTCACGAGGACGTGACATTATTTAGGGATGGGTGGATGATGAGCACTAGAAATGCCCATTTTATATACACTGTTAAGGGGCATCATCACTGGTTTGATTAGCATTAGAAATGCATTTTTATTTAACTTGTGCATATAATTGATAGAAAATCCGGTATTATGTTTAACAGGTGTTTTTAGTGGAAACTATGTATGAATGCAAGTTTTGGTACTAATCCGGTGTTTTCCCAATCTACTTTCCAAATGGACCTAGCATTCTTTTGCTTAATTGCGTCTAAGGTATATGGAATAGGCACCTTAATTTGGTGCCTTACTCACATACATGGGGAAGCACCTTACTCCGACACCTTACTCACATACATGGCGAGATGCCTTACTCAAGTAGGCGCCTTACTCCCACACATTGGAGATGCCATATGACCAAGTCAACATTGACCAGGTTGACCAAGGGGCTAAGGAGGAGGTTGCACATGAAGACAAAGGAGAACTATTTTAATCATGCATTTATTAAATAGAATAAAGTATTTTTATTATTATCAACCGATTGGCCGGTTGACCTTGTAAAGCTCTTAAAGTATTATTTTTAGGATGCATTAGTTTAGGATTTGTTTGTTATGTACACCTAATTATTTTTATATATTTATCTTTGTGTGAACGGGTATGCTTTAAAATAAGGAAATAAAATATGTGTAGAACCAATTGTAACTAATCACATCATGTGATTAAATTAGATTAATTTGTTATTGTAACAATATCTGGCTACGCTTTATATAAAGACGTAGGCCAGATGAACAAAGGAGATCAATGATTAATTATACATAGATTATTTTCCTTTTAATCTGTCTAAATTATTAAAAGTGCAACTCCTCTTATTCGAGCAAGCTATACTTAGCTAGTCGGGTTAACTATCTACGGGAACTTGGGCCCACTCCCTGCAGTAGTCCTCCCCTATTTCATTTCCTTTATTTATTTTTAGTAGATTATATTTTTTTTTTCTTTCTTGCTTTAATTAATTTAGTTGTGTGTTTTATTTTATTGCATTTTATTTCTATACTTTTATTTTCAGCACTTTAGTTTTAGTTCGTAATTTATTTATTTAATTTTTCGCACTTAGTTTATTTAGTTTGGCTGAAATTCAAATGCACGAACATCCCCCACCAAACTAAATAAGGTACAAATGGATTCATTCCCCAAAACTGCAGGCATATATTGTGCGTGGCACTCGTAAGTTTATAGACTTACCAGATTGATAATTTATTAAAGAGAAATGAATGTTTTTTGAGACATGATTTTTGCTCACCAACAGTTACACATGGATGCATGGATGAAGATGGATTTGAATATTGTGATTGTGATACAAACTGTGGCATTGTTTGTAAGAATGTGATCATAACATATGCAAATGCAATGGATATGTATGTTATAATGAAATGCAACTATGTGGATGCAATGTAAAATGTAAATATTTTTGTATGTTTGATTTTTGCATTGTTTTTGTATTTTTGCTTTTGACCAAAGGGCTTTAAAGTGCCTTTGGTGCTTTTTGTGACTTGATTTGACCAAAGGGCTTTAAGATGCCTTTGGAGCATTTTTGTGATTATTTTACCAAAGGGCTTTAAGATGCCTTTGGAGCATTTTTGTGATGATTTGACCAAAGGGCTTTAAGATGCCTTTGGAGCATTTTGTGATGATTTGACCAAAGGGCTTTAAGATGCCTTTGGAGCATTTTGTGATGATTTGACCAAAGGGATTTAAGATGCCTTTGGAGCATTTTTGTGATGATTTGACCAAAGGGCTTTAAGATGCCTTTGGAGCATTTTTGTGATGATTTGACCAAAGGGCTTTAATATGCCTTTGGAGCATTTTTTGATGAAGGTGACCATGTTTTTTTGATTTTTTTTATGTATTTGAATGTTTTTTATTTTTATGTATTTGAATGTTTTTTATTTTTATGTATGAAACTCCTTCAAATGAATGATGTTGAGAGGTTCAGGCTGTTCAACACCATCCAATGATGTAAGAAAATATGCTCTAGGTCCAACCCTTTCTGAAATCATGTGGGGACCTATCCAATTTGCTGTAAATTTATCTCATAGGTGGGACGACATATTTGAGTTCTATTGGTTTTATTTGAGCACACGATACCCAACTTTAAATTCCCTCAAATGGACTTTACTATTGTATACTCATGCAAGGTTATTCTAATAAACATAGAGATGCTACAAGGTATTGACTCGACATTCATCAAGAAGTGTCAACTGATCAAGACAACCTTGTCATGCAGTGTCATCATCTATAAAGTCCTTCAATGCTACGTGCAAGGTAGGAATCTCCAAATCTACGGGCATGATGGCCTCAATGTCATATACAAGTGAATACGGTGTTGCCCCAATGGGTGTTCACACACTAGTATTGTATACCCATAATGCAAGAGGTAACTACAAATGCCAATCCTTATGATTATCTTTTAGCATCTTCCTTAAGATGGAGATGATTGTTTTGTTTGAGGCTTCTACTTACCCATTTGCTTGTGGATAATAGGGTGTTGAAAAATTGTGCTGAATATGGTATTTGTTCATTAAAGCTCACACATTTTTGTTCTTGAATGATGGCCCATTATCCAAAATTATCTTTGAAGGGACCCCAAAATGACTTATGATATTGTGAAGTATGAACTCCGCAATCCTTGGTTCAGTATTTTATGTTAAGGGGATCACTTCGACCTATTTGGTGAAGTACACAGTGGTCATTATGATTAATGTGTGCTAGCATGAAGACAGGAGAGAGATCTTGCCAATAAAGTCTCGTCCCCATTGCACGAAGGGCCATGCTTCCTAGATGGGTTGCAAGGCTTGTGATGGTAGGTGGGTGAGGTTTGCATGATGCTGGCACTTGACTCATTTCTTGACATACTCGTAATAGTATTTTTCCATAGTGGGCCAATAGTAACTCATTCTCAAGATGCACTTAACAATGGTCATGCTACTAAAGTGACCTCCACATGTACCATCGTGAGCTTACGAGATTTCCTAGGATGATTCATGGGGCTCAAGACAACGAAGGAGCATTCCATCGTAACCTCATCTATAGAGGATGTCTCTTAGAAAAATGTATCTTGTCACCTTTTGTTTAAATTTTTGTCTTTTAGCATGCGATAGGGCTTGTCGTATCATTCCAAGCTTCAAACAATCTCACAATTGGGCAAGCCAATCCTGATAAGACACAAATTCTATGGATAAAAAACATGTTTCCCCTATGATTCAAAATTTGAGAATGTCGATTAGGAAACAACCTTATGGTGAATTGTTGTACCACACTCCGTAGGACCTTGAGAGATTAAATATTCCCAAGGTTCCATTTGCAAGAAAGCTCTAACTCTGAAGGACCAATCCTGATTTGGTTCAATTTGAATCATGTTTAATGACTCTTTATTATCAATATCCTTGTGTTGTATTGCTGATTGCATGATCACTTTCACATGAATGGTTGTGAAATCAGCAAATGGATTCTGAGGGATTAAGGATCCCAAATGTGCCATGGTGTCTACAAATCTATTTGACGTACAAGGGATTGCCTCAATGTCATACCATTCCTTTGACATGATTAACTATGAGTAAGGAGTCACCAAATATATTTAATCTTTTTATGCCCATTTCCATGGCTGTTTGAAGTCCCAATATTAGGACCTCATATTCTATGTTATTATTCATGCAAGGGAAGTCTAGCTTGAATTACAAGGGTAATGGATCACCTTGTGGTGTAAATACTATCCCTGCTCCACCTCCTTACTCACATTTCAAGCCGTCTAAGAATAATACCATGTATCTTTCTTTCTTAGGCTCTTCAAGTTTCGATGAATCTGCTAATGCAAATACTGCATCATCATACAACTCTATAGTGAGAGTCTTGTTATCTTGAAGAGGTGCCTCTGCTAATTTATCTACTATGACTTGTCCCTTGAAGGAATTTTGGCTTATGAACTCTAGATAAAATTCTGTCAATAGCATGATCCACTTTGCGATACACGTATTGTGATATGTCTTGTTCATCATGTACTACAAAGGATTTTATTTGGATATAACATAGGTCGTATGGATCAACATGTAGTGTCAAAACTTTTTGGTTACAAAGACCACTGCCAAACACAAATTTTCTACATACGCATATCCCACCTCATAACTCACCAAGGTGCGACTAATGTAATATACAACTTGCACTTTGTTTTGTGCATTGTTCTAGGCTAACATGGTACCCAAAGCAAAATTAGTAGCCGATATGTATAGCAAAAATGGTATGTCTGGCCTTGGTGGAGCCAATACTGGCGGTGTTGCCAGGTATGTTTTGATATCTGCAAAGGCTTGTTGGCACTCTTCATCCTAATGAAATGGGACATCCTTACATAAAAACTTGTTCATGGGTAAATATTTGTCTAAAAATTGAGTAATGAACCATTTTATGGATGCTACCTTACCCTATAGGCTTCTTAAGTCCCTAATGTTGGTAGGGACAGCCATTTCCTATATAGCATTTACTTTTGCAAGATCGACTTAGATGCCCCTCTTAGAAATAATGAACCTTAAGATTTTACCAGACGTTACACCAAGCATGTACTTCTTAGGATTCAATCTAATGTTGTGCTCAATGAGGCAATCAAAAAATTTTGTAAGGACTTGAGCATGCTCTTGCCACAATAGGGACTTGGCCAGTAGGTCGTCGATGTAGTCCTCTAAGATCCAATGCATATAGTCATGAAAGATGTATGTCTTGGCCTACTGATATGTGGCACCAACATTCTTAAGGCCAAATGGCATCACTTTGTAACAGAATGTCCTCCATGGAGTAATGAAAGCAGTCTTGTGTTGGTCCTCAGGTTTGATTTGAATTTGATTATACCAAGAAAAAATATCCATTAGGAGAGCATATCATAACCTATGGTGGCATACACAAGAGCATCTATGTTGTGTAATGGGGATGAATCCTTTGGAGTTGCCCTATTCAAGTCTCTGAAATCCATGCAAATGTTGAATCTTCCATCTGGTTTTCCCATGGGCACCATGTTTGAGACCCATTCAGGATAGTCGATGGGAACTATGAAGATCACATCCAATAGTTTTTGCAACTTGTTCTTTACCATCAAAGTGACAATTGGATGCATTTTCCTCAAATTTTGCTTAACTGGCTTCTTTAGGGGATCCAATGAAAGGTTGTGAACACCTAACTTTGGATCAATCCCTGACATGTCTCTATAAGTCCAAGCAAAAATATTTGGCATCTCCTTAAGGAGAGGGATAATGATGGTTTTCTCCTCTAGAGATAGACTTTCTCTAAAATTGACTTTCTTTGGTTGAGTAGGATCATCACTGATGTCCACCTTGAAAGTTGCTTCTATAGCCATATGTGACCCATACTCCAAATGGTGAGGTGTGGGTATCAAGTGAATGTCATCAGCATGATTTACAAGTCCTACTGACTTAGGATCTAGAATAGCATGGAATACGTCATATGCACAACCTAATGCAAAATGGAATGGTTGTACTATCTCTTCACTAGAGAAAATATCCTCAGGATCTATGGGTGAATCAGTGTGATCCCAATCAATAGCCTATGTATCAAGGTGCAAAGGTTTCATGGGATCTGCTAGGTTATGAAGTGGAGTGGTCAAATCAATGGAGACCATGTTGATGGATGGAATGAAATCTCCAAGACCACATGGGTGAATTTATGTCTCAGAAGTCTTCCTTCCATAGTCACGATGAGGTTCTGGTAGAAAAGGGATTTTTGGATCTAGCCCCTGAGAAGGCCAGATAATAGGATCATTGGGCTCTAAAAACACTCATAATTTAGGTGGAGGGGGAATAAACATGCGATGAATGGAAACTAAGTCAATAGGTCTTACCAGAAACCACAAATTGAGGTCTATGACATGGAGTGCCACTTCTCATTCTATGTGTGCATTGACTTGATGCAAGTGGTGAGGCCCAATATAAGCCATATCAGTTTCATATTCAAAGTCATAATTACTTATTCAAAAAATTTTAGCATTGGTATGTGGCCCCAAGATAAGAGGCTCGTGTCTTGGTGCTAAGTAGGCCATTTTTGTCTCATCTTCATATTCTTCATCAGTTATGAAGAAGCCATTTACATTAGTTTCTTTCCCCAAGCTATGGGGCCACTGCCTTAGTCCTAGGTAGGCTACCTCTGTTGAGTCTTCTGACTCATAGCCACTTTTCTCTAATATGAACCCACTCTAATTGTGGATGGACCAAGTAAATATGTGTAAATAGCGGGGCCCATATTAGGCCAAGCCTACTTGTGCTTCATCATCACTTGCCACATATCCATTTTCTTCTTGTTATTCATACCATGAGTTGTAACCCGTTGGGATGGCATAAATTGTGGAGCATGGAAGATAGGTTTTGGATGGTGGTATGCTCACCATGACCACTTGTCTGTTGCTCAAATTTATTGTAATTGATGGGTGATAAGGGATAAAATTGATGTCTTCTCCTAACCGCAAGCTTAATCTATCCAAGGCTACTGCTAAAGAGTCATCTCGACTTCTGATATGATAGCCTAACCCAAACCTATCACTGGGAAGCTGGTATTGTGGCTCAAATGGTCGCATACACTGCTACTCATATATACCAAGACTGTAACCATACCAATGGTGATGTTCTAATTAGCTTAGAGCAAACTCAAGATTAGAGAGGTAAAAAACATTAACAATGAATAGTTCATCATTATCCTCTTATTCATTAGTAGATTTATGGGCATAGTCTAGCCTAGCATAGACAAAGTTTGTCTAGTTGGGAGAGATTCCAAGTGGAACCACTGTTCCCACTGGTGGCCGTAAGTCCTTTGGTCATCCCATGTCTTGTGGGACTCTATGATGGACATGAATGTTATGTTCTACACAAGATACTCTCCTATCCCTATACTTGCCAAGTGTATAGTCACATGTGATGTGGATGATCCTACAGATGACACTGGTGAAATGGGCTCTAGTATCTCCTCAGCTTGATCTTGGAGATCTTCTTCTTCCATGGGACTTGAATTTTTCTCAATGGCTATGTTTAGCACTTTCTTGGGCTTTATTTCCTCAAAAAAGGGAACCTTTAGCTTTTTATTGTATTTTGGTTTAGACGTTTATGGTCTCTTAGAAGCATTAGTCATGTTGGGTGCTATATGAGGTGTTTATGTAGATGGGTCCTTTTGTACCCCTTTGCTCTTATCATTCAGTTGTGTAGCTAGAGATAAAGGTCCTACATACAAGTGGGTAGAAGGAATCACAAATAGTCCCAAAAAATCCTTATGGACATATTTAAATGGTCCTCATCAGCCAACACCATATAGAATTTGTTATCATGCACATACTTGACACATTGGTGTAAGATTGAAGGAACACACTTCATGTGCCTTGCCCAAGGTCACCCTAAGAGGATGTTGTATTGCATGGCCCCTTCCAAGACATGACACATCACATGGATGGTCTTATACTCCACCTTGATAGGTAGGACTATCATTCCCATGATATTGCATAAAGCATCATTAAAATCCCTTAATGTGTAGGCTCCCAAAATGATATTGGACTTAGGGATCTTAAGGTGTTCTATTATTTTTGTTGTGTTGATGTTGATTGATGAACTTGTATTGATAAAGACCTACTTGAAAGGTAAATTATTGACTGATGTTATGTTTGAGAGCTCTCATAATATCTCGCTCTTTGCACAAGGTATTCACTAGCCGTCGCATGTGGTTAACTTGCATTGTAATAGAAGACTCATGCTTATCTTATATTGTTCTAGTGGTTTTGATTCGTAGATGCATCGAAGAGGTTTTCACTATTTCTTTTCTATTGCTAGCTAATGTAACTTGTTCAGTGTACTATTGAGTGTCTCTATGATCAAAATTTGTATGTTTACTACGGGGTCACCTTGAGGCACCCCCAGTTTGAGAAGTGGGTTTAGAAGTCACAGTTCATGAAATTCCAGATGTAGAATTCTCTATGGCTATGATTTTGGGAGGTGGCCTCGAATAAATCCAATCCACCTCATCTAACTATCTTATTTTCCATGGTTGATCCTGTGGGGTGCCATTTATTCCAATGAGGTCATATTCTATTGGAATCCTTCCTCTTGTGTGAAGGATATCTTATGTTTGATGTCTATGACTAGATGTATCTCTAGTTTCATGCCCCTCAGTGGGCTGATTTATTCTAAGTATCTCATGTGAATGTTGGGATGTTGTAACCCATGTGTGTCCTTTTTATTATGAAGGTTTTGTGGTCACCCCTTTTCTCCATGAGGATGGAGGCATGACTACCTCATCATATCTGTGTGAATAATGGGTTTTAGAACACCCCTTATGTCCATGTGAGGAGGAAGCTCTTGAAGCCTCCTCATGTATTTGAGAAGTTTTTATGTTTTTAGAGGAAGCCCTTAAGGTTTCCTCATGTCTCCTTGATGATGATGGTCGTGAGGCCTCTTTGTATTTATGTGATGTAGTTCCATGATGTTGATATATATTTGGGGTTTCTCGAGAAGAACCCCCAAGGGTTGATATATATTTGGGGTTTCTCGTGAAACTATGTCTCATGGTCTTATGAGTAGGTCTCTCAAAGTTACTACAACTTCGCCTAAGGGTGTGTGTTTCTTTAGATTCTCCCTCGGTATCAGACTGGGGATGTTTATTTCTTGTTTTCACCATTGTGTTTGTGGATTCAATTTTTTTTATTGCAATTAAATATAGCCAAAAAATATTGTAGCGACCCCGAGAATGTGTGCACCAGTCCCTTTTCTGAAAACCCTACTTGCAATGCTTATTTATACTACCAAATATGAAATGGAAAGACGAGGAAAAAGCATATAACATGAAATAAAAAAATACGGATCTCTTTATTGATACTAAAGCTCGGTTACATGTTGGTCCCTCTTAGGGATACCCATTTTGATACTATAAATTACAAGTGGGCAAGGAGTGTCCCTTACACGAAGAGGTGGTGTGCCTATAAAATCTTCCCAGTTTTGCACATAAAAATGTATGAGGGCTTACATATGACTCCTTATCTAGGTCTATTTCCTAGAGGGATCCCTTCTACTCTCATATGTTGTAATCTTTGTCCGATGTACCTATGGCCCTACAAGCAATAAAACAACACACTTTTAGGTGTCCAAGATTGCCTCCCCAGATGAGGTTGTTAGTAATCAAATAATGTAATGGAAATATGATAAAAAAATGCCATGAAATCATGTAAATCTATGCTAATGATATAATAAAACAAAATAAAGATGCTATGTCTATCTAAGCTAAGCCTGTGGGCCACTGTCCAAGACAACGATCGCTAAAGTAAACCTTACCGTATTTGCCCCAAATCTATGGGTCAAAGACTACAATATGACATTGAAGAAAGTAGGTATTATGCTCTTTGATTCATCAAAGCTTCGTCGCACATGTGATCTCAAAGAGAACTCTCAAAGTCTTGAAATCTCTCCTCAAGAAGATGTCTCTCTCCCTGATATGATAAAATATTTCTTGTATATGATATATGGATCCCCATTTTTTGTGCTCTTAGGCTTACACCTTTTATAGTGTGAAACCCTAGGTCTATGTCCAAGCCCTAGAAATGAATTTCTCATGTGTAGTGCAAGTTAACATGAGAAAATTTTGTCCACTATCTATATTTGAAGGCCAGTTAACTAAAATCTAACTACCCACTTGAATCTTCTATGCAAACTGGTCATTAGCATGAGAAGATTTTGTCCTTTATTTATCCTTGGAGGTCAGTTAACTTAAGTCTAAATGCAAACTCAAACCTCCCATGTTAACTGGTCATGCAAAGTCACTCTACAAGGTTCCTCTATGTAATAACCTTGGTTTAATAAATTGGAATCACCTTTGTATTAGAATCACAGTTGAATTGAATTGGATAACCCAAACAATGATATAAAATGAATGTTCTTCGATGTCTTAAAAATAAAAAGTGATTGGGTTAATATACCCAACCAAGGAGTGTGTGCTTGTGAAAGGGTGTGACCCCTTGTAAGTTAATATATTAAGATAATGATAATTGTATTATGTTAGGAGGGTCCTAACATGCCACCCCCCTTAAAAGAGCTTTGTCCTCAAAGCTGGAAATTTGGAAATTGTTGTTGGATATCGTGAAGAGTTTCCCACGTCGCGTCTTCTAAAGGTAGACCTTTCCAATGGATTAAAACTTTCGTGATATCGCGAGTACGAAGGTGACGAGAGCGGCGATCCAAGATAGCTTCTGGTTCGACTAGAAGTACTCCATCATCAAAAAATTTAGGGAGAGTGGTTTGTGTCGTGATATGGGCTCCAACTGCGAGCTTAAGGCAAGATACATGAAATACGGGGTGAAGTTTGGAAGAGGGAGGAAGCTCAAGTTTGTAAGCAACGGTCCCAATACGTTGGAGAACTTTATACGGCCCGTAAAATTTGGGTGCTAACTTCTGAGAACCTTTTTGTTTAAGAGAGGATTGACGGTAAGGTTGGAGACGTAAGAAAACCATATCACCCTCGTGGAAACTACGTTCGCTTCTATGTTGATCGGCTTGCTGCTTCATGCGATGTTGGGCGGTGTGTAGGTTCTCTTTTAGGATCCGTAGTATGTCATCTCGAGTAGCGAGTTCCGTTTCCACCGCATGGACTTTTGTAGTCCCTGGAATATAGGAAGTGAGGGATGGTGGTGTTTGGCCATATAATGCTTCATAAGGAGTCATTTTGATGGACGTATGGTATGAAGTGTTATACCACCATTCCGCTAGTGAAAGCCACTTTACCCAATGGAGTGGTTGAGTAGAAACAAAACATCGAAGGTATGTTTCCAAGCATTTATTTACAACTTCTGTTTGGCCATCGGTTTGAGGATGGTAAGCGGAGCTCATACGAAGTTGAGTACCTTGTAATTTGAACAATTCCTTCCAAAAAGTGCTAGTGAAAGTTGGGTCACGGTCACTAACAATTGTGGAGGGCATACCATGTAATTTAAAGATGTTATCTAGGAAGAGGTGGGCTATAGTGCTAGCGGTATAAGGATGAGCCACGGGACAAAAATGGGCATATTTAGATAAGCGATCAACGACTACGAAAATGGTTGTTTTTCCTCCTGATTTTGGTAATCCTTCAATAAAGTCCATAGAAATATCTGCCCATGTTTTGGTGGGTATAGGAAGAGGTTGAAGTAATCCTGGAATAGCAAGGGTCTCCCCCTTTTGTCTTTGGCAAACTTCACATTCTTTTACAAAATTTTTGATGTAATTTTTCATTCCTACCCAATAGAAGGAGGTAGTGGCTCTTTTATAGGTTTTTAAGAAACCAGAGTGGCCTACAGTGGGTGAGGTATGTAACTCATGAAGAAGTTTTTCATGATAAGTTGAATTGGGGGTGAGGACCATCCTTCCTTTGTATCTTAATATATTGTCCTTCCAAGTGTATGGAGGTTTGCTACTAGGATTATGTTGAAGTTGTTGAATTAAGGCATGGATAGTAGGATCATTTATCCATTCTTCATGCACCTCATCTACCCATTTAGGAATAAGGGAGGAAAGAGCATGGACTTGAGGCATATCTTCAAATTTTCTAGAAAGTGCATCGGCTGCCATGTTGTCCTTTCCATTTTTATATGTAATTTCATAATCATAGCCAAGAAGTTTAGTAACCCACTTTTGTTGTTCCGGGGTATTAGTCCTTTGTTCCAAAAAATACTTCAAGCTATGATGGTCAGTGCGTATAATGAAATGTTGGCCAATAAGGTAAGGCCTCCAATGTTGAATAGCATGGACAATCGCCAACATCTCTTTTTCATACGTAGAGCGAGCTAGATTCTTAGGAGAAAATGCTTTGCTTATAAAAGCTAGAGGCCTTTCATCCTGCATGAGTACGGCTCCCATTCCTATTCCCGAAGCATCACTTTCAATGACGAATGGTTTAGAAAAGTTGGGCATGGCTAGAACAGGGGTGGTACACATTGCAGTTTTCAAGGTGATAAAGGCCTCATCCGCTTTAGATGACCATTTGAAAGCATTTTTCTTAAGTAATGTTGTTAGAGGGGCAGCGATTTTACCATAATTTTGGACAAATTTTCTATAATATCCCGTTAGTCCAAGAAACCCACGTAGACCTTTTAAGGTTTTTGGAATAGGCCAATTTTTCACCTCCTCAATTTTGCAAGGATCTACCATAACTCCTTCCTTTGAGACAATATGCCCTAAGTATTCAATTTCTTGTTTTCCAAAGGAACACTTTGATATTTTTGCATAAAGTTGATTTTCCTTCAAGATTTGTAATGCTTGTCTAACATGGTCCAAATGTTCTTCCCATGTTTTGCTATAAATCAAAATGTCATCAAAGAAAACTAATATAAATTTACGAAGGAAAGGGTGAAATACCTTATTCATTAGACTTTGAAAGGTAGAAGGAGCGTTGGTAAGGCCAAATGGCATCACCAAGAATTCGTAGTGCCCTTCGTGAGTGCGAAAGGCCATCTTAGGAATATCCTTTTCGTTGACTCGTATTTGGTGGTAGCCCGACCGTAAGTCTAACTTGGAAAAATAAGCTGCCCCATGGAGTTCATCTAATAGCTCGTCTATGACCGGAATAGGAAATTTATCCTTGATGGTCATTTTATTAAGCGCTCAAAAATCGACACATAAATGCCACGATCCATCCTTCTTTCTAACTAAAATAATTGGAGAGGAGTAAGGGCTTTTGCTAGGTCTAATGACTCCTGCCTTAAGAAGCTCTTGTACTAATTTCTCTATTTCGGTCTTTTGGAGGTATGGATAATGATAAGGTCTAATATTAGGAGGTTGATGCCCTGGAAGTAGTGGAATAGTGTGATCGTGACTTCGTTGTGGAGGTAGTCCTTTTGGTTCATTGAATACCGCCTTATGGTGGTCTAAAATATTTTGTAACTCTGGTGTCTCTTCTTCTTTGTGACTAGGTTGAATTGAAAATAATTGGGCGACCATTCCTTTGTTTCCTTTTTGGATAATTTTCTCCATTCTATGCGAGCTTACGATTTGGGAAGGTCCTGATTTTAGGCCTTTGATAATATAGGTTTGGTTCTTTGTTGTGAACTTCATCCATAGTTCATCAAATTCCCATTGGACTACGCCCAAGGTTCGTAACCATTGTACGCCTAGTACAATGTCGCAACCACCTAGGGGTAGGACGTACATGTCACCTTTCATGTTATAAACCCCCATAGTTAGTTTTATATTTCTGCATTTTCCTTTGCATGCAATTTTTCTGCCATTTCCAATCATCACTTCGAAGTTATTGCAAGGGTATATAAAACAATTTGCTTGCTTAGCCACCTTTGGATCGATAAAATTGTGCGTGCTACCAGAATCTAGGAGCACAGTAAGGTTTTGTTTCTTAAAATACCCTTTAACTCGCATTGTTTGAGGGGCAAAAAATCCGGCAAGGGCGTTGAAGGAAACCTTTGGTGCATTTTCTTCGTCACTTTCAAGTGTGTTGGATAATACCTCTACTTCGAGTTCAGGTTCCTCTTCGGTAGAATTCCCCCCATCTGTGGCATCTAGAATATATAATTTTCGTGAGGCACATTTATGATTTCTATCAAATTTCTCATCGCAATGGTAGCAAAGACCCTTAGCTTGTCTTTCCTTCATTTCCTCGAAACTCAGACGCTTAATTGGTAGAGCGGGGTTAATTTTGGGGGCTGTGTAGGAGTTTTGGGTTCTTCCATTTTGCATTGGTTTGGGGTTGGTATAAGTGTTTGATGGTTTCCCCAAGGTTGGTTTTGTGAACCGATTTCGTGCCTTGATTTTGTCTTTCGCTAATTTCGCCAAGCCGATGGTCTCTAACATGTTTGTAGGGTTATACATTTGCACCTCAATTCAAATTTCTTCTTTTAATCCACTGACAAAACATTCTTGAAAGAAGGCAGCATCTAATCCGGATGTTCGATTAGCTAGCCTTTCAAATTCTGCTTGGTATTCGCTTATCGAAGTGGTTTGGCATAATTTAGTGAGGGCCCCTGTAAAGCTTTGAAACTTGCTAGGGCCGAATCGCACTAATAGATTCTGTGTAAAGGTTGACCACGTCGGAGTGCCGTTAGTTTTCTCGAACCATTGGTACCATTGGATGGCATCGTTTTCCAAGTGGAAGGAGGCGATATGCACTTTTTGCATTTCCGAAATTTGATTTAGTGAGAAATATTGCTCTGCTCGGTAGATCCAGTTTGTAGGGTCTCCGCCTTCAAATTTTGGGAAGTCTAATTTGGTCGTCCATGGTAAAATGGAAGTTTGTGGACCTCCTAACATTGCTCGGTTTGATGACCCATTGTTGGTTGAATTTGAATGTGTTGTTGCCTGATTTTGACTGATAGCATCAAGTTTAACATCCATTGCAAATATTTTCTCGAAGAGTTCTCTTGTGTTACGGGCATTCTCCTCTCTTTCTTGTTTAACTTCTTTAGCGAGCCTTTCGTGTTTCTCATGAATGGAATCCAGTGATCGTCGTCCTTCAGCCATTGCGGTTGGTGTAGGTAACAATCAATATGACTTGGTACCAGGTGAGCAAAAATTTGTTTAACAACTTTATAAGTTGTTTTAGCAACTTTTACAAAAGTTGTCAAAATTTGGTGGGCAATGCCCTATCAACTTTTATAGAATACGAAGCACAACACGGTAGAGGCGTCAGGGTCAAGAGTGCATGGCAGGCAGGTAATGGTAGAAGCATCAGGATTGAGAGTGCATGGTGGTCAATAGGGTGGCAAGAGGGAAACACGAGGAGCAGGCAGACAAGGGCAACAGGCGAGGAGGCAGACTGATAGAGCATGACAGAGGCAGAGGGGTGGCAGGTAGGAAACACGAGGAGCAGGTGAACAAGCACAAAATGATCGAGTTAGCACGAGGCTGACTGATCATAGGTGTGGAGTACAAGATGACATGACAGAGTAGTAGCAGGGTTCCAAGTGTTGCCTTATGCCTATGTGCATGAAGGCTAAGCCTAGCACGTTAGGCAACTTACTACTATCATCTTCTTGCTTATAAACCTCACGAAATTTTTCCTACAACAAATGTGGGATAATATGTTTTAAAAAAAAAATTTGCCTTCATCCCTTTCGACGTCAAAAAATACATTCCCGATGGTTGAAAAATTTAAGACCTCAGACTAAAAGAAAATAATTAAATTTTTTCTTCACCGATTTTAGCAGATGTCGAAAATCGTCTCGTCGCGTCGATCGATTTTGTTTTGCTGATTTTACTGATTTTAATCAGATTTTTTCTATCACTCTTGATCCGTTTGGGTCTTTTAGTTGTGATTGGGGTAAATTATTTCTGTCGAGGACTTACTATCTGCTCTGTAACACCTTTGTTTGTCAATGTTGTGCTCTTTGTGGACGGAGTTTGTTTTATGAAACAACGACTGTGCAACGGTGTTACACAGTTTATATAAGGCGTGTACAATGTTGTGGAGGTAGTGTTATTGCCCTGAGGGAGCATGGTCTTGCCGGATATCATCAAGAATATGCCAATGAAAACCAACAATCTATGGTCAAGGCCGAGGAACAATATCTATCGACACAAAATATGTGCTGCAATTGAATTCGTAGGAATGCAGGATTTCTATTTTGTTTTTCATATGTGTAGTAAGCAAGGGATGAACTAGAAAATTTTAGGAAGCTTCCCACAGGCGTTCAAAAATGATGCTCTGATACCAGATGTAAGGTTCCTCTACGTAATAACCTTGGATTAATAAATTAGAATTGCCTTTGTATTAGAATCGCAGTTGAATTGAATTGGATAACCCAAACAATGATATAAAATGAATGTTCTTCGATGTCTTAAAAATAAAAAGTGATTGGGTTAATATACCCAACCAAGAAGTGTGTGCTTGTGAAAGTTTGTGACCCCTTGTAAGTTAATATATTAAGATAATGATAATTGTATTATGTTATGAGGGTCCTAACACACTCCTGCTCACCTTTATTACATGCAGACTGCCACTTCCACCCGAGATTGGGCTTGTTTGTCAGTAAAATGCTTCTTATGGCTTAGCCGCTGTCATCTACAATGGCTAATATCTATCCGCTATCATCTATAGTGGCTAATATTTGGCTTCTCTAGGCTTGAGCATCTAAGATCTAGTTGCTCTTGGCTTAAGCGACCAAGCTTGGATGGCTTGAAAAGGCCCCAAATGAGTGGTGAGAACCACTATTGATGCTTGGAAAGTCCAATATTATGTCTTATGATATTATGAGTGTGTCTATGTAAGTAACTACCCTAAGCATGACACGATTTAGGTGTCTATAGATGCCCCTTTTTGCGATGTGCTATGTGGAAAACACAACGCTAAGCAAAAACGTAGACTGATCTATTTGTAGGTTGTATGGTGATCGTCTGATCAACATTGGATGGACTAATTATGCAATATGGCATGCATCCCTTGAATCATTGCCCCAAATTTTGGACTTAGACTAGTGGCTTTTGCATGTTAAATTACACTCATTCCTCAAACTCAATCAGGTAGCTTTAGTTGTTACAACAATTTCGACCGATAGGAGAGCTACAATTAAAGATGTCATGTTTTCTTACGTTTCCAAAAAATAAGGGAAATTTGTGATTGTTGTATGCAATGATTCTAAGGACAAACACAATTTTGCTATGATCAAGTGATCTTTTGTTGATTTTGATTATGATTAAGTTGAAGTTTTGAACTACCTCTTCACACAATGAATTGGTGAAGAAATGACAATGATTGAAGCGACAAGTCACTTGACCAATATGACTAATCTGGTTCCTTTCTAGCATTTACTGATTTTAATGGGCAATCCCACATCCAAGTGTGATTCCAATTGCTTATGATAATCATCCATCCCTATCCCAAGGAGGGGTCCGACTATCAATAGCCTTCTTAGGGAGTTAGGATGAGTGATTCTGTTCATGCCTTGATTGTATCACTTTGACTTAGTGTTTTCAATGTCATAGGGGAATTATAATGACCCCCTCACATCCATGGAGCAATTCGACCATCTTGATCTTCTTTGGGTTTGAAGGGTGACATATCATAATTCCAAAATGAGTTGCTTTTGCCCCAAGTGGCCTTATGGTTACCTACTCATCTCACCAAAATACATGGAGTGCAAGTCGCTACAATCATCGAGTGGATAGAGTAGGTAATTGGATATGAGGCCTGCTTGAGATTGTGATTTTATGTAATTTTTTTGTTATTTTGGTCATTCTGGTGATTTGAAACCACCAAAGTGTGATTATTTGTTGTTTTTGTTATTCCCTCATTGAAGGAACTGCTTTATTTTGATCTGTGGGCCTGGCTATTGTCAGGTCTAGTGACCTCTTATTTCCTCCCTATGGTCATTGTCGCCTTGAGTGGCCAAGGCATAATTAAGGAAATATAAAATTTGCAATCCTAGGGTTTTGACCTATCATTTTCACTATTGAAGATTCCATTTTTAGAGCTCTAGTGCAACAGTGACGATTGTGACTTTGAAACTTACTAGTGCTGAGGATATGGCTACGTAGGGCGAGACATCGGCTGCTGGAGTTGTCAGAGCTTCTTGGGTATTTCTCTCTTTAAAACCCTAGATCTCTTTTCTTAGCCTAAGTAAAATTGAACTTCACTAAGAAATGAGCAAAACAAACATCACTAAAACTATTGGAAATGAACAAACTTCGTAATTAGGCTTAGGTTCCCTTTTGCTATGGTGGGTTAGTCCCCAATTTTGCTATTTGTCAGTGGCTTCAACCTAGGATTTTTCAAAATTTTCCATTATTCACCTACTGTCACCATTTTGGGCATTTTGAATTTAGCCTAGTTTTGATGCTTGGGTAGGAACATTTGCCTTCCAAATTGTTTGCTTTCCCTACCATTATTATTTTTCTTAAGTTATTTTGTCAAAATTGTAATTTTTTTTATTTTCTGGCCAAGGGTTCATGGGTTTTCCGTGCCACCCCTTGGCCACTGTTGCTCAGAGCAGCCAACTATGATCCACTATCGCTCAAAGCAGCCAAGCTTGAATCCCAATGATAAAAAAATTGACCATTGGGCCTTGGCCGCTGCTACCTCCAACGACTAGGTTTCGGCCATTGTAGGTGACAACGACTAAAGCTTAAGCCTTGTTTTTGCATTTTGTGTATCAATTTTTATGATTTGTTTTTGGATTTTTGAAATTTTGCTTTGCTTAGGTGCAATTTATTCTTCTCTTGCTTAGATTTAGAGTAACTCGTACTATTTTGCACCATTTTCATGCTTATTGTGAATCATGCCTTAGATGCACTTGTAGTTATGTTTTGTTCTTCTTCTTCTTTGTTTAGATTCCCACTACTAGGGCTCGAGACCTGAAGCTCCTACTTGACTTGCTTCCTGGATTTGATGACACTAACTGGGAGTGGTTTAAGGCATGTGGACTATAGTACGTTATGAGGTTGCCCTAAATTATGGCCGACCAAGTTTATCTTACAGCCTTAGCCCATCATTGGGACCCTTGGACCAACACCTTCCACCTTTCGCCTGGCGATATGACTATCACGTCAGAGGACGTTTATAGGATTTTTTGAATCCCATTCGATAGGGTGCCCATTGTTTCATTGGCCGCTACTGATTAGGTGGTTGTATATGCTTGGGTGTTTGGAGCACGCTCTGCACAAGACCTCCAGGAGACTGGGTCTAGGGGAGTATCTATCAAGACTTGGTATGATGCTCATGTTTTCATAGCGAGGCATGTTGTGTTGTTGATGGTGATCAACAACGTTCTTATCCTAGACTGCTTGGGTTTGAGGTTACCTTGGAACCTCCTAGCGATGGTGCAAGACCTACTAGATAGTGAGGAGCCTATCATCTATGAAGGGGATAGATCACTATTGGCTCAGTGCTATGATGAGTTGTACCACATCCATAAGCAAGGATGCATTAGCATTGTTTATAGTTTGCTCTTACAAGTTTAGGAATGGGAGCACATTAAGGTAGATCACTCTAAGGGGCTCCTAGCTTAGATTACATCTATTGAGGCTTGGACATAGTGCTATGCTACCAGATGGGCTCGAGAGCATGAGGAGCGTAAGAGTCATACTTTGGCAGGGGATTTGTACCACTACACTCATGCTTTCACTAGACTTTTGGTTAGAGATGTCATGTGGCAGCCTTACTATGAGTGTCTAGTTTGGGATGATCCAGCTAGTTTTACTACCAGGACATGACACGAGCGATGGATCATTGGTCATAAGATTACCATTTGGGAGCATTTATTCTAATATCGAGTTATTATTCAGTACGAATTGTAGCAAGATGTGCCCTTGGTGCCATTATTGTATAGGTGCCTCACAACAAAGAGGGATCTACCTCCATGATAGGTCACAGAGCTTGTAGATGAGGAGGATGCCCCAGTCGTAGATCCTACAGTGGCTGGAGGAGTTACAAAGGTATAATATCAATGGTGGGGTGATCAGATGTGGCATGGCATCGGTATTATAGGGCACAAGGATGATGGCACAGATCCAATAGAATGCAGGGTTCAATCCAATACCAAGGTATGGGGCCAGCTGGCAGAGTAGGTGGCAGTAGAGGATCCTGATGTTCTTTAAGGGGAGGAGGAGTTAGAGCTCAAGGAGAGATATTCTCCTCTGAGAGCACAGTTGCATGAGGTCAAGGCTAAGATCTAGGCTACTAAGTTCTAGGTACAATGGTAAAATGCTATGATTGAGTAGCTCACAATGTAGATACAGGCTCTATAGGATACTATTGGGGGTGGTGATGTCAGGATGCAGTTTGTTGTTCTTACTTCGACACCATAGGAGGTTCTAGCAGTAGGCTCAGGGGTAAATGTGGGATAAATTTTGTCCTTGTTGGATTAGCATGAGGCTCTAATATTGGGTCTTACGAATCATGTTACCCTCCTTTACATGTAGCTTAGGAGGCATGGTCTTGTCCCTAAGGATCCAATAGATGCAGGTGGTTTGCAGGTCAGCAAGAACTCTACCTTGGGTTATTCTTCCACCCATCCTATCCAGCGGACCCAGACTCAGACAGAGAGACCTACAAGCTCACATCACTCGACTCATGATATCGCCATAGGAGGAGGTGGCACTGGAGGAGATGGTGCAGGGGGCTCAGGTACGACATTTGACTAATTTTCTACTTGGTCCTTGATTCATTTTTGAGGTCGACTGACCTACATGACTATAGCCCATGGGCATTTTTGTATATCCATTAGACTTGATACACATACTTTTGTGATAGATTTGATTTTTATGCCTTATTATGTGTATCGTTTATTGCTTATGTTTTTGTTATTTTTCATTTTAGGATATGATGCAATGATGATATTTATGATGATTTGATGAATATGCTAGATGATAGATGATATTTTGAATATGCTTAGATGGATGTGTAGATGTTTTTATGATTTGATGATATGATGCGATGTATTTTGATGATGTATAATGAATTTATGATTGGTATGCAAATGGATATTGCCTATATGTTTTATGATGTGGTTTATGGATGATTAATGACTTGTTTTTGTGGATGCAAATGTTATTGTTAAATGCATGTTTAATTTTTGTTTTAATTGTATGCATCTAACTTATGTGGTGGAATGGTGTGAATGAACCTGTATGCTCTAATCACTTAAAACATAAGGAATGCATATGACATTGACAATATTAATGGGTGATACCACAGAAAGTAAAAAATAATCATGAATTTAAATAATCACTCTTATCATAAGAATTGATTAAGTATTCATATATGAGATGTAATGGTGTGTAATGTATCTTCTTAATAAGTTTTTGTAAATTAAAAGATATAAAGTAGTCAGTGGCCGTCTATATACTATTTCTAGTATATATGCGGTATATGTCCTACTATGTTGATACCCCCTAATTTATAGAATCTTATACAAAATATGATGGTGTCAATGATGTTATGATTTGTTGCTATGTAAATTTTTTTTTGGGATTTTCGAAGATTCAAACACTCGAGTTCCCCTATCAACAACTATCTTCTTACCACTTAGACTTTTGAAAGGTAAGGCTTTTACCATGGACCTAGTTTTTCATGATCTTTGTGTGTGCATGTGATTGTATATTTTGAGGTAGAACTCAAGCATTTCCTCCGATGTCAGGCGGGATTCTTTCAGCCCATTTCTAAGATCAAGGATCCTCAAGTGTTCATCTCATCCTTATGTTGGACTTAGTTGGACTATACCACTAGGCAATATTTGGTTACCTAAGCTAGCTCATCCACATTCAAATATTGGTCTACACAAATGCATGAAGCAATTTTAATAGACATATAATCATGCGTAAGGATTTATCCTTCCAATTTTGTACAATGCTGAGAATTCTAGGGATTCAAGCTTTATTCCCTTCTCTTGGCTTCTTTTTGGCTTTGGATATTTGCTCATATGTAGTGATGAAAATCACTGTTTATTTTGATTTGATTTTTTCTTTGAGAGGGGATATTTTTGTAGTGATGATAATCACTTTTTATTTTGCTCATACGTAGTGATGAAAATCATTGTTTATTTTGATTGATTTTTTATTTTTTTATTTTTTTTAATTTCTAAATTTATGCTTTGTGTATTGGATTTTTTCTTTGAAATCTGGACTGTATTCTTGGCCTTTTGAATTTGTACTTTTGCTTTGGGATTTTTCTTATTTTTAATTAAGCAAGGGATTTGGATAGGGTAAAGCTTGTCCTTTTTCCAATTCTCAACACCTTTAAACCAGTTGCATAGGGGGATAAGCAAGGATAATCCTTTTCACTTAAGGTAACCTAGACCGCTTTGCAACTTTCATCTTTTCCTTGTACCAGCTAGGATTTTAGTGTTTCAATTAGTGATGGGATCTTGAAACACTAATGGTTGTGTTGAAAAACACAATTACACACATGTGGATGGAGGTATAGATATGAATGACTTGTGCGACAAAATGTGGTATCAATTTTAAGGCTCTCATGACATATACAATTGTAATGGATGTGAAGATGCAATGCAATGATGTGGATGCAAAATGTGAAGTGCAATTGTTTTTGTATTTTTGATTTTATGTTGTTTTTGTATTTTTGATTAATTTGACCAAAGGTCTTATGATGCCTTTGGGGGTTTTGTTATTGATTTTGACCAAGCGATTTGAATCACCCTTGGAGACTTTTTTATTGATGTTTGACCAAGCGATATGATTTACCCTTGGAGCCTTTGAATTGATTTTTGACCAAGCAGCATGAATTACCCTTGGAGCCTTTTGAATTGATGTTTGACCAAGCGGTATGAATTACCCTTGGAGCATTTTGAATTGATGTTTGACCAAGCGTTATGAATTACCCTTGGAGCCTTTGAATTGATTTTTGACCAAGCGGTATGAATTACCCTTGGAGCCTTTTGAATTGAATTTGACCAAGCGGCATGAATTACCCTTGGAGCCTTTGATTTGATTTTGACCAAGCGGTATGAATTACCCTTGGAGCCTTTGATTTGAATTTTTAAATTTTATGTTTTTATGATTTGTTTGTATTTTTGACATATTTGAATGTTTTTGAATTTTATGAAATATTTGAATGTTTTTGTGTTTTTGACATATTTGAATATTTTTGTATTTTTTGACATATTTGAATGTTTTTGTGTTTTATGTATAAAATGCCTTTAAATGAATGATATTGAGAGGTTCAAGCTCTTCAACACCATCTAATGATATAAGGCGATATGCTCCAGGCCCAACTCTCTGTGAAATCATATATGGACCTATCCAGTTTGCCGTGAACTTATCTCACAAATGTGGTGGCAAATTTGAATTCTGTTGGTTTTCTTTGAGCACTAGATCTCCAACCTTGAATTCCCTTAGGTGGAATTTACTATTGTAAGCTCGTGCAAGGCGATCTTGGTAAACATGGAGATGCTCTAAAGCATTGACTCGGCGTTCATAAAGAAGCATCAATTGATCAAGGCGGCCTTGCTACACAGCTTCATCATCTATGAAGTCCTTTAATGCTATGCGTAGAGTCGGGATTTCCAACTCTAGGGGCATGATGGCTTAAGTGCCATATACTAGTGAAAATAGTGTTGCCCCAGTGGGAATCCATATACTAGTCCTGTATGCCCATAGTGCAAGAGGTAATTGCATGTGCCAATCCTTGTGATTTTATTGCATTGTCTTCCTCAAAATGGAGACTATTGTTTTGTTTGAGGCTTCTGCTTGCCCGTTTGCTTGCGGATAATAAGGCATTGAAAAACTATGCTAAATATGGTATTTTTTCATTAAAGCATGCATATTTTTGTTCTTGAAATATGGCCCATTATCCGATATTATCTTAGAAGGGACCCCAAAATGACTTATGATATTGTGGAGTATAAACTTCATAATCCTTGGTCCAGTTTTTGATGTTAATGGGATCGCTTCTACCCACTATGTGAAATATTATGTGGTCATTATGATGAATGTATGTCAGCCTGAGGATGGAGGTGAGATCTTCCCAATCAAGTCTAGTCCCCATTGCGAGAATGGCCATGCTTCTTGGATGGGCTGCAAAGCTTATGATGGTAAGTGCATTAGGTTTGCATGATGTTGGCACTTACTACATTTCTTGACATACTCGCAGTAGTCCTTTTCCATGGTGGGCCAATAGTAACCCATTCTCAAGATGTGCTTAATGATGGCCATGACACTAAAATGGCCTCTACATGTTCTATCGTGAGCTTACAAAATTTCCCAGGATGCTTCCTGGGGCTCAAGACAACAGAGTAATACTCCATCATATCCTCGTTTGTAGAGGATTTCTCCTAGCAAGATGTATCTTGTTGCTCTCTATTTGAAAATTTGCCTTTCAGTATGTGATAAACCTTGAGGTACTATTCCAAGCTTTAGGAAGTCCCATAGTTGGGAAATCCAATCTTGATAAGCCACAACTTCTATAGAATAGACAACTTGCATTTCTTGCATTTCTGAGGTAGTGAACACAAATTGAGGAACAACTCTATGGTGTATGGTTGCACCACACTCTATAGGTCCTTGGGAGATCAAAGACCCCCAAGGTGTCGTTTGCAAGAAATCTCTGGCTACGAAGGACCAATCTTGATTTGGTTCGATGTTGATCATGTTGATTGATTCTTGATTGTCAAAAGCCTCACGGCGTATTGTTGAGTGCGAAAGCACTTTTACATGAATGGTTGTAAAATTAGAAGATGAATTCTGAGGGATTAAGGATCCCAAAGAGGCCATGGTATCTACAAATTTATTCGACGTACAAGGGATTTCCCCGATGTCGTACCATTCTAGACAAGCTAAGTAGTTGTCAACAAGTTCCTTGTAAGTCTTCAGGAGTGGGCACCTACATTGGAATAGTCCTTTGACCTGGTTTACTATGAGCAAGGAGTCACCAAATATATTCAATATTTTAATGCCCATTGCTATGGCTATTTGGAGTCCCAGGATCAATGCTTCATATTTTGTATTATTGTTTGTGCACGGGAAGTCTAGTTTGAATGATAAGGGCAATGGAGCACCCTGCGATGTGATAAAGACAATCCCTACTCTGCCTCCTTGTTCACACTTTGAACCATCGAAGAATAATGACATATCTCTTTCTTTCTTAGGTTCTTTGAGTTCTAGTAGATCTGATAATGCAAAGACCACATCATCAGGCAATTCTATGGTGAGAGGCTTGTTATCCTGAAGAGGTACCTCTACTAATTGATCTGCTATGACTTATCCCTTGATGGACTTTTGGCTTATGAACTCTAGATCAAATTTTGTCAATAGCATGATCCACTTTGCGATACATGTATTGTGATGTCTTGCTCATCATGTACTGCAAAGGATTTTGTTTTGATATGACATAGGTCGTATGGCTCAACATGTAGTGTCACAACTTTCGAGTTGCAAAGACCACTACTAAACACAATTTTTTGACATACGCATATCCTAGCTCATAGCTCACCAAGGTGCGACTAATGTAATATATGACTTGCTCTTTGTCTTGTGCATTCTTTTGGGCTAACATGGTGCCCAATGTGAAATCAGTAGCCGATATATATAGTAAAAATGGTATGTCTAGCCTTGGTGGAGCCAATACTGGCGGTGTTGCCAGATAAGTTTTGATCTCTACAAAGGCTTGATGGCATTCTTCATCCCAATGAAAGGGGACTTCCTTGCATAGCAACCGATTCATAGGTCGACATTTGTCTGATAATTGCATGATGAATCTTTTGATGGATGCTATCTTGCCTTGTAGGCTCCTCAAATCCCTAATGTTGGTAGGGGCGGCCATTTCCAGTATAGCCTTTACCTTTGCAAGATCTACTTCGATGCCTCTCTTGGATACGATGAATCCCAAAATATTTCTAGAAGTTATGCCAAATACACACTTCTTAGGATTCAATCGAACATTGTGTTCTATGAGGCGATCAAAGACTTGTCTAAGGACTTCAGCGTGCTCTTGCCACAATAGGGACTTGGCCAGTAAGTCATCCATGTAATATTCCAAGATCTTATGCATATAGTCATGGAATATGTATGTCATGGCCCCCTGATATGTGGCACCAACATTTTTGAGATCGAATGGCATCACTTTGTAATAGAATGTTCCCCATGGAGTAATGAAAGTAGTTTATGTTGATATTCGGTCTTAATCTGGATCTGGTTGTATCCAAAAAAACCATCCATTAGGGAGAGCATTTCATGACCTACGGTTGCATCTACAAGAGCATCTATGTTTGGCAATGAGAATGAATCCTTTAGTGTTGCCCTATTTAAATCTCTGAAATCCATGCAAATATGGACTCTTCCATCAGGTTTCCCCATGGGTACCATGTTTGACACCCACTTAGGGTAGTCAATAGGAACTATGAATATTGCATCCAATAGTTTTTGCAATTCGTTCTTCACCATCAAAGTGACGGTTGGATGCATTTTCCTCAGTTTTTACTTGACTGGCTTCTTCATGGGATCCAATGAAAGGTTGTGAATAACTAACTTTGGATCTATCCCTGGCATGTCTTTGTAAGTCCAAGCAAAAATATTTGGCCTCTCCTTGAGGAGAGGAATTAGGATGGCTTGTTCCTATGGAGATAGACTTTCTTCGAACTTGAATTTCCTTGGTTGGGTAGGATCATCACTGATGTCCACCTTGAAAGTTACTTCTATAGCCATATGTGACCCATCCTCTAGATGATGAGGCATGGGTATCAAATGAATGTCATCGGCGTGATTCATAAGACCTACTGACTCAGGTTCCAAACCAACATGGAAGACGTCATACACACAACCTATTGCAAAATGGAATAGTTGTAACATCTCTTAATTGGGGAAGAGGTCTTCTAGCCCTATGGGTGAACTAGCGTGATCCCAATCAATAGTCTCTATATCAAGATGCAATGATTTGGTAGGATCTACTAGATTATGAAGTGGAGTGGTCAAATCAATGGAGATCATGTTGATGGATGGGATGAAATATCCAGGACCACATGAGTGCAATCTTGTCTCAAGGGTTTCCCTTCCACACTCATGATGAGGTTTTGGAGGAATGGGAATTTCTGGATCTAACCCATGAGCAGGGTATGATAGGCCTGGGAGCCAGTGAGGGGGCCACGTGACACTGGTCGGCTCCCAAATGTGAGGGTCTAGCTGGTGCCCCTTCCCTTTTGATGCAGGGTGAGGTCAAGTGCTCTGGCTATCCTCAAGATATCTATCCAAAACGTACATTGGTATGTGTAGCACCCTAAAATTGGCGCGATAGAAATTGGAATAATTACATTCACCTTAGTAAATAAATTTAAATTCAAATTTAACCTCCCAAACCGCCCGTTAACCACCGAGAAACCCGTTTCCTCTTTTTTCGTGCCATTTTTAGCAGTTGTTTTGACCGTTTGACGATATCGTCTCCGATCAGACGATATCGCCCCGTATTTGACGATTTCGTCTGGACTAGAACGTCCAGACGATTTTGTCGCAAAACTGAATTTGCATAGTTGGAATCCGTTCCAACGGGTCTCCAATCCGGACAGAAGCGTGTCTGCGCCATTGGGACCCTTCCCCCGTTGGAGATCTCCCAAATTGGGATGATCTCCAACCTCCCAACAACTATCCTATGCCTATTTAACTCTAAAACTTTTCCTTCCCCAACCCCTGGCTGAATTTTTATGTAAATCAACTCCCTATGCGCTAAAACACTTCAAATTTGCTCTTGCACTAGTCCTATATTAATTTTATTGTAGGTACACCACTGGTTTTCAGCTGGAGCCAACACCTATCGCAGTCGATGAACCTGTCAAGATCGGAGGCGATCTCGTCAAATTAGGGACGATCTCGTTCTGATGCGAGACGATTTCGACTATAGCACACATCGAGGCAATCAATGCTTGGAGTTTGCTCTTCTTTCTCTTTTATCTGTCATTTTATGCTATAAATTAGATTGTCTATTCAGTTTTTATACTATATTACATCTGGAGTTCACCCATTTTGTCTAGTTTGCATATTAAGATCATATTCTCGCTATCTAAACACAATGATTTGCATTTACTTTTGTTCTTGTATATTGTTCAATACTCATATTACTTTTTCATATAGTTTGCCCTCGTTTACAAAATAGAATTTCTTGTATTTCGCATCTGTTTGCTGTTTTGCAGGTCTCTGATGAATTCGTCTGACGAATTCGTCAGATTGCAGACGATCCTGTCAGTTTAGATGATTTTATCAAATTGAAGGCGATTCTGTTGAATTGCAGATGATCCAGACTGCTACAAGTAATCAAAAACTTCATCAGACTTCCGGATCAGGTAATCTTCATTGGCCTCCTACAAATTCTCTATTTTTGCTTTCTTTCTGTTTGCTGTATTCATTTAAATTGCATTTTCATGTAGTTTAAGTTAGAATCATTCGGCCAAACCTAGGATGAATGTTTAAAAATAAAACGAACTCATCAAAACTCATTCCCAAAACCTAGGCGTGGAAACTGCCGCCAAATGTTTCCTGGTGAACCCACCATCCGTCGAAAAATCACCAAAATGCACCTCCCTTGAGAGGCGGGACCTTCGCGAAGTCCTCTCGTCCGAGGTACCGCACCATCCTTTTCCCATCCTCCTTCCAGGCGTGGATCCAATAGCCTGAAGGTAGGGATGCAAAAAATTTGGAGCGATACATTTTGGTGAACCCGACGTGAATGCATCATAACCTTTTGAAAACAAAAGCAAAAACAAAAAAAAAAAAAAAATTAGAACAACTAAAACTTAGATGCATTTTAAAACATTTAAGGTTCAAAATCATGTTTAGATGGTAGCTCCTAAAAAGAGGTTAGCAGTTACTATAAACGTAGTAAACCAATTAGCAGCCATAGAAGTTAATTCTGTCCTTAGTATCCCTGAAACAAGTAGAAATCAATCCTTGTGGGACGAGCTTATCAGGAGACTTAGTATCATTTCATCTAGGTCCACACAACTTAAACAGATTAAGAGGCTAGTCTTGGATAGAATCCTGGATCCTCATCAATTAGTGTTCTATCATGAACTTCAGAGAGCTTGCCATAGGTGGTTAGCCTATAGGAGAGCTCTTGTATCTGCAAAATTTTTAACTTTCAGGGAAGATCTTGAAAGCACCGTTATAGTGCGCCCATTTTTAGTTCATATAGATTCCTTAGAAGATGATCTTATAATTAGGAGAAGATGGAATAAAACTCCTAGAGCTATGTTATATTGTAAATATTGTCGTGAGAATTATTATTTCCAACCGGGATCTGAAATAGATAATATCACCATAGCCCTTTTCATCAAATTCTTAAAAGAAAACTTTCAATTTGAAGAAGAACATTTCATGACCCCTGAACAACTTGAACCTATTAATGATATTCATAAGTTATTCATAGAAGATTAGTTCATCTACTTTCAGCCTTATTATTATTGTGTGCATTTATTGTTTCATTTGTTGTCTTTATTATATTGTTTCAAAGAAAAACTAAAAAACTAAAAATCAAAAAAAAAAATCAAAAAAAAAAAACATAGTAAAAAACTTAAACATTTCATTTACAATATTGCATTAGGTATATATAAATATATACCTTTTAATTTGTTGCATATATATATATATATATATAAATATATATATATTTTCTGAAATCAAAACTTAGCACCATGACTAAACTTAGGAATGGTAAAGAAATTTTAGGAGAAGGAGAAGATTGGCTACAAAATACAACTGAAAACCCAAATGTCCTTCTTGGAGATACAAATCCGGAAGGTGAAACTCTAGGTCAATCAGATGAAGACTTAGGTGAAGATAAGGAACAAGAAGGAAGTGTTAAAGAATCTTCGTCCCCTAGAATAGCTCCAAATGGAGGCATCACTTTTGACAACGCAGAACATTTTCAAAAATTTCTTAATCAACATATCGACGTCCTTAATGTGGCAGTCAGTATTGATAAAGGGGAAATTAGTGATGCTCAAGCAGCCTTAGAACGGGCACTTGATATGCAAACTAATCCCTTGTCTTTCATTGATCAAGAAAGTGATAAGGGTGGACCATCCAATGCGAATATGGTCACTATAGCCCAAGCCATGACCAAACAACAGGTCACCCAACCTCCTAAGCAACCTGTTACTCAACCTAAAATCACTCCCGCACAAAAGAAAATTCCCTTCACTACTTCCTTCCTCCAAACTATTGAGCAAAATGCTTTAAATAGACAAAAATCTAAAACAAAGCCAAATACAAACTTTCAACAATCTACAATACAACACAATCCAACTTCAAAACTCCTCCATAATATTTTTCCTACCAATGTTTTACACAATAGTAACATGGCATCTAATCTGCATGTTCCTCCATCCTACGCCCATAACACTTATGGCAATGCCCCACCGAATCAATATGGGGGGCAAACTAGTAGTTTGGAAGCTATGGTGAAACAATTGGCTTCACGTATGGACCAGATAGATCCCTACCGTCCCTCGTATAATTATCGAGAGATTTGTAGCCAACCATTGGATCCCATAGTGGTAGCTCAACCATACCCTAAACATTTTCCCATGCCCGTCCCGCCTATCTATAAAGGAACCGAAGATCCCATAGAACATCTTCGCATGTTTAGGATAGCATGTCACGACATATCGCATGACGACTTGCTATTACTAAAAATGTTCCCCAAAAGTTTAGGTGGAATGGCGTTAGAGTGGTATTATCAATTGCCCACTCATTCCTTAAGAAACTTTGAAGAAACAACTGAGTCATTTGTTCATCAATTTAGTGCCTACATCGAGAGGCATGTAACTATTAAAGACCTATACAATTTAAAACAAGATAAAGACGAATGTTTTGCTGATTTCTTAGCAAGATGGAGACAATTGACAGGAAAACAGCACTTTGTGCTACCCTATAGGGAAATGTTAGACATTTTCATTAACAATTTACAAGAACAACTTTCTTATGAGCTATCAACAACTACTTTGACTACCTTCGATCAAGCTATAGACTTAGCTCGAAGAGTAGAAGATGCCCTCATTAGGAGAGGCCAACTTAGAAAGAAGGATGATGAGAAAACATCTAGAAATCAATATAAAAACAAACAAGTTGTCGGTGATGGAGTCACTGACAGCAGAAATGTTGCTAATGTCAATGCAACAAAAACAACAGAAAAATTCATCTTGAAACCTCCTCGATAAGCCTCCTCGAGAGTTCACTAGATTAAACCAACCTTTATCAACTATTTTACCTCAACTTCTTGAAAGAGGTTTAATCCAATTGCCAGCTATCCGGGAACCTGACCCAAGCATACCCGGATATAGAGCTGATTTGCACTGTGATTTTCATAGAGGTCCTGGACATTCTACCAACGCTTGTAAGAGATTGAAACATAAAATACAAGATTTGATTGACAATAATGAAATGGAAGTGCAAGCCTTCCAACCTAAACAAAACCCTCCTAATAATACTCAAAAGACTCGTTCCCCAAAATCAAAATCGAATGCCAATCAAACTTTAGACATATTTCAACACCCTTTACCAAGACATGGTAAAGAGGTAGCTAATCAAATTGAACATCATAATGTTCCCCCTCCTACCCGATATGTAGGAACCATTAGCGGGCAATTACCTGTTCAGGACTCTCACACATTCGACACAACCTTATCCCTGGTTACAACCAGGCCCTTACATAATTTTCAAACTTCTGATTCTAGCGATATAGAGTCAGATAGTGAGAGTGAAGTAGACACTATTCAATCGAATAGTTCTGAAAACGAATCAGATCCTATTCAACCTATCACAGATGCTAATGTTCCAGAAGAACCATTTCCCAGAAGAGTCACTACTCGACCTTCTTCTAATGAAGTCCTTCCTTATGAACAAGCCATAAACTCTCAACCGAGACCGTTTCAACGTCGTCACTATAACATTGTAGGTACCATCGGAGTCGTCACCCGACAACAAGCTCAAAATCCCCAACAAGAACCAAACCAGAATGATGGACCAGCTCCATTTGTTCTGAAAAATCCTAATAAAGGAAATCATGCTCCTATTGTTCAACCTAAACCCCCTTACAGCATTAATGAGCAATTGTCTAATACCACCGCCAGAATCTCCCTTTTAGATTTATTAAGATCCTCTCCCACCCATAGGGATGAATTGATGCTTACTTTGAGCCAGATGATGGTACCTCAAAACATCCAACCTGAAGCTATGGCCAATACTATCATCACGCGAGAGATTGATTGTATTGACTTTCGGGATAAAGATATCCCACAACACAGTTTACACAAGGATAATCCCTTGTATATTACAGCTTTAATTGGGGATGTAGTCGTCAAACGAGTCCTGATTGATAATGGCTCATCTCTAAACATTCGCACCTTTGACTTCTACCAACGATTTGGTTTTAGAAGTGATGAAATGAAGAAGACTCGATATGATTATCAAAGCCTTTAATGACAAAACACAAGAAACGTGTGGAGTCATTACCCTCCCATTGCAAGTTTGCCCTAGAACCCTAGAAACAATCGTGTTTATTGTACATTGCCCAAACATCGTACAATATACTTTTGGGTCGCCCTTGGATTAACGCCATGCGAGCAGTCCCATCAACTTTACACCAATGTGTTAAGTTTGAGTTTAAAAATCAGTTGGTCACTATTCATGGTGACCCTAGACCTTTTGATATGTGTGCATTGGCAGAACCAGTTGGAGTGCAATTTTGCCTTGCTCTGTCATCCACATATCCTAGTTCTTCTTCATCTAAAACTGTGAAATATAAACCCATCACTTCATCTATTCCTCCTCCATTAACTTCATCTTCCCATATAGATCAACCACCTTCTAAACAAATTATTGTAGAACTTCAAAAAGCTCTTAAAACTACAACCAATTCTTCAAGTTCTAATCCCATAAATTCAAAACCTTTAGACACATCTATCATACCTTCCACATCTCAAGACATAGGTAATAAGCCTTCTACATCTTATGCCCTTTCTGATGATCTTTTACCAGATTTATCTACAACCTTAATATCAAAAAAAATGAATGCTTTCATGCAAGATTCAAACCTTTTAAATCAATTGCCGCCATCTCCTCGTACTTTGGGCCTCCCACAACCTATGGGAAGTACTTACCAAGTCGGGAGTTGCGCCTTCATTTACAAAGGATATGACTGGGGAAGAATCCCTCAGAATATCAAAACCCATCATGATGGATATGCTCGGTGCTATTTTACCAACGATTATATTAAAGCTAAACCCATGATGCTTAAAATGGGATACAAAGGGAAAGGCTTAGGACCTTTCCAAAATGGCATGAAAGAACCTTTCGAGGTAGAACCATGGCCTGCCCGATGTGGTGTGGGCCTATTACCTAGTAAGGGTCAACCCTTTCCTTTTGAGGATGATGATCATCTCATATGCTATCAAGACTATTTGGATAGACATGTTGATTTGCCTCTTAAAAATCTGTCATTTTCATGCAACATGCTATCCATAGCATACCCTGAAATGATTGTCGACCCCGATGAAGAGTTGGAAGGAGATATCTTCCATGATGTCTCTGTTGAAGAGATGTTGTACAACGGGTTTTATTTTGATGGTTCTATACCAACCATAGCTCAACTTGAGGCCACTGACCCTCAAAACGAATTATCTAAATTAACTTTACAAGAATTACAAGAGTTGGGCGTTTCACCCGCCCCACCTAATTTTGAAAGAGATCTACACATGGAGGTAGAAAATGTCATTAAAATTAATATTGGAACTGAGGACAACCCTCACATAATCAACATTGGAGCAGAACTAAGTCAAGAAAAACAAGAACAATACATTGCATTTCTTAAAGAGTATGAAGATGTCTTCGCTTGGACATATGAAGATATGCCAGGTCTAGACCCTTCCGTAGTCATGCACCATCTAGTGGTCCATCCGGATGCTAAACCCGTTAAACAAAAACTTAGAAAAATGCATCCCAAAGTGGCTCTGCTAGTCAAAGGGGAGTTAGAAAAACTCCTGAATGTTATCTTCATACAAGCTATTGATTATGCTGAATGGATCTCCAATGTAGTTCCAATCACCAAGAAAGAAGCCACCAAAGTTAGGGTTTGCACAGATTTCAGAGATATTAACGCTGCATGCCCTAAAGATGACTTTCCTCTTCCAAATATGGATCAAATTATTGACTTTACTGCTGGGAGTGGGATGATGTCCTTAATGGACGGATTCTCCAGCTATAATCAGATCAGGATAGCTCCTGAAGACCAGGCTAAAATAGCCTTCATTACCCCCTGGGGTACCTTTTGCTGGAAAGTGATGCCATTTGGCTTAAAGAACGTCGGTGCAACTTATCAACGGGCTATGACCTACATTTTTCATGATATGATGCATGATATCCTACATGATTATGTAGATGATATTATAGCGCGCTCTCTTATTGAAGATCATCATTTAGACGATTTAAGAAAAGTTTTTAATCGATTACGAGAATATCTCATTCGATTAAATCCAGCAAAATGTATATTCGGAGTTAAATCCGGCAAGTTATTAGGGGTTTTAGTTTCTTTACGTGGTATCGAAATTGACCCTCTCAAAATTGCGGCTATCACCGATATGCCCGCACCCACTAATATATTTGAATTACGAAGTTTACAAGGTAAACTTCAAGCTATCCGTCGCTTCATTGATAAGCTGGCGGACAAAACCGGTCCCTTTCTTAAACTCCTTAAGAAGGACGTCCCCTTTAATTGGGACACATAATGTAGAGAAGCTTTTGAACTTCTCAAGCAATATCTCCTTAACCCTCCGGTGCTTTCACCGCCTAAATCTGATCGCCCATTTCTTCTATATATTTTTGCTTCAGATTCTGCCTTAGGAGCTATGTTAGCTCAGCTTGATGATGAAAAATGAGAACGTGCTAATTATTACATTAGCCGCACCTTCATCAGTTATGAAACCCGCTATACAGCGTTAGAGAAGTTATGTCTAGCAGTCGTGTTTGCTACGCAAAAATTATGACATTACATGCTTAGCCAAAAAACGTATGTCATTGCCAAATATGATCCTTTAAGATATCTCATGAGTCGACCTTATTTATCGGGTCGCACAACCAAGTGGGTTCTTGCTCTAAGCGAGTTTGATCTCACCTTCATAGGACAGAAGTCCGTTAAGGGTCAAATCATAGCAGATCAATTAGTCGCTGCACCCTTAGAGTCTACTCATCCCCTCATTATCGAGTTTCTTGATGAATGCCTTCAATTAGAGGCAGACCTTGTTGAACAATGGTCCTTATACTTTGATGGAGCCCGATGCATGAGTGGGGTTGGTGCGGGTATTATTTTAATATCTCCACAAAAACATCTTATTCCTCCGTCCTTCAAACTAACCTTTGCTTGCACCAACAATATCGCTGAGTATGAAGCTCTAATCCTTGGATTACGAGCCGCTTTAGCGCTTAAAATTAAAAACCTCTTAGTTTTTGGGGATTCCCAATTGGTTATAAACCAAATTAATGAAGTTTATCAGACCAAAGATGATAAACTTCGCCCATATAAGGCCTATGTTTTACAACTAATGGCCTTGTTTGATCAAGTTACCTTGGAAGCCATTCCTCGAACTAGCAACCGTGCAGCTGATGCTATGGCCGCCGCTGCATCTCTCTTACCCTTGGAGTTAGACGACGAATATGCTACTATCATCATTCGTCGACTCCAGGAACCCGCTTCACATAAGTCATGCTTAGAGCCTTTGGATGTGTTTCTAATCAAGGAAACTACTCCTGAACTCTGGTATACAGACATATTTGATTTCCTCCAAAATGGGACTTTCCTCGCTAATTCTAATCGCAACCAGCGTCGGTTATTACGTCGACGAGCAAGTCGATTTGTAATCATTGGCAATACTTTATATAGGAGATCTTTTGAAGGTATCCTATTAAGATGTCTAAATTTAGAAGAGTCTAAATCAGCCTTGAGTGAAGCCCACGATGGATCTTGTGGAGGACACTTTAGTGGTAGCGTCATTGCTAAAAAGCTCCTTCGGATAGGATACTTTTGGCCTACCATGGAAACGGATGCACATGAATATGTGCGCCATTGCGACAAGTGTCAAAAACATGCTGACCTTGTCCATGCGCCCGCACAAGAGCTGCAGGCTATTTCTTCTCCTTGGCCCTTTTCTAAATGGGGCTTGGATATTATTGGTAAAATTAATCCTGTGTCTTCTGATGGACATAAGTTCATCATAACCGCCACTGAGTATTTCACGAAGTGGGTTGAAGCTATGCCTTTAGCTTCCTACACTGGTTCACAGGTCTCTAAATTCATTTTTAATCAAATCATCTGCAGGTTCGGAATTCTTGCAAATCTCATCTCTGACAATGGAACTCCGTTCAAAAATAAAGATGTTAAAAAATTATGTCAAAAATATAAGATTCAACATCGCTGGTCTACTCCCTATTATCCTCAGGGTAATGGTCAAGCATAAGCTTCTAACAAAACTCTAATCAAAATTCTCAAAAGACTAGTCAATAAAACTGGTCGTGACTGGCATATTCAATTATATCCAGCCTCGTGGGCTTATCGAACTAGTGTTCGAACCCCCACGGGCACTTCACCATTTGTTTTGGTATATGGTGCCGAAGCAGTTTTTCCATTTGAATTAGAAGTTCCTTCTTTGGCTCTGCTACTTCAAGACACCGAAGTAGGAGATGAATATCGCACTCGCGAGACTCGATCACTGGAACTCCTAGATGAAAAATGCATCAATGCTTTAGAGCATCTCCGTGCATACCAAAACAAGCTTAAAAGAGCATATAATAAGAAAGTTCGTCATCGATCCTTTGAGATTGGCGATCTTGTTCTAAAAGAAAATCAAAAAAATACAAATGCAACCAAAGAACTGAAAGGTAAATTTGAGCCCAACTGGCTCGGACCATACATCATTACCGCAAAATTTGAATCAGGAGCATATAAATTATCTACCTTAGATGGTAAAGAACTTAAAGAACCCATGAATATTTTACATCTCAAACGTTATTATGCATAAATTTGATTATTTCATCCATGTATATATTTGTTCAAAATCATTATCGTGTATTTCTTTCAATTTATTCAAAAACCTCAAAAACATTCATAAAATCTTCAAAAATCTTCAAAAATATTTATTGCATTTATTTAAAGCACTTGTAAAGTTCCTTTTGCTCCAAAACAAAAATCAACATAAAAATCCAAAAACAGCTATATGCTTGACTCTTTCAAAACCAAAACAATATACAGAATAAAGAGAGAGTCAACATTCTCAAAACTTTCTCAAAATCATTATTTTCTTACAATTATTGCAATTATATGTTTCAACTTATTTTGGATAAAACTAGCATTTATTTTGCATCCCTCACTTGCACACTCACACAATAAATATCTTGATTTTATCTGGCATGATTACTAATCTCTCTTATATCAAAGTTCACAAAATTCAATTAAATAAAGTTTGAGCATAGAGAATTGATCTTGTTATTTACTTAAACCAAGCACATCTTTTCACAATAAAATGATTATATTTGTAATTTCCATGTTTTGCTACATAGTAGAACCGATTTCTTGAGTGAAAAGTTTTCCTTGCTATCCTATCATGCACATGGTCTAGAATCTTTGAGAATTGGCAAAAGGACAAGCTCACCCCTACCCGAATAAAAATCCCTTGCTCTACAAACTAATCCGAGCAAGTATCCCTAGAAAAAGAAAAAGAAAAGAAAAATTCAAGAAAAAGAGAAAAGAAAAATGTTATGTCAAGCAATGTTCCAAGCATTATCAAGCAAAAGAAATACAAAAAGAAAAATAAGCAAAGTTCAAAAGAAAGCAAGAAAAGCAATAAAATCCCTTTCCCTACCCTTTGAAAAGAAAAGAAGGGTGAATGAGCTTGAATCCCTGGAATTCTCAATTATTCGAAACTCGTGAGGTAAGCCCCATAACAGGTGGTTTGTGCCCAACCTGCTTGGCCTTGGGTAACTCCTAGCGTGGCGATATGTCCGTCACATTAGCGACCTTCTTTTGTACAGACCTATGTCCGCTTATGGATTAGCTAGCTCTTGATAATCCGATCTACATAGTAGCCTAGTATGGTTATATGCATCTACATCATGGTTAATGAACACTTATTTGGTTTCTTCAAATCACTTGTATCATAGTATCTTGCTCAAAACTGGTAAATGAACAATGCAATTGCACACACATTTGTATTTGAGAGATTTTGTCTATCATTATGATAAATCAAGATTGGCAATGAATTCACTTATGCACATGGGATTCCTTATAAATCTAACTTTTTGTCTTCAAAATACTTTGAAATATTATTTTTGCAAACTTGTTTGGAATAAACCAAGTACAATTATTTACCACAAAGACAACTATATAATAGAAAAAATCAAAAATTTCAATCAAAACATATCATATATATCTTATCGACTTTCGCAACGATGGTATAGTTCCAAAACCAAAATTGGAATTTTATGCTTAGCGCAAGTCCTCATTATCATATTTTCTGTTCATCAAAAATTAATCATGCAATAAAACTATCCTTTCTTTGATCTTCGCGATGATGGTATAAGTCTATACCTACATATTCTATGCCTAGCGCAAACCATTGTAACAATTTTATTTCCTGATTTATCAAAGATCATACAAAACATATGACTTCATTTTTTTTACAAATTATGCTTTTCAAAAGCAAACACATTTTTATTATTTCATATCATTATGTCAACCTTTGCATTTTGCAATGATGGTATAATTCTTAAGGAATTATTCAACAATTTTTATCACACTTAGGAATTTATGCCTAGCAAAAATCATTTTACAATATTTCATGCATAATATTTTCATGGAAATCTGAAAGCAAACCATCATCATCATCATCATTTGCATCATCACAACAAAGTCTTAAGACAATCTCTTAAGCACTCTTTTCTTTTAACAATATTTCTATCCTGGGACTAGCTTGACGACCGAGTGAGCAGTGACTCCATGAAATGGTCTATAATAGCGACAATGTCCTTTGAAATTATTGTTAGAAATCTCTTTTTATTTTTATCACATTTCATTACAACCAATCAATTTGTTACATCAGATTATTTCATTTAAAATATTTATAGCATGACATCCAAGTTATAATATTTTCCAAAACGACATAATTACATGAATCATCAATAAAATCATTACATCAATCAACTCAATCAATCAATCAAACATAAAAAGCATCATAAGCATCACATAAGACAAGTCATATGATCAAAAATATCTCATCTATATATATCAACAGAATATATACATCATCAAAACTGGATTGGTATGCCACAATCTGTACCTCGGCATACTCAATCCTCTATCAATACAAGTATAATACAATATCAGTGGCAGTATCCCGCCCTCTAGCCTCGAGAGCCTCTAGAGCTCTCGGCCTCATCTCCTCCCCCGCCCTACGGAGGACGAGGTGGTCCCATCGCAGTATGTGTGGTACTGCGAGTCCTCGTCGTCGACCGGGATGAGCTCCTCGTCGACCCTGTCCTGATAGGATCTGCTATGGCAGGTGGCACCTGTATCCTCTGGCCCTCTGGCACCGCCTGGTAGTATAGAGCCTGATAGAATGCGGTCTGAGAAACCGACCGCATCAGCTCCTGAGTGCTCACCCCTCCGCCTCGTGCCCTGAGACGAGCATTCTCGTCTCGTAGCTGCGACACCTCAGCCTGGTGCTGTGCAGCTGCATCCTGTAACGTCTGCACCTGAGCTCGCAGATGATCTCTCTCTGCCCGAAGAGTAGCCATCTCGCTACTCTCGCCTATGTCCACGCCCTTGCCCTTATCGGGCGATGGTGGCCTCTGTGGAGATGGGGGTCTCGCCTCCCTCCTCTCCCTCTCCCTCTATCGTGGCCTCTCCTACGCCTGTGGCCTCCTCTGCTCTCCTCTATCGTGACCCCGGGCTGCCTCTACCACCGCCTGGCACCGCCTCCCTATCCGATGCACAATTGCATGGATCGGTCCTTGAGCCCTCGTCATCCGAGGAGGGCGGATGCCTGTGTACCAGGTATCGTAGCCATCGGCTACCCCTGCATCGTCCCCATCCACCGGCCGAATGGGGGCATCGTCCGCATCCTGACTTTAGAATAACTGCATATCTGGAGCCTCACTAACTGTGGTGTTATCCCGGACAGTCCGAGAAAACTCATAATCCCCGAGAGATGGGATCCCCTGTTATAGACCGAACTGTCGCAAAACTTGGTCGTAGCGGTGGAGCTCCACCTCTCCCCTCTCCATCCATAGCCAATAGACTCGCCTGATGCGAGCCAGCTCCTGTGCATCCTCTGCCCACCCCGGATGCTGCCTCCATGGCCTCCAGGTGATCTGGTCTGGGACCAAGTCATCCAGTAGTCTCCGGGACACCGACAGGTCGATCCGTCGCTGTGCCCCTCTCCGAAGCCACCAGTAGAAGACTCGGGGCCTCTCCCCGTCAACCCCTATCAGTGGAAGCCCTACCGGCCTCCGCACCGCAATGTGCTCCCAGCACCAAACCTGTAGGAGCGATGTCATGACCAGACATCGCCCGCCCTTGTACACGACCCCGTAAAGGATCCTGTACAGCCGGCATAGAACAAAGCTGCCCCAAGAAAATCTGTAGCCATGGTCGCGCATGTCGCAGATCACATCTGCCAGCATCCATGGTACCCTACATCCGCTCTGGTGGCACAGCAGAAGTCCACCAACCACCCCAGCCAAAACTCGTGTCAGTGTAGATGCCCCAGGCATCTGGCGCAGTGCCTCGATGTTCACTCCGCCCTTCTCCAGGGCGAAGCTCGGGTCACCGCAGAGTCGTCCCATCGCGTGGCCCTGATTGGCCGTAGGTGTGATCATCCTCCCTTGTATGGGGATTCTAAGAATCCTCCATACATCCTCTAGTGTGGGAGTCATCTCCCTTGTTGGTAACCGGAAGCATGAAGAGCCCGGTACCACCTCTCTACTAGGGCTGTCAGTAGCCCCATGTCAGTAGAAACCTGTGGCATCTTTGCCACATGCTGCAAGCCGGCCTGTGCGAGCAGATCCCGCTCTGCCTGGGTGAGAGCGGCCAAGTCGTCTCTCAGTCCGCCGTATTTCCACTCTCTGCTCTTTAGTAATCCTCTCTACAAGCATAAACAATCAAAACAACAAACAATCATTAATAACAATTTTAGCAATCAATAATGCAACTTAAAGATCAAATTTTTGCAATTGATGATATCGCCCACTATTGGCCGATATCGTCCGAAATTTGAGCAAAATCGTCTCCGATTTCGCGTGTCGAAATCGTCTCTAATTTGACGAAATCGTCCCTTTTTCGCCGATTTCGCCCTTGGGCGAAATTGACGAACTTGAGACGATTTCGTCGAACTAGGGACGATTTCGTCCGGACGACGTCGATGGCCAAAAACGGTCGCGATGCTCAAAATTCATCCTAAAATTCATTTACAAAGCATGTAAATTCAAATTAAATCAATCTAAACTAAGTTTAAACCCCTACCCGTAGACCGCGGCGGACCTCTGCAGATCTGTGCGCTGTCTCTACCATTTTTGCTCCAGAGCTCTAAAAATAGTAAAATGAACAGTAACAATGAATTAGGGTTTTACCCTATTTTTCTTAATTTTATTCAAAATAATTCACAAATAATTTTTGCTTTTTCGCGTTTTTACCTCAAACGTTCGATTTGGGTAAAAACACGGAGGGGGCACCATAGTAAGTCGTCGTACGATTCGACCAAGAATCGTCGCCTAAAAATGGGAATAATTTTTTGCTTTCTCGTAGATCGAGAAGAACTCATCTTTAACGCATTTTCTTCGGAAAATTCGCTAAAGAGGGGGCAAAATGTAGCACCCTAAAATTGGCGCAATGAAATTGGAATAATTACATTCACCTTAGTAAATAAATTTAAATTCAAATTTAACCTCCCAAACCGCCCGTTAACCGCCGAGAAACCCGTTTCCTCTTTTTCCGTGCCATTTTTAGCGAGTTGTTTTGACCGTTTGACGATATCGTCTCCGATCGGACGATATCGCCCTGTATTTGACGATTTCGTCTCGGACTAGAACGTCCAGACGATTTTGTCGCAAAACTGAATTTGCATAGTTGGAATCCGTTCCAACGGGTCTCCAATCCAGGCAGAAGCGTGTCTGCGCCATTGGGACCCTTCCCCCATTGGAGATCTCCCAAATTGGGATGATCTCCAACCTCCCAACAACTATCCTATGCCTATTTAACTCTAAAACTTTTCCTTCCCCAACCCCCGGCTGAATTTTTATGTAAATCAACTCCCTATGCGCTAAAACACTTCAAATTTGCTCTTGCACTAGTCCTATATTAATTTTATTGCGGGTACACCACCGGTTTTTAGTCGGAGCCAGCACCTATCGCAGCCGATGAACCTGTCAAGATCGGAGGCGATCTCGTCAAATTAGGGACGATCTCGTTCTGATGCGAGACGATTTCGACTGCAGCACACATCGAGGCAATCAGTGCCTGGAGTTTGCTCTTCTTTCTCTTTTATCTATCATTTTATGCTATAAATTAGATTGTCTATTCAGTTTTTATACTATATTGCATCTGGAGTTCACCCATTTTGTCTAGTTTGCATATTAAGATCATATTCTGCTATCTAAACACAGTGATTTGCATTTACTTTTGTTCTTGTATATTGTTCAATACTCATATTACTTTTTCATATAGTTTGCCCTTGTTTACAAAATAGAATTTCTTGTATTTCGCATCTGTTTGCTGTTTTGCAGGTCTCTGATGAATTCGTCTGACGAATTCGTCAGATTGCAGACGATCCTGTCAGTTTAGACGATTTTATCAAATTGAAGGCGATTCTGTTGAATTGCAGACGATCCAGACTGCTACAAGTAATCAGAAACTTCATCAAACTTCTGGATCAGGTAATCTTCATTGGCCTCCTGCAAATTCTCTGTTTTTGCTTTCTTTTCTGTTTGCTGTATTCATTTAAATTGCATTTTCATGTAGTTTAAGTTAGAATCATTCGGCCAAACCTAGGATGAATGTTTAAAAATAAAACGAACTCATCAAAACTCATTCCCAAAACCTAGGCGTGGAAACTGCCGCCAAATGTTTCCTGGTGAACCCACCATCCGTCGAAAAATCACCAAAATACACCTCCCTTGAGAGGCGGGACCTTCGTGAAGTCCTCTCGTCCGAGGTACCGCACCATCCTTTTCCCATCCTCCTTCCGGGCGTGGATCCAATAGCCTCAAGGTAGGGATGCGAAAAATTTGGAGCGATACAAGTATGTAGCCCTAAGATAAGGGGCTTATGTCTTGGCCCCAAGTAGGCCATCTCTGTTTCATCTTCATATTCTTCGTCACTTATGAAGAATCCATTTGCATTTTTTTCTCATCCCAAAGTCAAGGGTTGATGCCTTAGGCCTAAGTAAGATCTTTCTATTCAGTTTTCTGATTCATAGTCACTTTCATCTAATGTATATCCAATCTCTTTGTTGATGGACCATGTGAACCTTCATAAATAGTGAGGCCCTTGATAGGCTAAGCCAATTTTTGCCTCATCATCTCTTGTTTCATATCCATTCTCCTCATCCCATTAGTTGTACCCTATTAGGGTGGATTCAATTGAGGTGTTTGGATGATAAGTTTCTGGAGGTGGTATGTTTACCATGGCCACTTGTCTGTTGCTCAAATTTTCTATTCTCAGGGGGTGATAAGGAATGAAATCAATGTCTTCTCCTAACCCTATGCTTAATATTTCCAATGCCACTGCAAGAGAGTCATCTCGACCTCTGCTATAGTAGCCTAAGCCAAATCTATCGGAGGGAAGCTGATATAGTGGCTCGTAAGGCCTCTCATGCCCCTGCTCATATATGCCAAGGCCATAGCCATGCACTCAAAGTATCTTAGAGTAAACTCGAGATTAGAGAGGTAATGAACATTGACTATGAATAATTCATCACCATCCTCTTCTATGTCTAAAGACTTATGGGTGCAGTCCAGGCCATCATAGACAAAATTGGTTTGGTTGGGAGGGATTCCAAGTGGAACCACTGTTCCTACTGGTGGCCTCAAGTATTTAGGCCTCCCTATGTCCTATGTAGACTCAATGATAGGCGTAAAGGTAATGTTCTGCACAAGGTACTCCCCTATGCATGTGCTTTCCAAGTGTATTGATGCATGCGATGTGGATGACCCTACGGATGATACTGGTGAAGCAGGGTGATAATCACTATCTTCATCTTGATCTTGAAGATCTTCCTCTTCCATAGGACTTGGCATTTTATAAATGGCTACGGTTGGCACTTCCTTGGGCATTTCTTCCTTGACTAAGGGCACCTTTAGCTTCTGATTGTCTTTTGGTTTTGACATTGATGGTACTTTAGAAGCATTGACTATTTTGAGTGCACCAGGAGGTGTTGATGTGCATGGGTCTTTTCTTACCCCTTTGTCTTTGTTATCCACTTGTGTGGTTGGGGATGAAGGCGCTACGTATAGGTGGGTAGAAGGGATTACAAATTATCCCAGAATGTCCACCTGATGGACATATTTAAAAGGCTCTTCATCAGCCAGAACCACATAGACTTTGTTCTCGTGCACATACTTGACACACTGGTGCAAGATCGAAGGCACACACTTCATGGCCCTTATCCAAGGATGCCCTAAGAGGATGTTATATTGCATAGCTCCTTCCAAGACATGACACATCATGGGGATGGTCTTGTGCCCCACCTTGATGGGTAGGACTATCGTTCCCACAGTATTGCATAAAGCATCATTAAAAGCTCTCAATGTGTAAGCTCCTGGAATGATATTGGACTTGGGGATCTTGAGGTGCTCTATTGTAGTTGTTGTGATGATGTTTATCGATGAACCTGTATCGACCAAGATCCTCTTGAAAGGTAAGTCATTGATGGCTACTACAATATTTAGCGGAGGGTCTAGTAAGGCAGTAGAAACTGTCTTAATCTCATGATCATAGAATCGGATTATAGGTTCTTGGCATTCTTGCACTTGTCCCACAAAGTGAGTGAATGCATTCGCATCTTGCGGTTGGAGCTCAATTGTTCTTAAAATCTCCATTAGAGTCTCCCTATGCTTTGGGGACTATTGTATGAGCTCATAGATGGATAACTTAGCTGGAGTCATCTGTAGCTTTTGCTCCAATCTACTCCGAATAGTTACCATAGGTCTCGTTGGTGGACCTGGAAGGTTGTCTTACCTTTGCCTAGGAGTGGTTGGGATGTTCATGGGAGCTACAGGTGGTTGTGGTTGACCATACCGCCTAGTCCTTGTTGCTATGTTAACAATCTCAACCATCCCAATGCATACGTGGGTAGGTATGTCAGCTCGAACCTGATTGACTTGGGCCCCTTGCTCTCGAGGGGACTCATGATTGGGCAATGGGTTTTTGTATATGCCCATGTCTCTGTTATTGGGAGCCAGTGGGTTGTCAACTTTGAGTTTTCCCACCTCAATCATGTTTTGCACTTGATGCTTAAAACCAATGCAAGCCTCAATGTCATGCCCCGGTATCCTATGATAAGGGTAAAATTGATCTTCCCTATATCCTTTTGGCTTAGGATGGTTGGGATCTATAAGAGGTATATCAAGAAATCTGATCCTCCTAGCCTCGCTCAACTGATTAAATATTGATTGCATTGATTTTGTCAGAGGCATGAAATAACGAGGTGGCTTGCATTCTCGGTTTCTTCCTTGATTGTTATTTTGGTCGTAGTTGACTGGCGAGGGATGTGCTTGATAGTTTTGTGGTTGTCATGCACCCCCATCCTTGGGTGTAGCCAATACGACTTGATTAACTGGAGCAAGGCTCCCCTACTTCTGCTTGTACTTGTCATTCTTACCATTATTGTTCCACTCCTTTTTGTTTCGAAGTTTAATGGTTCCCTCATCTACTTTTATTTCTTCGATGAGCTTGGCCTATGCCAAAGCTTCCTCAAATGAAGGATACTATTGGAGTTGTAGCAAGAGGGAGATATGTTTAGAACAAATTTTGGTGAACATGCGAATGATCTCTTTTGTGGGAATAGAGAATGATAATTTTGCCATGAATTTTCTCCATCTATTCCCATAATCCATTACTGGCTCATCATCATACTGTTTCAAGTTGGCCAGGTCTGAAAGGTTCACCTTATTCTTAGCACCAAAGGAGAAATGCTTTAAGAATGCGTTTACTAGTTGTTCAAAGTTGGTTATGCTATGCTTAGGTAGTTGGTTGAACCATTGAGTGGCAACACCTAAAAATGTCATTATGAATGTTCTTAGCATGAGAGCATCATTGTCTTCAAGATGAAAATAGGTGTTGATAAAATTGGTGACATGCTCTTGTGCATCCTCTTCACCTTTAAAATTTTCTAACCTAGGCATCTCAAAGTGCTTAGGATATGGAGGGCTAGGGATTGATGGGCACAATGGTTGGTTGTGTATCTTGCTCAATGTTGGTGAGTTCCCAATGCCATCTTGTTTCTCAAAGGTTTTCATCTTTTTAGCAAGCTCTTGAAATGCCTTTGATGCACGGATTTCCTCCTCTTGTAAGCCTATTCACATTGGCAATGGAGGCAACTCTCTATCCATTTGATTTGTTCCATTTTCCTCCCTCCTACGAGGGGACTCAGGATTATGATCTTGGTTTGTTATGTTTGCCCTCCCCCCATTAGTTGGATTTTGTTCATGATTTGGTGGGGGGTTTCATTATGGGCTATCTTGTCTAGTGCATCTTTCCTTAGGTGAGTCATTGTGTTTTGTTCTTTGGTGGTCACCACCATTTATCTGTAAATTGTGAAGAGCTAGCTGCTTAGCTTGCTCTCTTAAATGCTGCTCATGTTGGCACAAGAGTATTTCTCTTTGTTTCTCTTGTTCGAGAGCTTCCACTAGCTCTCACTCTTTATGTAATGCATTTTCTAACCGCCTCATTCGGTTAGTTTGTGCTGTCATAGAAGACTCATGTTTATCTGACTCTGTTCTTGTTGTCTTGACTCGTAGATTCCTCGAGGGGGTTTTTGCTATATCTATACTCTTGCTAGCTAATGTGACTTGTTTAGTGTACTGTTGAGTATCCCTATGATTAGACTCCATGCGTCTACTACGGGCTCACTCTAAGGTACCCCCAAGCTAGGAGGTGTGCTTAGAAGTCACAGTTCGTGAGCTTCCAGATGCAGAGTTCTCAGTAGCTACAGTTCTTTGGGTTGGTTGAGTAGGAAATCGATCCAACCCATCTAGTTGTCTTGTTTTCCATGGCTGGTCCCATGGGGTGCCATTTACTCCTATGAGGTCATAGTCTATGGGAATCTTTCCTTTTGTGTGAAGGTTTTCTTCTATATGATTCCCATGACTAGATGTAGCTCTAGTTTCCTGCCCTTCAGTAGGCAGACCTGTTTCATATGTTTCTTGTGAGTCTTGAGGTGTTGTAATTCTTGTTTGCCTTCTTGATGAAGAGGGCTTGGTGGCAACATGCTTCCTCCATGTGGATGGAGATGTGGTAGTCTCGTCATACCTATGTGAAGAATGGGTTTTAGAACCTTATTTATGTCCATGTGAGGAGGAAGCCCTTGAAGCTTCCTCATGTATTTGAGATGTTTCTGTGTGTTTAGAGGAGGCTCTTGAGGTCTCCTCATGTCTCCTTGATGAGGATGGTTGTGAAGCCTCTTTTTATTTATATGAATTTGTTCCATGATGTGGTTCCTTACTTGGGGTTTCTCGAGGAGATCCCCCAAGGGTTGAGTTATCACCCCTTAGGCTTGTGGAGCTATGTCTCATGGTCTTACGGGTAGGTCGTTCAATATTACTATGACTCTGCCTATGGGTATGAGTTGCTTCTATCTCTCCCTCGATATCAGACCAAGGGTGTTTACTTCTTGTTTTTACCATGTTGTTTTATGAATTGATCTTTTGAGTTGCAATTTAGGAATAACCACACAATACCAAATAAATGTTTATCTTGATTACCGATTTAAGTGTGCCCTAAACTATTTGGTGTGTTTTGATGTGTTGTTCTCTTGATTTATTTGCTCTTGTTCTTGGATTAAGAATGAGAAGACTCATCCATAGTGACAATCAAGTACACCCATGCCAAACATGATTTTCTCAAAAGAAGATAGGGTACACTACTGAAGACCCAATGGAGGGTTCGCCTAGCTCTTCCACTCTGAACCAATGATTGTTCCAATAGTGGGAGACAGTTTGAACACAAGTAACTTAGTATCACTATAAGTAAGTTTCCCAATCCATTTCTAGGAAGCTCTAGGGGGTAAACCAGTGGAAGGAGATGAATTCCAACATCACTGGACTGAATTGAAGGTTGGTGATGAAATCCAACTCCCCAATGTTTTAAATAAGACATGCATGTGTGGTGTTAATTTTAAGCTTGTGTAACATAAAGTGCATCATATAGCAGCAATGAGTCTTTCCTATATGCCTAAGTGCAAAAATACATTTCAATATTTAGAAAGATGCATGAACTACTATGATTTGTATGAGCACACTTTATCTCGTGCAACTATGGCCTCTAGCAGGGCCTCAAAGCAAGCAAACAACATACAATGTCTAGCACATTGGATTCTAGGGCAAAATTTTTAGGCATAAGTCATTGTTCCTAGCAATGCCTAGTGGAAAATTTAAAAGAAGATCTAAGATATGTGAAATGCTTAATTCTTTCTTCTTTATTCTTTCAATTTCCAAACATAAATGTGCTTTAAGTTCTCTATTTTAAACACAAAAGTAGATAGAAAGCTATAAAATATTAGAGAAGCTATACCAACCTTTGATCCAACTCAGAGAGTTTGTGTTTTGACCTCTGCTACACTCCAATTCTGGCCAATGTTGACCAGAGTGGTTAGTTCTTGGCCACTATAGCTCAAAACAACTAGTTTCTGGCTGCTGTAGCTCATAGTGGCTACTTTATGGCCGTTGTAGCTTAGAGCGGATAGACCTGCACAAAAAATTAAGTTAGTTTTCTAGCAAAAAATTAAAAATTAGTGGTCATCCCATCATGATCACCATATGCATCAACCCCAAAAATGCGTGCATCGGTCCCTTTTCTGAAAACCCTACTTGCAATGCTTATTTAAACTACCAAAGATGAAATGGAAAGACAAGAGTAAAAAGCATATAATACTAAATAACAAAATATGGATCTCTTTATTGGTATTGAAGCTCGGTTACATGTCGGTCCCTCTTAGGGATACCCATTTTGATACTATAAATTACAAGTGGGCAAGGAGTGCCCCTTTCGTGAAGAGGTGGTGCACTTATAAAAGCTTCCTAGTTCTGCACATGGAAATGTATGAGGGCTTATAGATGCCTCCTTCTCTAGGTTTATTTCCTAGAGGGATCCCTTCTGCTCTCATATGTTGTAATATTCATCCGATGTACCTGTGGCCCTGTAAGCAATGAAACAACAACACACTTTTAGGTGTCTAAGATTACCTCCCCAAATGAGGTTTTTAGTAATCAAAGAATGTACCAAAAATATGATAAAATAATTCCATGAAATCATATAAATCTATGCTAATTATATAAGAAAATAAAATAAAGATGCTATTTCTACTTAAGCTAAGCCTACGGGCCATTGTCCAAGACAGCGGCCGCTAAAGTAAACCTTGCCCTCTTTGCCCCAAAGCTATGGGTCAAAGACTATGATATGATGTTGAAGAAAGTAGGTATTATGCTCTTCGATTCATCAAAGCTCCATCGCACATGTGATCTCAAAGAGAACTCTCCAAGTCTTGAAAGATCTCCTCAAGAAGATGTCTCTCTCCATGATATGATAAAATATTTCCTGTATATGATATATGGATCCCCCATTTGGTGCTCTTAGGCTTGCACCTTTTATAGTGTGAAACCCTAGGTCTATGTCCAAGCCCTAGAAATAAATTTCTCATGTGTAGTGCAAGTTAGCATGAGAAGCTTTTGTCCATTGTCTATATTTGAAGTCCAGTTAACTAAAATCTAACTACCCACTTGAGTCTTCTATGTGAATTGGTCGTTAGCATGAGAATATTTTGTCCTTTGTTTATGCTTGGAGGTTAGTTAACTTAAGTCTAAATGCAAACTCAAACCTCCCATGTGAATTGGTCATGAAAAGAAATGCAAAGTCACTCCCGCTCACCTTTATTGCATGCAGACTACCACTTCCACTCGATATTGGGCCTATTTTTTGACAAATTGCTTCTTATGGCTTAGCCACTATCATCTGCAGTGGCTAATATCTGGCCACTATCATCTATAGTGGCTAAGGTCTGGCCGCTCTAGGCTTGAGTGGCTAAGATATGGTCACTCTTGGCTTGAGTGGCCAAGCTTGGATGGCTTGAAAAGGTCCCAAATGAGTGGTCAGAACCACTTTTGATTCTTGGAAAGTACAATATTATGTCTTATGATCTTATGAGTGTGTCTATGTAAGTAGATCCCCTAAGCATGACATGATTTAGGTTTCTACAAATATCAAGCAAATATTTATCTTGATTATAAATTTAAGTGTGCCCTAAACTGTTTGTTGTATTTAGATGTTTTGTTGTTCTTTTTTATTGCTCTTGTTTTAGATTTAGAATGAGGAGACTCATCCATAGGGGTAATCAAGAACACCCATGCCAAACATAATTTTCTCAAAAAGAGACTAGGGTACACCACTTAAATCCTAGTGGGGGGTTTGCCTAGCTCTTCCACTCTGAACCAATTATTCCAATAGTGGGAGATAGTTTGAACATAAGTAACTTAGTACCACTATAAGTAAGTTCCTAATTCTCTTTCTAGGAAGCTCTAGGGGGTAAACCAATGGAAGGTTATGAATGCCAACATCACCAAACTAAATTTTGAGGGTTGGTGATGAAATCCAACTCCCCAATGTTTATGGTAGAATGTGCAAGTGTGTGGGGTTATTTTTAGATTTTTGAAATGGAAAGTGATGCATCAACCAACATTCATGACTACTTTCCTACATGCCTAAAAAGAACATTTTGAATTAAGAAATATGCACATCTAATTTAATCTAAATTATTTCTCATATAATGCACTTCCTACTTTGTGAATGGGCAGCCACTGATTGGGCCACATGCAAGCAAACCAAAATACAATGGCATAACATGCTAGAGACTAGGGCAGAACTTATAGGTAGATATCCACTATTCCTAGCAATGCCTAGAGGAAATATAAAAGAAACCTAAGAAATGCAACATGTAGTTTTTATTCCCCTTTCATTCTTTCAGTTTTCCAAATCGAAATATGTCTTTAATTTTCACTATTTTTAAGAAAATAGAAGCATATAGCAAACCATAAAGCATAAGAAAAGCTATACCAACTATTAATACAACTTAGATAATTAATGATTTGACCTCTGTTGCACTCCAGTTCCGGCCCCTATCGACTAGAGCAGCTTATTTATGGCTGATGTAGACCAGAGCGGTTGACTCTTGGCCATTGTAGACCAAAGCGGCTGATTTTTGGCCATTGTAGATTAGAGTGGCTAAAATTGCACACAAAACCTAAATCAGTAAGGCGATAAAAAATAAAAATTAACTATAGAACTAGGTAGGTGTCCCACTATGATCACCATCTGTAGTGACCCCAGGTAAGCGGTGTGTCATCCACTAGCTACTCTACTTTTTTTTTAATTGAATCATTTAATGTTTAAACAGGCAATAAATGAAATGCATGAAGCATATATAACTAGAATGTGAAGAAATAAATGAATGAATGCTTTTGTATTGATATTCCCAATATCTGGTTACATATGAATCCCTCTAAGGGATACCCTTCATTTGATACATGATTTTACACACAAAAAGGGCAACAGGTGTGTAAAATATCCCCTCGCAAAGGGGGCATGCTTTTACAGGCTTCCCAGTGATGCACATGGAAATGTATGTGGGCTTACATATGCCTCCTCCAGGCCTAATTCCTAGAGGGATCCTCTTGCTTTTGTATGTTGTGTATTTATCCAATGAACCTATGGCCCTATGAGCAATGAAACAACAACACACACTTAGATGTCCAAGATTGCCTTCTTGAATGAGGTTGTTAGCAATGAATGAGATTAATGAAAATACAATAAAACTAGTACTATGCAACCAAGTAAATAAATTAAATTTATGCTAATCATATGAAGACATGAAAAAAGCAGAATAAAAGAAACCAATGTCTAAACCCTAAGTTAGGCCTAAGGGCCACTGTCCAAGATAGTGATCGATAAAGTGAAGCTTACCTTCTTTTCTCTAAGGCTATGGATCAAAGCTTGTATCCGATGTTGAAATGGGGGTTGATTTGCTCGATGTGTTGAATATTCAATATGTGTTAAACCCTTGATCAGCTAGCACTTTGTCGCTCCTCAAAGATGCTCCAATATGCTCTCCAATCCGGCAGGGCTTCACTATAAAAGTGATCCTCAAGGGAATCTCTCCAAATCTTGAAATCTCTCCTCAATGACCTATTCTATTCAATTCATGATCCTTTGGTGCTCTTAGGTTTGCACCTTTTTAAAGAGTGTGAAGCCCTAGATCTATGTTCAAAACCCTGGTATAGAATCCCTCATGCATAGTGAATGTTAGCATGAGAAGCTTTTGTTTTTCTATGTTTAGCTAAAGTCTAATTTTGGACTTCAGACTCCTATGTGAACTGGTCGTGAAAGGGGAATGCAAAGTTGTCCCCACTCACCTTTATTGCATGTAGACTACCACTTCTTCCTGTGAATGGGTTGATTTGTCAAGAATTTTATTTTATGGCTTAGCTACTGTCATTTTTAGTGACTAAGATTTGGCCGCTATCATCTACAGAGGCTAAGGTTTGGCCACTCTAAGCTTGAGCGGCCAGGATATAGCCACCCTAGTTTACAACGGCCAGGATTGGATGGGCTAAGACTACCCAAATGAGTGGTGAGAACCATTTTTGATACTTGGAAAGTCCAAGGTTTAGTCACATGGCCTAGGAATGAACCCATGTTAGTAGTTATCCTAAACATGACATGTTTTAGGTATCTACACTAATTATACCCAAAAATATCATCCATTAGGGAGAGCATCTCATGACCTGTAGTTGCATCTACAAGAGCATCTATGTTGGGCAACAAGAATGAATCCTTTGGGGTTGCCTTGTTGAGTTCCCTAAAGTCCATGCAAATGTAGCCTATTCCATTAGGTTTGCCTATGGGCACCATGTTTGATACCCACTATGGATAGTCGATAGGAACAATGAAGACTACATCCAACAATTTTTGCAACTTGTTTTTAACCATCAAAGCAATGGTTGGATGCATATTTCTAAGTTTTTTCTTGATCAACCTCTTTGCAGGGTCTATCGATAGGTTGTGGACAACCAAATTTGGATCTAGCCCCAACATGTTTTTGTATGTCTAAGCAAAGAGATTTGGCCTCTCTCTCAATAGAGGAATTATGATGGCCTACTCTTCTAGAGATAGGCTTTCTCTAAACTTGAATTTATCTGGCTAAGAAGGATCATTGTTGATGTCCACCTCAGAAGTCTCCTCTATAGCCATATGGGACCCATCCTCAAGTTGGTGAGGAGTGGGGATTAAATGAATGTCATCTATAAGATTTATAGTTCCTATTGACTCAGGATCGATACCAGCATGATAAACAACCTGGGTACAACCTGATGCAAAATGGAATGGTTGCAACATATCTTCATTTGGGAAGAAATCTTTAGGCTTTAGGGGTGAATCAACATGATTATAATCAATAACATATAGATTAAGACACAATGGTTTTTTAGGATCTGTTGGGTTATGGAGTGGAGTGGTCAAATCAATGGAGATCATGTTGATGTGCAGAATGGAATCTCCAGGACCATGCAAGTGAAACTCTATATCCTAGATGTGCCCTCCATACTCATGATGAGGCTCTGGGGGTATAGGGATCTCAAGATCTAGTCTATGGATAGACGAGATGATGGGGTCATTTGCCAATAGCTGCTCTTTGAAGGTGGGTGGATTTGGGTTGACCATGTGATGGATGGTATCTAGATTTACTGGTCTCCCTAGGAAGTAAAATTTGTTGTCTATGGTGTGAAGTAACACTTCTTGTTCAACAAGAATATTGAATTATTGGAGGTGAAGCTCAAGGTAGGCCCTTTTGGCTTCATTCCCAAGGATGTTATTACTTGTTGGAGAACCCTCACTCTTGCCTATAGGGTTGGGCACTAATTTACCTACTAATGGCTAAGATAGGCCATTTTGGTTTCATCTTCAAAGTCGTCATCGCTTATCCAAAAGCCATTGGCATTAGTTTTTTGTCCTAGGATGGGTTGGTGGCTAGCTTGCTGATGCCCTAGGTAGGCCATCTCAATCTTGTCTTCATAGTTATCATCACTTATAAAGAAACCATTGGTGTTTACTATGGACCCTACCATTTGGTGCACATGTCTTATGAAGGCCATCTCAGTTAAATATTTTGTATCATAGCCACTCTCATTTGACATGTATCCGCTCTCATCTGAGATGCATTCACTTTCATATAATATGTAACCACTTTCTATGTGGCCTATCCAAGCAATATTTTGTACATACCTGGGACCATGGTAGGCTAGGATGGTTCCATATTCGCCCTCGCTTGGAACATTATCATACTCCTCTTGCTCATAGCCATGCATTGGCTCCTACTCTAGTAGGATGGTTCCTAATGGGGGTGCTTCAAGAGAAGATTCAGCATGGTATACCTTAGGTGGTATGATATTGAACATTGACACCCATTCATCACCCCAAAGGTTTTTGTGTGGTGGGTGATAGGGTTTCTAGTCGATATCCTCCTTGAACCCAATGCTTAGCTTGTCTAAGGCTACTTTCAGAGAATCATCATGGGTCTGCATTTGTAGCCCAAACCACTCCTATCAGTAGGTAGTTGGTACTATGGTTGGAAGGGCAGTCATCACCCTTTCTCATATAGGCCTAAGCCATAGCATTGCCAGTGGTACTACTCAAAATACCTTAGAGAAAAATCTGAATTTGATAGATAATGAACATTTGTGGTGAAAGGTTCATCCTCGTTTCTTTCTATATTAGGAGCAGTGTGGATGTAATCTAGCCCAACATATATGAAGATAGTCTAGTTGGGTGGCATTCCCAAGGTAACCACTATCCCTACTAGTAGACTGAGGACTCTTGGTCATCCCATGTCTTGTGAAAACTCAATGATTTGTGTGAATGTTACATTCTACACAAGATATCTATGTTGACTAGGTGAATTTTCACCTACGGTGCAGATGACGCTGTTGATGATGCAGGCAAGGCAGGCTAAGATACCTCCTCGATGGTTTCCTAGGAGTGCTCCTCCTCCATATGTTTAGGGATCCCTACATTTGCTATGGTTGAAAGTTCCTTGGGTCCTTCCTTCACTAGGGATTCCTTTAGCTTCTATTTGTCCTTTGCCTTATCTATAGAAGTATTTTTAGAAGTGCCAGTATCTTTAGATGTAGGCAATGGTACCGATGTGGAGGGGTCACCTCGCACTGATATACTTTTGCTACCTAGTTGCATGGTTGGGGATGAATGCATTATGTATAAGTGTGTTTATGGAAGGAAAAAATCCCTTGGCAAGTTGACTTGATGCACGTACTTAAATGGCTCTTCATCAGATGGTACCATGTGGATTTATTCCTCGTTCACATACTTGACGCATTGGTGTAGGATTGAGGGTATAAAATGCATGTATCTAATCAAGGGATGGCCTAGAAAAATGTTATATTGCATCAATCCTTCTAGAACATGATACATCATAGGTATGGTCTTATTTCCTACTTTTACCGATAGAATTATTGTACCCCACGGTGGAGCACAACGCATCGTTGAAAGCCTTGAGTGTGTAGGAAGTCGGGACAATATTGGAATTAAGGATATTCAAGTGCCCTATAGCCTTTGTGAAGTAGGGAAAAATTGTGCTCCAAATTATGTGAAATAATATGCATATCTACCCCATATCGCTCGTGAGCATCAAGAAGGAAGCATGCATGTAAAAAGGAAATAATACCAAACAAAAGAAAATGAATCAAAGCAAGTCTCTTCTCATTAATTTGTTGGATAAGATCAAAGGTTACATAGTGGTACCCTTGAGGGCTTAAAATGTGATACAATTGTTACAATATTGGGTGCCCAAATACTAATTCTTTCATGGAATTCGAGTGCACATCCAACATTTCTCCACGTACCCACAATCGAGGTGGGTGATCCAATGCCATGACTACTTGTATCTAGGTTCTATGATGTCTGATATTGCTTCCCAAAGCCTTATGAGGACCTAAAACTACACACAAGTAAACAAAAGAGGTCAAATAGCAAGGGTGTATGGTGAAAACATGCAATCCCCATAGGGGCAAAATGTCATATAAATTAAAAGCACATAAAATAACATCCAAATGACTTGAAATTTTTTTGAGATGTTAAAGCAGATTTTTTGTGAGGATATCACCATAAAAAGATCAGAAATTGCAGCCGTAGACCTGTCGATTTAGCGTCGCCTGCCTACAACCTATGAAAAGGAAGACAAAAATATATTGAACCTGCACTCATCCAAAACTCATGAAATTTGGTCAGTATGCATAAATTGGCATTTTGAGACAACCCATATGATCATATTTTGTAATTGGATCCCGAATCCACCTACATTAAACTGGGGTGCCCGGATGGGCCCTCCAAGCTAGTGGAAACTTAAAAATAGCATAACTCCTTAATTTTAACTCCAAATGACCTGAAATTTGAACTATAGCATCATGGAATAATTTAGAAAATAAATAATAGTGAAGAAATTACTTAAGAAATTATCCTCATACCAGGGCGCAATGGTGACTACAACTATTTGGAGAGCAACCTAGGAGGGGATACCCACAAAATCTGGCTACATTTTGTTACCAAACCACTAGAAAATGTTCCTAAACAACCTAAGGTGTGTTATAATAAAATTTGGTGAAGAAATTCACCCGGATGGAAAAGTTACACTCAGATTACCTTCTTGAAGTCACCCGGTAACCTCCTTGGCATCCTTACTTTTTTGCTTGATGTTAGTGGATTGGCAATTGCACCTGAACTATGTTTTTCCAGACTGTGCTGTGAGATGATTAATGCAAGCATTAAGTGACTTATGTTTTGGACAGTGCTAAGAAAATGAATATGTTTTCCATATCCTACGATCAAGTGAAGATAAAACAAAGGATAGTTTAATATTTCTTTGTCAGGCACTTGTGCTCCAATGACGATGGAGTTTGAGTAAAGGCACTCGCTAGGCAGAGATACAGGTTTCGAATCACGTCGAGTGCATTTTTCCTTTTGTTGTGATGCATGAAGGAGAGTGGCTGTGATTGGGCTACGTAAGTAGAGGAGAATGTGCTTTAGCACTTATAGTGGTGGCTCCTCATTTCTCCTAAGGTTGGAGAACTAAGTATTGCCAAGGTAAATCTTTTTATTGTTGACTTGGGATATTTGAGTTGATTTGATCAAGAATTATTGATGGAGGTATAAGGTTAAGTTGTAATCTTTGTTTTGACATTGTTATTATTAATGCTTGATGCTTATGTGGAGTAATAAGGTGTAAAGAGATTTTACTTTGTATGTATATTATAATTTTGGTGGTTAATATTAAGTTGGAGTAATAAGGTGTTATTTTGGATCTTTATTATTATTGTATAGTTGCTAACTCTAATTGGTGGTAAATTGAGAGTTAATGTTGTGACAATTTTTGAGTTCTCCTTCTTCATCAAAGTAAAGGTATGGGCACATTCTTCCATGGTTTTTATTGATTGATGGTTTTCTAAAAATAAGTGTGGAGGGAAAAGGATTTCTACTTGTTTCCTTTTCTTGTGATGATTGGTTGAATGATTCAAGGTTGATGTTGAGTTGAATGGTGTTGGTTGACTAAACCTTGTTTGATGAGCATTGTTGTTAAAACCCTAATTGGTTGTGGAAAGAACATGAGTATCATTGTTATATGAGATATTGCATGGTTGGAAATTTTTGGGTTGTGTTTCATGTTCTTGAGAAAAGCATACTACATCTATCTTATTCTGTTGAGATTAAGATTGAGTTGAGATTGATACTGGGAGTTAAGTATAGAACATATTGAGTCTCTAATAATTCTCTTTATGCTTCTATGAGGTTTATGAATCAGATTGGGTCTCTAACAATTCTCTTTGTGGGTTCATGCTAAGCCAGTTTTTCTTAGTGAGCTTGCTGAGGTTTTGGATAGGTTTCGATGGGGACTTGTGAGCAGGTTTTTGACAGGTTCCAATGGGGACTTGTGAGCAGATTTGTACAGGTCCTAGCAGAGGACTTGTGAGCTGAGTTTGAGAGTTCTATCAGAGAACTTGAGGACAAGGGTGCATTGGTTCTTTGAGAAGAACCTGAGGATAGATTTGGAAAGTCTTTGAGAAGGCTTGTGTGTAGAGGATTGATTTGTTCAAGTGTTGGATAGATCTGATAGACAGAGGAAGACTTGTACTAGACCGACTGACTATGTTTGGTACAGGTTGCTGATCTGCTATGGACGTGATCATAGAAGGTAGAGGTCTCTTAGGCTAAACATTGAGGATAGGAGGTCTTTTATGAAAAGGAGTTCCACGTGCTGGCAAGAGGTAGAGGCAGTTGATCTTCTGAGGGATCATTTCCAAAGCAGAGGGGAAGGTATCTCCTTTGAGCAAAGGCTCATAAATTTATATAGAGGGGAAGGTATCTCCTTTGAGTAGAGGCTCATAAATTTATATTGGGGGAAGGTATCTCCTTTGGTCCGAGGCTCATAAACATTGTAATTGGGAAGGTTTCCCAAAGAACTTTGAGATAACTTTTAGAGAAAAGTTTTGTGGATGTAGCCCAGGCTTTCTGGGTGAACCACGTTAAAATTGGTGTCACTTTGTGGATGATATTGTGCTTTGTTTTGATATTGCTTTGGGTATATTGATTTACTATTTTGAAGTATAAAGGAAAAATTAAAAAGAGGTCTTATACTGTTCACCCCCCCTATCAGTATAAGCTTGTGTTCTTCAATTGGTATTAGAGCAGGTGCCTTCGAAAAGTTTAACAGCTTGAAGGAAAAGCTAGTAAAGAACACAATGGATTATTCAAGTGGCAATGCAACACCTATTCGTGATGAGTCTTCTAGTGATGAAGAGGCATATTACAAAAAGAAAGGTAAGTTCTCTAGAAAGCACAAAAGTATGAAAAATATATGTTTCAATTGTGGAAAGTTTGGTCATTATGCTACTGACTGTACTGTTCCCAAGAATGAAAGTGATGAAGATAAACAGGATTCTAAGAGCAAGTATTCTAAAAAGCACAAGCATCACAGGAAAAACAAAGATGAGCACAACAATCAAGGAAAGAGGTATTTTCACAAGCACAAGAAGAGTTTCTACCTAGACAAATCAATTAAGTGTTCTAGTAGTGATAGTGAAAGTTCTTCAAGTGATAATGAAAATGAGATGTTGTTCATATCAAAAAAAGAGGAAGAACCAAAACATAGATTCATTATCATGAAATGTCTTAGAAGTGGAAATTTTGGTCACCTTGAGGATGATTGCACAAATAATGATTTGGTTTCTAGTATGTATGAGGATGCTTCAGAAAACTATAAGGAAGATGCATGTATGGTCTTTGAAAATGGTAGCACCTCTAGTGATAAGAAATCTGAAAAAGGCTTTGATGATTCAAAAAGCAAACAAATAAAGGATCTTGAAAGTGAACTTATTAGTGCTCTTAGTGTTTTGGAAAATGAAAGAAAGAAGAATGCTAGACTCAAGGATAAGTTAGATGAATGTTGTATGGAGAGAGATGATCTTATAGAAAGTCTTGACTTCTCTATAGCTAAGACACAAGACAAGGATGAGTTAGAGTCTAAGGTTCTTGAGAATAATGAGTTAGAACAAAAAGTGGCTTCTTTGAAAGAGGAAACTAAAGAGTACAAGGATAAGCTTTACAGGTTTCAAGATAGCTCCAAAAAGGTAAAGTCCGTCATCAAAGATCAAAGAAGAGCAACAGATAAAACAGGTCTTGGTTTTGGTAAGAAACACAAGGAACAGGTTGGGGAATATAGTAAGAGATTCCAAAAAGAAGAGAGTTATGATAAGGAGAGTATTTCAGAGAAAGAGTACTTGAGTGATAGATGCACAGAAATAGAAAATAGGAAACAGAAAAAGGGGAGAAAGTTTACCGGACCTAGAAATCCATTTACAGGAAAGTTTAATGGCAGATGTTTTGCTTGTCACAGGTTTGGTCACATGGCTTCACATTGCATGACTCAAGTAAGGAATGTAAATGACAGTTTTAGAGGTGGTAATTTCTTTCAAGGGTATTGCTACTCTTGTAAACAGTTTGGGCACAAGGCAGTTTATTGCAAGGCAAATATCAGGAACAAGTTTGATCAGAACAGGTTTGGTCAGAATAGGTTTGGTCAGAACAGGTTTGGTCAGAATAGGTTTGGCCAGAATAGGTTTTGTTAGAATAGGTTTGGTCAGAATAGGTTTAGTCAGAACAGGTGGATTCAAAGAACAGGTATGCCTAAAAGAAATAACATTGTTACTTGTTATAAGTGCAACAATTAAGGTCACACAACTAGACAGTGTAGAGCTGAACTTCCAAGGTACATGAATAGGAACAATGGTATGAATAGGTCCAAGGATCAAGGCATGGATAAGAACATGAATGATAACAGGGACAGGAATAGGAACATGAATATGGACAAAGAGTTCAAGAGAAGGCCCGACAAGGAAGTTATAGACGCTGATGATGATCAATGCCTAATGGGAGTTTTACTCCCACCCCAACATTAATCACCTCATCAGGAGGTGGGGGAGGGACTAAGCTAAGAGGCTCATTCTTAGTCTCAAGCCCCAAAGGTGACCCTTTGCCATTGATGACAAAGGGGGAGAGATATGAGTAAGGGGGAGAGCTTCAAAGTGAAGAGTAAAGCTTCAAGTCAGGGGGAGAAAAACTTCAAAGGAAGATTCTTAGTTGTGGGCATAGTTGGTCAGTTGGTAGCATAGTTGGTTTCAGGTTTGGCTCTTGAGAAGTGTTTCTAGTAAAGGTTTGCCATCAATGAAAAAGGGGGAGATTGTTGGCAATTTTGGGTACTTTGGGTACATTGCTTTTGCTCAAGTTTATAAGTTGTCATTGATGTCAAAAGGCATTTTTGTGTTGATATCAAAAAGAGTGTGATGTCAAAAATATCTTGAGAAAGCTTCATTTTGTTAAAGGGTTTTTATTAAAACCATGGTGACAAGGTTAAAGGTTTTTCTTAAAACCATTTGGACTCATTAAGGGTTTTTATTAAAACCAAGCTTAACTTAATGCAAAGGTTTTTACTTCTTGAAAAACCTTGAAGGTCCATGTTTATTATTAATAATTAAATTAACTCAAACCTTTGACAAAGGTCTAAGTTTAATTTATTATTAATAAAATAATAATAATAATTATTTTAATTATTATTAAAGGGTCTTTTAACCCTTAAGAGACACAGATAAAGTTTTATTTCACCGACATGTTGCCATCGTTGGAAGAGCACCGACGTCAAACAGTTAAGGAGAAATGGCTATATAAGTGGGGATGATTTTCTAAAGTAAGAGCACCACCGATTAATTGGAGTCTTTGATTTGCGTTTGCTCTGTATCATTCGAATAGTGCTTGGTGTCTTTGATTTTTGTTTGCTCTGTATCATTCGAATAGCACTTGGTGTCTTCGATTTGCATTTGCTCTGTATCATTCGAATAGCACTTGGTGTCTTCGATTTGTGTTTGCTCTATGTCTTCGAATCTCAAATTGATGTCTTTGAAATTGTGCTTGATCTATGTCTTGGAAACCGTGCTTGGCATACTCGGATTTGAGCTTGGGCTGCATCCTTACTTTTTTTCTTGACGTTAGTGGATTGGCAATTGCACCTGAACTATGTTTTTCTAGACTGTGCTGTGAGATGATTAATGCAAGCATTCAGTGACTTATGTTTTGGACAGTGCTAGGAAAACGAATACATTTTCCATATCCTACGATCAAATGAAGATAAAACAAAGGATAGTTCAATATTTCTTTGTCGGGAACTTGTGCTCCAATGACGATGGAGTTTGAGTAAAGGCACTCACTAGGCAGAGATACATGTTTCAAATCATGTCGAGTGCATTTTTCCTTTTTTTGAGATGCACGAAGGAGAGTGGCTGTGATTGGGCTACGTAAGTAGAGGAGAATGTGCTTTAGTGCTTATAGTGGTGGCTCCTCATTTCTCCTAAGGTTGGAGAACTAAGTATTGCCAAGGTAAATCTTTTTATTGTTGACTTGGGATATTTGAGTTGATTTGATCAAGAATTATTGATGGAGGTATAAGGTTAAGTTGTAATCTTTGTTTTGACATTGTTATTATTAATGCTTGATGCTTATGTGGAGTAATAAGGTGTAAAGAGATTTTACTTTGTATGTATATTATAATTTTGGTGGTTAATATTAAGTTGGAGTAATAAGGTGTTATTTTGGATCTTTATTATTATTGTATAGTTGCTAACTCTAATTGGTGGTAAATTGAGAGTTAATGTTGTGACAGTTTTTGAGTTCTCCTCCTTCATCAAAGTAAAGGTATGGGCACATTCTTCCATGGTTGTTATTGATTGATCATTTTTTGAAAATAAGTGTGGAGGGAAAAGGATTTCTACTTGTTTCCTTTTCTTGTGATGATTGGTTGAATGCTTCAAGGTTGATGTTGAGTTGAATGGTGTTGGTTGACTAAAACTTGTTTGATGAGCATTGTTGTTAAAACCCTAATTGGTTGTGGAAAGAACATGAGTATCATTGTTATATGAGATATTGCATGGTTGGCAATTGTTGGGTTGTGTTTCATGTTCTTGAGAAAAGCATACTACATCTATCTTATTCTGTTGAGATTGAGATTGAGTTGAGATTGATACTGGGAGTTAAGTATAGAACATATTGAGTCTATAATAATTCTCTTCATGCTTCTATGAGGTTGATGAATCACATTGGGTCTCTAACAATTATCTTTGTGGGTTCATGCTAAGCAAGTTTTTCTTGGTGAGCTTGCTGAGGTTTTGGAAAGGTTTCGGTGGGGACTTGTGAGCAGGTTTTGGACAGGTTTCGGTGGGGACTTGTGAGCAGATTTGGACAGGTCCTAGCAGAGGACTTATGAGCTGAGTTTGAGGGTTCTATTAGAGAACTTGAGGGTAGAGGTGCATTGGTTCTTTGATAAGAACCTGAGGATATATTTTGTAAGTCTTTGAGAAGGCTTGTGTGTAGAGGATTGATTTGTTCAAGTGTTGGACAGATCTGACAGACAAAGAAAGACTTGTACTAGACCGACTGACTGTGTTTGGTATAGGTTGCTGAGCTGCTATGGACATGATCATAGAAGGTAGAGGTCTCTTAGGCTAAGCATTGAGGGCAGGAGGTATTCAATGAAAAGGAGTTCCACGTGCTGGCAAGTGGTAGAGGCAGTTGATCTTCTGAGGGATCATTTCTAGAGCAGAGGGGAAGGTATCTCCTTTGAGCAAAGGCTCATAAATTCAGATAAAGGGGAAGGTATCTCCTTTGAGCAAAGGCTCATAAATTCAGATTGGGGGAAGGTATCTCCTTTGGGCCAAGGCTCATAAACATTGTAATTGGGAAGGTTTCCCAAAGAACTTTGAGATAACTTTTAGATAAAAGTTTTGTGGATGTATCCCAGGATTTCTGGGTGAACCACGTTAAAATTGGTGTCACTTTGTGGATGATATTGTGCTTTGTTTTGATATTGCTTTGGATATATTACTTTACTATTTTGAAGTATAAAGGAAAAAGTAAAAAGAGGTCTTATATTGTTCACCCCCCTCTTAGTATAATCTTGTGTTCTTCAGGTTTATGGATACCTTTGGGGCTTTTTGGGTTGACCAAAGGGTTTATGGATACCTTTGGGGCTTTTGGGGGTGACCAAAGGGTTTATGGATACCTTTGGGGATTTTTGGGATTGACCAAAGGGTTTATGGATACCTTTGGGGATTTTTGGGGGTGACCAAAGGGTTTATGGATACCTTTGGGGCTTTTTGGGGTGACCAAAGGGTTGATGGATACCTTTGGGGATTTTTTAAATTGATTGCTTAACTGTTTGATCAATGATTAGGGGAGGTATGGTACCAATAATTCCCCAATTGATGCTTGAAAATATTTGTGTTATGTGTAATTGTGAGATTGTGGACCATTAGGTGCATTAGGTGTTATGATGCATTAAGGATGTATGTGTTGTCCTATGATGTCATTTGATGATATGCAATATTTTTATTTGATCTATGATATGATGATGGATGTCTATCATGTATGCATATGTTGTAATGTGATTTGATTTGATTTTGTACATTTATGGATGTATGATGAGATGGATGACTATATGTCGTATTATGCTTACACCCTAGATGATATAGAATGCATCAATTCATGTGTAATATTTTCATGAGACTATGTAATGGATTTGTGCAAATGGAAACTGACATACATGTGACAAAATGGAATGAATAAATGAATTTTCTAGAAGGCCTATGAGGTTTTCATGAGACTCAAACACTCTAATCAAATGATCAAAATTTCTATATTAATCATGCAAGACTTTTTGACAAGGTATGAATCTGTTAGGATGACCAAGATACTCAATATCCATGTGTGTGCAAGTGAGTTAATTATGAGATGCATAAAGATACCACCATTGACAAGTAGGATATCCACCAAACCTATAATGAGGATCACTCTATGAATACCACAATCCAAAGTTTTGTACTCAGTTGTATTAGACCACTAGGTAGTATAGGTGACCAAGAGCTAGCTCATCCACATGCAAACATTGGTCTATACACACACAAAGCTAATGTGATAGACATGTTGTCATGCATTTAGGATACCGCCATTGACAAGTAGGCTATCCACCAAACCTGTAATGAGGATCACCTAAATGGTTTTTCAAATGCTGAGAATTCTAGGGATTCAAGCTCAAGTGTCTTTTGGTTATTCAATTGATTGGGATTACTTGCTCTCATATTTAGTGATGAAAATCACTGTTTATTTTTCTCTTTTTTAGTGACTATAATCACTGCTTATTTTGAGTTTTTTTTTTTCTCTTGAGCAAGGGGTTTGAGTAGTGGTGATAACCATTGCTATTTTTTATTTTTTCTTTGTTGAGGATTTTGATTTCAAATTTGAACTTTTAGGATTTTTGGTTGGTGGATGACATTGATCCTTTAGGATTTTGGGATGACTACCCATCCTTCACAGGGACATGTAGTACAAATCCTTACGACTTTAGGGATCAAAGGTGTTTGTAAATGTTGATGGTAAACTTTTGGGGTTTTTTTGTGGAGTGGTGTTGATCTTTTAGGCCTTGGGGATGACTATCCATCATTCATAGGGACATGTAGTACAAATCCTTATGACTTTAGGGATCAAGGGTGTTTGGAAATTTTGATAGTGATGAAAACCACTATTTATTTTGGGGAATTGGGTGGGGAAGAGCTTTTCCTTTTGCCAATTCTCAGTATTATTGAACCATTCACACAAGGGGATAAGCACGATAAAATTTTCACTCAAGGCACCCTGGACCGCTTTGTGGGTTTCATATTTCCTTTCATAAACTTGGATTTATTAGTGTGAAATGTGCTAGCATTTGATGTATACGAGGCATAATCTAAGCAAGAATCTACCTCCTAAAAATCTCGCTAGCCTTCTACAAAATCTAAAAAGAAACTAGATATGGCTAAGTGACCAAAAACCCTAATGACATTCTAAAAAAAAATGACTAAGTGGAGGGAATGGACACAACCATGGAAATGTATGAAATGTAGATGGAAATGATAGGTAACTATGGAATGATCTGAGTGATAACCTTGACACCATTGATTGTGCATTATACTTAGTGTACTATTTTAATGCTAGACATGTATGAGCCACTTTAAAAATGCAAAGTGCCAATGATGATTATGCCAAATGCAAATTATAATGCAATGGTATGCAACTTGATGGGAATGCAATATTTTTTGAAAATTTCAAATTTTGATGATGTTTTTTTTCTCTTTTTAAATTTTTATTGATATATATGTATGAAAGTGCAATGCGATGCAATGTTTTTGTATTTTGATGTTTTGATGATGTTTTTGAATTTTTGATTGATATGTATATACATGTGACCAATGGACTTATTTGGGGGCCATTGGGGCATTTAGGTTTGACCTAGATGATCATAGGTAGCCTAGGAGCATTTTTACTTGACCTAGACGATGAAAACCCTCTAGGAACCTTTTGGGTGACCTAGGTGTTCAGCGACACTTAGAAAGTGTCTACAATTGCCTAGGGGCATTTGGCTATGACCAAAGGGCTTATGGATACCTTTAGGGATTTTAGGGTTGACCTAGACGATCGTAGATAGTCTAGGAGAATTTTTACTTGAACTAGACGATGAAAACCTGCTAGGAGCCTTTTGGGTGATCTAGGTATTCAGCAACACTTAAAAAGTGTCTATGACTACCTAGGGGTATTTTGTTGTGACCAAAGGGCTTATGGAAGCCTTAAGGGCTTTTAGGATTGACCTAGATGATCGTAGGTAGTCCAAGAGCAGTTTTACTTGACCTAGATGGTTAGAACCTGCTAGGAGTCTTTTGGATGACCTAGATGTGTGGTGACACTTAAAAAATGTCTACGACTACCTAGGGGCATTTGGTTGTGACCAAAGGGCTTATGGATGCCTTTGGGGATTTTAAGGTTGACCTAGATGATCGTAGATAGTCTAGGAGCATTTTTATTTGACCTAGATGGTCATAGACCACCTAGGGGTGTTATGGGTTGACCAAGTGATATGTAGATACCCTTGGAGCCTTTTGGGGTCACCTAGACAGTTATAGACTGCCTAGGGATGTTATGGGTTGACCAAGCGGTATGTAGATACCCTTGGAGCATTTTGGATTCACCTAGATAGTTATAGACCGCATAAGGGTGCTATGGGTTGACCAAGCGGTATATAGATACCCTTGGAGCCTTTTGTAACTTTGCTTACTTTGTGTTCTTAGGAGGAAGGTGCAATACCTTGTATACCCCCAGCATTTGTGGTGATCAAAGAAAGTAAGGAAGGTGTGATACCTTTAGAATCCCTAGTTTTATTTATTTCTTGTGATGTAAATAATGGGGAAGGTGTTACACCTTGGATACCCCTAGTATGTACTATGATTGGTGTAATGTTATTGTCTTGGCTAGAAGGAGCAATAGAGATTGACCCCTCCGATTTTTATAGGGGATTTTGTGTAATGCCCATGTTTTGATAGGGTGAAATGAGTTCTCCACTCATGGATAAAGCTCCCTCATCAATGAGATATTGGACCTGAGGATCATTCCTATCGATTATATCCTGTACTAGGTGTTTGAACATGAAGCACCTATGGATGTCATGTCCATTTTGCCTATGGTACTTGCAATATAGGTCTTTGCGATATGTTTTGGGATTTGGTGTGTTTCAATTGATAGGTCGACACTCAGGTAGGTTGATCACATTAGCTACTAAGAGGCACTCAAACAAAGAGTCCATGGAATCGACAATGGACGTAAATTGTTGCTTAGGGCGATGTTGTCGGTTTATCCCTTGATTTTTTTGATACTTAATATTGGATTGCATAGGAGTGGGTTGGTCCAGATACTCAGGGGGTTGAGATTTAAGATTACTCAATTGTACCTCAATGCTTATGAGTTAACTCAAGATCTATTATAAATCCTTATGTTATCGATTCATGTGTAACTCCACATTGGCTAGTCTATCCAAGATATGTTGTGTAACTGGCGAGGGTGATGACTGGATGACTATTGAAGAACCTAGATGGCAACTGATAGTTGATGGAGTTGAACTAGGTGAGGGAGCTAGGAGATAGTTGATTGAGGGTGGATCAAAAGTCCCTAATGTCTGAGCAGATGTGGATGCTTCATAATGATTGGAGCTGGCGATTATATCCACATGTTCTTGTTCTTGATTTGGATCATGCTCATGTTCCAACTTAGAGTTTTCAACTATGGTAGTTGGGTTACCCCCACTTTGGTCTAGGGGGTACATCAGCTCTTGATATTGTGGATATGTTGAGTGAGATAGAGTAGGTGTGACCGAATACATCAATGGTATCTCCTATGGTGTGGATGGGATGTTGGAAGGAGGCACAAGTTGCATAGATGGATTCAGAGGACTTTGGTTCTCTATCATCACATTGATCATTCCCACAAACTCATGAGAATATGCATTTGCATTTGAACAAGTTATGGCTACCTCATCAACTTGTCCAAGATGATATGTTTGGCCTCCATGTTTCGAGGGCACATCAGGAATGCTATGAATGGGTGGAAACTTGGTATTGGGATTACCTAGATATTTGATCGACTCAATGATAGGTGTGAATGCAACATTGGGTACTATGCACTCATCAAGTTCTAAGTAGGTCAATTGAATTGTGTCCTCAACTATGGTGGGTGAATATGGTACGATATGATTTGATTCATCCGTATCAATAGGGGGTTCTTCATCCTTTTTGGTAGGAGTGATAAGATCTTCTATAGGTGTATTGATGACAACTATGGGAGCTTCTATAGTTGGCTCTTCTAATCCTTCCTTGCTTGAAAATATAGAGGATGGTACTAGCGATGGTGGTGAAGGTAACTTCACGACTAACCGTGGGGTTGCATCTAGAATTTGGATAAAGTTGTTGGGTTTAATATCCAAATTCTTGGGTGACATTGTAGGCCTTTGTGGATGATCCACCTACTTATAATACTTGAAAGGTTCTGGGTCAGCATTGATCACATGTACCTTACCTTCATCAATGTATTTAATGCATTGATGCACTATAGATGGAACACATTCCATATCTCTTATCCATGGCCTTCCAAGCAGTATGTTGTACTGTATTGCACCCTCCAAGATGTAGAACAACATAGGCATAGTATTTTGTCCAACTTCAACAAGTAGGATTATTGTACCCATAGTGGAGGATAAAACATCATTAAATGCTTGTAATGTGAACTTGGAAGGTGCAATGCGTGAGGATGGAAGGTTGAGATGCTTTAGTGAAGCTTTGGTAATAATATTTATCGAGGAACATGTGTCGATCAATACTCACTTATAAGGGACCCTATTGATACTCAAGATGATATGCAAAGCAAGATCTGGTGAATTGGTAGGCATGGGTTTGGCCTCATGATTTTGAAAGGATATAGCAGGCTTCTGGCACATTTGTATGTATTCCATAAAGTTGGTGAAAGCATCAGAGTCATGATTTTGTACCTCCATGGAATCTAAGACCCTCATGAAAGGCTGCTAATATTTGTATGACTATAGTAGAAGCTCACTCATGGTCACTTTGGTTGATGGTGCATGCGAAATTCACACAGGCCTACTCTAGGTTGCTAACACTTGTTGGATGGGAGTTCTAGGTGGTGAAGACCACGATGTAGAGGGAGTGTAGACCTCCCTGCTAGGCCCTTTGGAAGGCTGATTATATCTGGTTTGTGATTGGAATCGGTGTTGGCTAACCGAATAATCCACTTGATCATGTGGGTAACCCATTGATGTTCTCTTGGTATAGGTACTTTGGTGGTCGGGTCTTCTGTGTGAGGAGTGGACCTCATGATGACTTTTAGGGTGTCTAGCAGGGATGATGAGATCCTCAAGAGAATAGTGAAGGTGACTACTATCAGGGCTCCATGTAGAAGTGAGGAAATCCTCATACCTATAACAATGGTGCTCAGGGACTCTCCTAAAGTTTTCTACTTCAATAGCTCATGATCGAGCTCAGCCATGCATGGTTGTCATAATGTGTTGACTAGGCAAACCTTGAAGGAAACCCACACTAAAGAAATTTTTGACTTTCGAAAAATGCTATAAGTATTATATATCAAAATGATCAGTTTGATGAGCTGATCATAATGGGCTAGGTCTCAAAAATTTGATTTTTGGATCAAAAAATTGTATTTTTTGAATATTTGGCCAACCAGGGCTTGTGGGGAAATGCCCACTTTTGGGATTTTTGGGGAAATTTTGAACCGTGAAGAGTTAGGACTCAAAATTTCTAGGAGAGGTGCCCTAGGGGCTAACTAAGACAACAAAATAAATTTGGCACTTTTCGGAGTTGTCTAGCCCACTTTATGACTGTTTTAGTGTAATTTTTCTTTGTTTTCGACTTCGAAAATAGAGTAATCATAAAACCAAAATAAATATTTCGTTATAGCTCCGATTTCCACAATTCTTGAAGCGTTGGATGTAGAATCAAAAAGTAGTTTTTTTAATTTTTTTTTTGAATCCTTATTTTTTGAAAAATTTGGGTTAGGGTTTTGTCCCAGATAATAAAGAAACACACAAAGCAGACAATATGATTATCTTTTTACTGATTAAATGTGTGTCCTAAATTGGTTTCAATGTGTTTAGATTTATTGTTGTTATTTACTCTCTTGTTTTGGAATTATAATGAGGGAACTAAACCAAAGTGGTGACTAGGGACACTTGTGCCAAACATGATTTCTCAAAAGAGTCTAGGGTACGCCGCTTAAATCCCAATGTGGGGTTCGCCTAGCTCTTCCACTCTGAAAAAATGTTTCCAACAGTGGAAGGTAGTTTGAACATTAGTGACCTATTCCATATTGAGAGAGTTTCCTATTCTATCTAATACATATATGGGCAAGCTGGTGGAAGAAGGTGAAATCCAACATCACCAGTCTAAATTGGGGGTTGGTGATGAAATCCAACCTTACCAATGTTATAGTGGAACATGCAAGTGTGTGTGGTTCCTTTTAATCCAAAGAAAGTAAGAAAATAAGAATTCAATGATCATTCACTAAATGCATGCAATAGGTGTGTTTTAATTTCAAAATCTAGGATAAAAGGAACCTACAAATGTCACTTATAAATGCAAGTCCTAAATTCTAACCTACCCATTGGGTAAGCCACAAGAAATCAAGCCATAAAGATGCATTGCTACTTCAAGTTTATTTTGATTTTTCTTCTTCATTTTGCTATGTGATGTTATAAAAAAATAAAAAATGCAAATTTTAACCTTTATATGCAAGAAAACTAATTTTGACAATCTCTAAAAATATAGCAGAAAATTAGAGGGTTTAGGCACTTACCTTGTTCATTTTGAGCTCTCCAAATTCTGAATTTTTGGGCTGAAATCTCTTTGTTTCACCACCGCTCCAGGGTGGGGTGAGTAGAAGCCTCACCACCATACCAGGGTGGGATGGTGGAGATACCATCCTAGGGTGTGCCATATAAAGCCTCTGCCACCATTCCAAGGTGGGGAGGGGAGCACCTGCAACACAAAAAGGGTAAAAAATGCAAGAAAGAGGTTAAATTTTCACCCAAACAAAAGGGAAAATGGTACCACCATGTTTGCTACTAAATCAGGGAAAAAAATTGCACCAAATTATGTGTAAAAATAAGCGTATCTACCCCATCTCGCTAATAAGCATAAAAAAGGAAGCATGCATGCAAAGGGAAACAATCCCAAACAAAAGGAAATGAATTTAAAGCCCTATTGAGGGCTCAAAATGGTGATACAATTGTTACAATATTTGGTGCCCAAAGACCAAGTCTTTCACAAAATCCGGGTGCACATCCAATGTTTCTCTGCGTACCCACAATCGAGGTGGGTGAGCCAATGCCACCGCTGCTTGTATATAGGTTATTTGATGTCTGATATTACTTCCCAAAGCATTCTAAGGACCTGCACCTGCACACAAGGAAACAAAAGAGGTCAAATAGCAAGGGTGTATGGTGAAAACATGCAATCCCCACAGGGGCAAAATGGCATATGAATTAAAAATGCATCAAATGATATCCAAATGACTTGAAAATTTGCAGAGATGTTAAATAGGATGTTTTGGGAGTATATAACCCAAAAAATATTGTAAATTGCATCTATAGACCCCTCGATTTAGCGCCACCTGCCTGCAACCTATGAAAAGGAAGATAACAAAATATCAAACCTGCACTCACCTAAAACTCATGAAATTTTGTTAGTATGCATAAATTGGAATTTAAATACAACCCATATGATCATATTTTACAATTGGAGCCCAGATCCACTGCATCAAACTAGGGTTCCCGGATGGGCCCTCTGAGCTTGCAGAAAATTACAAATAGCATAACTCCTTCATTTTAACTCCAAATGACCTCAAATTTGAACTGTAGCATAATGGAATAATTTAGAAATTAAATAATTAAAAATAGTAAAGAAATTGCTTAATAATTTACCCTCATCATGGGGGGGCGATGGTGACTGTAACTATTTGGGGGGCACCCTAGGAGGGGATACCCACAAAATCCAAAAAAATTGCGTTAGAAAACCACTAGAAGATGTTCCTAAACAACCTAAGGTGTGTTTTTGTTGATTTTGGTGAAGAAATTCACCCGGATGGAAAAGTTATGCTCGGATTACCTTCTTGAAGTCACCCAGTAACCTCCTTGGCAAAAGGGAGATTCCGAGGGCAAAAAGGTGCAATAAGGTGAGGGGAAATCTCGGAAGCACTCCATTTCATATCCTATAACTCCTCTCCCTATGTGTGTCTAACTTTTATGTGGAAATTGCATCCACTTTATAGCCCAAAGGGGCTCAAGTGCAAAAAGGCATGCAAGGGCATGCATGGCAGGAGGCGCCATTTGTCAAAAAGGAGGCATGCATTGGATGGGGAAGAGAATATCCATTATTGGCCTCCATAATGATGTGTGTCATGAGGATTCAGTGTCCTCTGCCCTGCATGCTCTATTTTATGGGTTAAATGGTAGTTTTTGGGTGCCATTTGGCCCAAATTTGACTTTTTATGGGTCAAAATTGCTCATCGTCCCATCCTGGGATGAGGGCTCACCACCTTCCCAGGGTGGGATGGTGGGAATCTACCACTGTCCTAGGGTGGGATGGTGGTGAAATTTGGGCCAAAAATACCCAAAATTGGGTCAGTAGCCTCCAAAATGCCTTTCGAAGTGGCTAGAACCATTATGAGCCTCCTAAGGATTGCAGAAGGGATTGAATAGGGTCCATTTGATCATGTCTACTGGTGCATAATTGGATAGACCACATTTTAGTGTCTACACTTGGTAGTGATAATGTTGATCGATGACCTCGTATTGATCAGAACCCGCTTGAATGGAATATCATTGATTGATGCAATAGTGTGCAAAGGCAGATTTTCTAAGGCAGTAGGGACTACCTTAATTTTGTGATTGTAAAAATGAATCACGGGATCTTGGAACTATTGAAATTACCCCAAAAAAAGTGTGAATGCATTTGGGTTATGGGGCTAGAGATTGATTGATCTCAAAATCTCCATTAAAATCTCCTTGTGCCTAGGGGACTATTGTATGAGCTCATAAATGGATAACTTAGCCAAAGTCATTTGTAGATTTTGTTCTAATATACTCCAAATAGTCATCATAGGTCTCGTTGGTGGACCTAGAAGATTTTCATACACCTATATCTACTGAGATGCAGCTAGGATATTTATGGGAGTCACCAAAGGTTGTGGTTGCCCATATCTCTAACTCTTGGTTTCCACATTAACAAATTCAACCATTCTGATGCACCCCTGAATGGGTGGCTCAACCCAAACTTGGTTAACTTGGGGACCCTAATATCTAGGGGCCTCATGATTTGGCAATGGGTTTCGATATATACCCATATCTCTATTATAGGGAGCTAGAAGGTTGTCAAATTTTAGCTCTTCCTTCTCGATCATGTTTTATACAATATTCTTGAATCCGATACAATTATCGATGTCATGCCCTTGTCTTCTATGGTATGGGAAATATTAATATTCCCTATATCCCCTTGGCTTGGGATGGTTAGCATCCAAAATTTGTATGTCAAGAAACCTTATCCTCTGTGCCTCATTCAACTGATTAAAAACTTATTGCATTGATTAATTTAGAGGTGTGTAGTAGTGAGGTGGTGGTTGCTCCTTATTTTGACCCTGATTGTTCTTAGGATCATAGTTGGATGGTGGAGGGTGAGCTTGGTAATTCTAGGGTTACTATCCATTCCTCTACTTTGGTGTAGCCAATACAACTTGATTGAATTGATTAGGCTTGGCCTGTTTCTACTTGTTCTTGTTGTTCTGATTGTTCTTGCTCCATTATTTCTTGTTGTGAAGCTTAAGGTCTCCCTCGTTGACCTTAATGTATTCAATAAGCTTGGATTGGGCCAAGGCTTCTTCAAATTATTCATATTTTTATAGCTTCAATAACAAGAAAATATGTTTTGCACAGCTCTTAGTGAACATCCATACAAGTTCCTTTGTGGGGATGAAGAATGATATTTTTGCCATGATTTTTATCCACCTATCCTCATAGTCCATCACTAGTTCATAATCATATTGTTTCAATTTATATAGGTCAGACAAGTTCACCTTCTTATTAGAACTGAAGAAGAAACATTCTAGAAATGTATTTACTAGTTTCTCAAAATCGATGATGTTGTGCTTAGGCAACAAATTGAACCATTGGGTTGCTACACTCTAGAATGTTATGATGAATATTCTCAACATCAATGCATAATATTTATCCAGGTGGAAGCACACATTCATGAAGTTGGTCACATTTTCTTGTGTGTCTCCCTCCCCTTTAAACTTATCCAACCTAGGCATATCAAAATGCCTAGGATATGCAAGACTCAAGACTGATGGGCACAAAGGCTAGTTGTGTATATTGTCTAATGTTGGCTTTTATCTGCTTGTGTCCTTCTCAAGAGATTTGAATCTCTTGATGAGTTTTTGGTATACCTTTGAGTAAATTATATCATGTTCTTGAAGGTTAGCTTGCGATGGTAAAGGAGGTAGCTCAATGTTTGCCCCAATAGGGCATCTGCACTCATCTCCTATGACCATGTTTGGAGGTTCAATATGGGTTTGTTCTTGATCCTCCATCCTTGTTTGGTCCTCATTGCATTATGTTTGCTCAGGATCTAGATGTTGTTGATGTTGCGAAGAATGGTGGGTGTGCTCATATCTTTGCCTAACACCTCTCTTTTGTGGAGAAACAACACATATTCCATGTTGATACCTATCACTAGCTATGTGTGTGTCTATTCGAGCTAGTATTTCTACTAGCTCCTCATGCTCCTCTATTTATTATCTTAAGATTTTATCTTGTAAGTGTAGGCACATTTTCCTATGCTCTTCTTGATAAAGATCTTCCATGCATTCCCATTCAATGTGTAGCTCATATTCCAACCTACATATATGGTTAGAGCAACATGTTATTGAGGGTTCATGTCTTTCTACCTCTTCATGAAGATTTCTAATGCTACGACCTCTTGGGGAGACTCTTGTTGTGTGCCTACTCGTAAATGCTAGGGTAATTTTCTCTATGTACTGTGTTAAGGTTTGAGTATGCTCATGATCTAAAGTAGTGTATATGTTTTGGGATCGCTCTAAAGCTTCCCTTGGTTCATTGGTGTGTTTAGTAGCTACACTATACGAACTTCTTGAAGCATAACATGTGGTAGTGATGCTTCTCAAAGCTGATCTTCAGGGAACTCAATCCAACTCATCAAGTTGTTGGGTTCTCCATGGTTGCTCCCATAGAGTCCCATTGGCACCAATGAAATCATGGTCTAAGGGCACTCTTCCGTTTATGGGAAGGCTGCATGATGTTCAGGGTCTATGACTGGATGTAGCCCTATGGTCTTGCCCCTCATTGGGTGGATCTATCCTATGTGTTTCCTATGAATCTTGCAGTCTTGTAGCCCCTGCATGCCTATTCTATGAGGATGGTATTGATGACTCCTCATGCTAGTACAATTACAGAGGTCTTGCAACCTCTGTATGTCTGTGATACAAGGGAGGTCAAGATGCCTTCACATGTTAGTGTGAAGAGGTAGTTTGTGATGCCTCCTCTTGTTTATATGATGAGAGGTACCATGAAGACTCCTCATCCTTGTGTGTTGAGGAGGGCCTTGAGGTCTCCTCATGTCTATGATGTGAGTAACAAAGATGTGTATCTCTTGATGGGGTTTCTCGTGGAGTTCCCCCAAGGGTTGAATTGCCACCCCTAAGACTTGTCGAACTTCATATAGCTACACTATGGGTGGGCAGCTCCACATCGGTGTGATTATGAATGTTAGGAGCATTAGTATCCCCCTCAGTGTTTGACCGGGGCTGGCTACTCCATGTGTTCACCATTATGATTATGCATTATATTTTTGATTAGTTTCCAAATTACACAAACAAAACAAGCAAGTGTTTATCTCTTTTAAGGATTTTGTGTGTTCCCTAAATTGTTTGGTGTGTTTGTATTTGTTGTTAGTCTTGAATTATTGTTTTTCCTATGGACTTAGAATGAGGAACTCAATTAAAGTGGATGCTAGGAACGCTATTACCAAACATGATTTCTCAAAATATTCTAGGGTACACCACTTAAATCCTAGTGGAGGGTTCGCCTAGCTCTTCCACTATGAAATAGTGGGAGATATTTTGAACAAAAGTTACTAGTGCCAACTAAAAAGGAGCTCTCTATTCTATATAAGGATGTCTAGGGGGCAATTCGGTGGAAGGAGATGAATTCCAACATCACCAGTCTGAATTTTGTGTCGATGATGAAATACAACCTTACCAATGTTATTGTGGAATGTGCAAGTGTGTGGGGTTATTTTTAAACTTTGAAATATAAAATTATGCATCAACCAAAATGAATGCTTTACATCACTACATACCTAAAAATAATGTTTTGCTTTTAGATAGATGCATATCTAGTCTATTATAAATGAATTTCATGCAATGTACCTCCTACTTTGTGAATGGGCAGCCTACTGATTGGGCCACATGCAAGTAAACTAATCACACAAAATCCTAGCATGCTAGAGACTAGGGTAGATATTACAATAAGAGGCCCACTTTTCCTAGCAGTTCCTAGAGAAAACTAAAGAAATCTAAGAAATGTACAATGTAATTTTCTTTTCATTTTATTTGCTTTTCCCTACTTAGAATATGTTTTTGCTTGTTGTTTTTGGAAAATAAATACAGATAAAAAATCATAAAGAATAAGAGATATGTACCAACCTCAATTCCTCACCTGATGATGACATGGCTGACCTCTATCTCTATTTTACTGTTGGTCATTGTTGACCAAAGCGGTTGATTCTGGTCGTTGTTAGCTATAGCGGCTAAGATCTGCTAGCCACTGTTGAAAAAAGTGGCTAGACCTACACAGAGAAATATTCCTGAATCATTAGTAAATCATCAAAAAAATAAAAACTTGGTGGGGTCCCATCATGATCGCCATCTGTGCGACCCTGAGAAGCATGCACCCTAGCTACCCTACTTGCAATATTGATTTATTATGTATGCTACCACTTGCACAAAATGAAAATATTGAAAGCACATGCAACACAAAAAATAAAAAATAAATAAACATGCTTTATTTCTTGATATCTTGGATCCCCAGTTACAAGTTCATCCCTTTGAGGGATACCCATAATTTTAATACAGAGATTTACGCAAATATAGAACAGTGATTGGATATATTTCCCATAAGGGAATGATGCATCTACATAGGTCTCCTTGTACCGTACACGAAACTGTACGAGGGCTTACAGATGCCTCCTTCTCTAGATATAGTCCTAGAGGGATATTTATTCTCTTGCTGCTTCAATTTAGTCTTGATGATCTACACCTATGTTCATGAAAATAACAAAGCATGCTCAGTAGGATGGGCTACCTCTCTGGATGAGGCCTTTGTTAGTGGATCTGAATACTCATGATACTAATAATGAAATATAATTATGAACATAATAAGAAATGCATGATAAGATAAGGAAATACAAAATACGAGAATAAATGAAACCAAATCTAAACTATGATCAAGCCATAAATTAAGTAGTAATAAAGCTAAGCTAAAATCAAGGGGAAATAATGCTTATGCCCTAAGATATGTCTGTGGGCCACTGTATGAGATAGTGGCTATGATTTGTGTTTTAGGGATTTGTGTACTATCCTCTTTGCCAAAATTGATGTTCAAGGGTCACCAAGTGTGTCTCCTACACTAATTGGAGATTGGGAATGGTGAATCTGACAACTGATGTGTATGCATAACTTAGCTGAATGGTGCTCCAATGATCCTCAAGGTGCTAAATATCGGTCCTTTGTTTTGATAGGGCTTTGTTACTTAACTCTAAAACTTCATGGATATTTTTCTTTTTGTGGGAGAGTCTATATTTAGACTTCCCTCTCAAATCTAGAACTTTGGCTTCCTAGGAAGCTTCAATATAGGTTGCATGAGATTGACCATCCTCGGTGAGGAGAATCAGTACCAAACTAGCATGGAAGGGGTAGTTAGGAAGATCTCATGGATTTCCTCACAAAAATCCACATGTTATCCATGCAAAGGTGCAATCATAATGCATGATCTGGAGCTATATTCATGTCCAAACTGTGTGTGACCCTGGTCGCTATCAGGTTTAGCGATCAGGTATGGTCGTTGTAGTCTTTAGTGGTCAGGTGTGTTGGTTGCTCTTCTTGAGAGCATCCAAGCCTGGATGGGGTAGAACTTCCTTGTTTGAGTGGTTAGGAACACTTCTTGCTCTTGGAGAGATCCAAGAGGGTTCATATGGTTTGAGGATGTGCCCATATGGGTAATCTCCTAAACATGCCATGTTTTAGGTGTCTATAGTTAGATTTTGAGGATATATGCAATAGAGAGATATAACACAAGTCCTAATAAAATGTAGTAAATATAAAATAAAGTGAGATTGCAATATGATTGAAATATACTATAAATAGAAATGATGGAAATACAATGCAATATGGAGGAAATGGTCACTCCATTAATATGAGCTAAAGAGCTACATTGTACTCCATACAGGAGTACTACTACCAAGAGCTTGACATGAACTTACTATGAACTTGATATGAGATTTATATCTAACCTACCACTATGACACACTTTATATAGGAAGATAGATTCCTTGGCCAACACTCTACCTAGCTGTATAAGGGGACACCTTTCACATTACAACATGCAAATTGCCACTTGTGCATTTATTACATTGTTTGAAGTAACTAGATAAATTCCCCCTAAAGTAATCTCCTATCCTAACTATGTACCTAAGGTGGTATATTTACATGACCCAAATGATGTAATATACTCTAATACTAACACCCCCATGTATTACATTATTTGGGTATTGAAGATTTCAATCTTCAATATGGATCTTCTTCTTGAGAATGCTCTTTGATTTGATCAATTAATTTTTTTTTCTTTGGAGTCATCCTTTATCACGACCATATTCTTCTTTATAACTGGAGCTTGTATTCTCCTCATTGCTTACTGTACTCCGATCAAGTAATTATTTAGTGTCTTCATATTATGCAAAGAGAGTTATAGGAGGATTCCTTTATCTTTTGAAGATGCTTATCTAGTTCAGTTTTGATGATACCTTTATCATATTTTTTTCTTTCTTTTCCTCCTTCTCCCGTGATTTTGCATTGATGCTTATGGAATTTCTACTTCATGAGGAGCTAGCTTATCATCACAATAATATTTACTTGTATTTCTAGCTTTCTTCATGTGTTGAGTGAGTACAAATACAATTAATGATATGCAAATCATCAAAAATTCCTCGAATGTGAATATAACTATATTTTGTGAACTCCACCATGCCTTGGAGAGATTTTCATGAATATAACCAATCAATACTTCAAATTTACTCTCTTTTTATTACATAAGAAATAAGGATAATCTCTCCTTATCACTGGTTGATAGTTTTTCATATCCTTCAAGGGTATCTATCAATTTTTGATAATATAACTCCATTTCATGAAATAATTCTTTATTAAGAAAGGCAATTTTTATTATTTCATCCATATTCCTTCTTGAGTGTTTCTTGCTATTCCTTATAATTGTATATATGGATTTTATAGAAGTCCTTTGAATACCATAATTTGAATTTTTAAAGTAGTATACCTTATGACTCCCTAGTTTAGATTATAAGGATTTTATTTGATAGAAACTTTATAAAGAATAGGTTTTTTAGGCTTCCTTATATCTCCCTAGTTTGATTTAATTCTTGAAGAATTATCTTGTAGAAGTCCTTATGACTCCTAGATGGATTATGTACTTTATAATTTTTGATGAATGCTATCATTATCAGGTTCTATAGAATACCTTATGTCTCCCTAGTGATTTTGGAAATGATATATGATAGATAAATTTCTTTTGAGAATAATAGTTCAATTTTGAGTTGATTTTGTAAAGTTTTGTGAATAGAAAAAATCAAATTTATTTACACCTTATTACTCCTATTGAACTTAAGCACTTTCTAATTTGATAAGGTTTTATAGTTGGGTTTCTTTTGTCCCTTTTATGTGTTTTGAGACAAGTATACCGGTTAATTTCCAACTCTTGATTTTCCTTAATAAACCTCCTTTTATAGCCTTTAATAATTTGATGTTTAATGTTTCTAATTTTCAATTACCTACTTTGATGTAATATTCCTTATAACTCCCTAATATGGAATATTAGAAAACAATAATATTTGCAATTCTAACTTTTCAAGTAGAAACCCTTATTTCTCCTATATTTTAATATTGTAAATATTAGGCTATACATATATTCCCTTTAGATAATTCTTTTAAATATGGTTGATTTCTCTTAATATTTCAACCTTATATTATATCTTATGACTCCCTATTAATGAAAGTAAATTTTACAAAGTAAAAATATTACCTTTAGTGTTGTACTCCCTATGTATTCGGCCCAGATTTCAGACGTATATGACAGTCCTCTTTAATGTCTTTTCCTTGGGTGCTATAGCTTATGGTGTACGTTGATTCTCCCTTGGCTTGGAAATTTGGATGGTGGAGTTTCAATATTAGACTTTTAAACTTCTTTGAATATCTTGACCAGAGCTTTTAATGCTCTTCACTTTTCTAGCACGCTGTAACTCAGGTGGCTACGAATGTGTTTTGTGTATATATGATCTCCTTGGTATTTGGTGCCTTTAATAGAAGGATAATCTTGATATGTGTGACAAGTGTCATGGCGGTTGTCTTTGAGCACTTGAGGGATGAGAAAATACTTAATGCCACTTGGAATTTTTTATCGAATAGACGTTATAGTCTTGGATGAGTTCTCATACCTTCTTGATGACAAAAACATTCCCTATAATACTTTCTTGGTCATACTTGCAACGGATGGGCGTTCATGTGGAAAACATTAATATTTCCTTCTAGGTGACAAGTGTCACCTTACTTTGTGCATAAGTTTTTTAGGTAACACTTCCTAAACGTATCTTTACATTGCCCTTATTATCAACGCAATACGACTAGATATTTCTTTGTTTGATGATGCTTTGAATGAGTTGGTTCCAGTTGGAGTAAATATTTGTGCCTTTGGAGTCTTGGAGCTAGGATTTGACAATGATCTTGAAGGCTTCAAGAAATGCTATGGGGGAGTTTGAAGTACTCCAACGATGCTCCTGGGATGTACATCTAATGTAATATTTTTTACCTTATTTTTCAATCTGTTATGAAATCCTTTTTTAGATAATGTTGCCCTTGAATATAATGCTCCTCCTTTCTTTGTATTGTGATTTGTTTACTTGTAGGTTCGACTATCCAAATTGTAGAAGATATGAGCCTTTTTAGAGGCTCTATTCCCTTGTGTGGAATGTGATATTATATGGTTACCTTGGGTTGTTTCACCCTAAAATTATTGTGCATTTGAGGCACTTAAAACCTTACCCTTTTTCTTGCATATGGTAAATTAGAAATGTAATTTTTTTTATATATAAAATACCTTTTTGCACCTCCTTTTTGCAATCTGATTTTTCCTAGTTTTATGATAGCTTCCTTGTAGGTAATGGAAAATTTTGAGGTTGTCTCCTTGATTAGACACCTCTCTATTTTTTCTTAGATATTTTTCTAATGAACACAAGCTTGTAACCATGTAGATAGAAGCTTCTTTTTATAGAAGTTATTTCTACACCTTTTTTTTGTAAATAGCCTTTAGTGCACTTTGAATCTTGAGACTCACCAAGTCTCAATTTGAAGCTTCTATTGCTAATTTTAATGGTGGTTTTATTCTCCACTCATTGGAGGAATCTGAACTAATTTTAGTGGCTTCTTTGGGCCATGAAATGTTGTAGGTTATGTGCACCAAATAGTGTCTCTAGACACTTTGATTAATCTGCTAGTTTTTGTGCTCTTGATCATTTTTTATGGCTTCTATAGATGATGATCTTGGTATTTATGATTCACCAAGTTGCTACATTGTAGTAGATGGATGAATTCATAGATTTATTTTTGGATATTCAGAATGGATTCCTGCTTCACCAAATTGTAGCTTCAAACTTTCTATCTTGAGCCTTGGATTTGGTGGCTTGATCCTTCTAGTGATATTCATCTTTCTACTGTATATTTAGATAAATCCTTTCTCTAAACTATGCCTTCTTTCTATGAGAGGTAATATCCAAATATCCTAGATTTGGTAGGATTATTTTTTCTGAATCTTCCTTCAAAATTCTTGTTAAATTCTAACTTCAAACATGATATTCTTCTTCTCAAGATTATTATTTTTTTGAGGTCTTCACTGGATTCTTCTTCTAGGATTTGGAACTCCTTGCCAAATTCTTCTTATCTTGGGCTTGTTATTGGATGGCAACAATTGTCCCAAGTCCTTCACTATCAGGATATTTCTCCTTGGTAGTGAATTTATCCAATGAGTTCTCCTAGGAACTCTTTTGATGATGCTTCTACGAACTCTACAACAAGCCTCTCCAAGCCTTCTTCTTTTAACTCCTTAAGACATCTCCAAGGTCTTCTATCTTGTAGCTTATCTAGTCTTCTAATTGAGACCTTTTCTTCAACTTTCTACTTCTAGAATTTTTGGTGATGAGATTTTATTTCTCAGATCTCTGATTCTACTACTTCTGAAGGAAATATTTAATCAATAAATGATATCTCCAATCTTCTATTTCTTGGACTCTTATTTGGAGTCTTTTTTAGGAACTCTTTTCTAGATTTTTCTTCTAAATCAAGAAATTTTATTTTGAATCAAGATATTTCTTTTGAAATTTTCTTTAGAGATCTCTTCTTTGGATTCTTCTTCTGAATCAGGAAAATTTCTCTAAATTTTTCTTCAGAAAATCTTCTTTGGAGTTTTCTTCTGAATAAGGAATTATTCTTCTAAAAAAATAATTCTTCTTTTGAATGAAGAATTATTCTCTAAAAATTTATTTAGAATTAAGGCTTCTATGGCCTTCTTCTTGATCAAGGCTTCTATGGCCTTTTTTGCTTCTACAATCTACAAGTATTAATATTGAATGGGTATCACCAATCTCCCATCTCCTCCTTGACTCAACTTTTGGAGTCTCTTCTTCCTTGAGTCTGTTATAAGTCTACTATGGACTTTTCTTTACTTTTACACTTTGTAGGATTGTAGCTCTTGTAATGGGACATTCTTCGAGATATTTAAAATATTCAGTCTTCTTCATTATTGCTACAAGTGTTGGAATGATTCTAAGAAGATATTCTTTCTAACTGTCATGTAGGAAGCTTCCCAAATTTTTCTTGAATCTCCTTTTCCTAAAAAAAGTTGTTAGAAACTAGAATTAAAGAATTTGTAATTTTGGAGATAATAATCTTCACTAGTTGATTTGTCAATATAGTGGCTCGAGTGTTGAGTCCTTAGTATTCATGAGTTTTTCTGTAACTCTGTAGAAAGACTCTAGCCAAATATAATCTCAAGATTTTTTCAACTGATATTTATTTCAGTCCTCACTTTTCTGATCCTATTGACTACTACGGCTATTTCTATCAATTTATTCTTAATAGAAACATTTGCATGTAACAACACACAACAGCAGATCCAATTTGCAACGATGCAAGCCAATAGTAGCAATGGTGACTCTCTCTATTCCTCTTGACCTACTAGACTTCTCTTATGATAAATTTTTTAAGTGGCGATGCACAATGGTGAGTCTGATTTACAAAATAACAAATAGGATCTATGATGGTTATAGGTCCTCCTATCTCAATTTACCATGGCTCTAATACCATTGTTATATTTTAAGGATATACGTAGTGGAGAGATATAACACAGGTCCTAAAAATATGCAATAAATATGAAAGGAAGTGAGATTGCAATATGACTGAAATATACTATAAATAGAAATGACAAAAATATAATGCAATATGGAGATGGTCACTCCATTAATATGAGCTAAAGAGCTACATTGTACTCCATACAAGAGTACTACCACCAAGATCTTGATATGAACTTACTATAAAATTGATATGAGATTGATATCTAATATACCACTATGAGGCCCTTTATATAGGAAGATAGATTCCTTGGCCAACACTCTACCTAGCTATACAAGTGGACACCTTGCACATTACAACATACACATTGCCACTTGTGCATTTATTACATTACTTGAAGTAACTAGATAAATTACCCCTAAAGTAATCTCCTATCCTAATTATGTACCTAAGGTGGCATATTTACATGATCCAAATGATGTAATATACTCTAAATCGAACAAAAAACCCCTCCACCAAGGTCTAATTAAGATTATTTTTTATTATGTGGTGGCAACTAGATGTCTCACAGGAGATGGTATTCTAGATGCTCTTCTAGCTAACCTTGTTACTATGGTTATGTCATATTATTTGGAGGATTTATATTCAACCTCCTAGAAGTCCAAATCTAATTATGGGGATAAGCCATCTACACATGCGAGGCTGGACATCCCAATGTCCGCTTGTCCTAACATTAGTGATACTTAGGATTCCAAAGACTTGATATCTCCTCTGATTGGCTCAGTTAGAAGCTATAAGTTCGAAACCACAACTCCTCCTGTTCTACCCTCTCTTGACTCATAATAAAGCCTAGGTGATACCCCCAATTTTTGGTGTAGGGGATAGTGGTTCTAGTATGAGAAGGTCTAAGTAGCTGATTTCCAAATAGGTTTCTATGAACCCTATCAAGGTGGGTGATCCTAAGTAAAATCCAGCCCGATTATGAAGAAAATTAAAGTTATGAAAGAAATGGAATACAATCCTAATCCATATTCTGAGGTAGATGTGAATATTTCACAAGCGCCCCCTACACTCCTTTCAAGACCTCGACATTAAATCTACAAAATTCTATTTTTGGTCTTCTGAGGGTGGATATCTAATGTATCAAAGCTATCAAATCCTTGATTATTGGAGACCAACCTAACTCCCTTATGGAGTTGGTCAATGACAATTTGGATGATAAATACAATTAAGGCATGTTTGCTATGTGAGGTTATGTTTTTGACCTAGTATATGGCTTCCCCTATGTGGAGGAGTTTTAAGAGTTTCTTTTCCCTATTGTTTTTTAGTGTGGGAATTATTTTCTATTCTGCATGCCTCCCTTTGGTTGGTGGTTGAGCTAGGGTGTGGAGGTATCCTTTGTTTTTTTTTGTGTGGTAGTTTGTGTATTGTCTACATTGGTTGTTTTGATCCTTGGAAAAATTATTTTTGGCCCTTGGTCTAGCTTGTAAAAGGTTTAGGCACCGTTTCAAAACCCCTTCTATATTTTTATTATAAAAAAATAATTTCATTTAAAATATTGATCTATCTATGTGAAGGATAATTTTTTTAAATTAGTAGAATTATGCATTACAAACCTTGTGCATGCAATAATTTTTTATTATAGGCTAAAGTCGTAGGATAAGTGAAAATTGTTTAAAAAGTTCAATTATGGATTTCTAATAATCGTCCAACTGGAGTACACTATCCAATAGGAAAGCCACTACCATCAAATGAATATCATCTTTAGAAAATCCATATTAAACAAGATCTTCATGAGGTATTTTATCCTAACTAGTATCATCCTCAATATTTTTGACTTAGGCATAGGAATACCATCATAAGACACTACCATACAAAGACTAAAAGAAATTGCCATACAATTAAATAATAAATTGTACAACTAGAACTACCATACAATTATATGATGTTGTACAATGATGGTAGGTGTTCCATCTATCGGAAATTTGATTATAATAGATTTTCATTGATGTCAAAATGGCATGGGCTATAAAATCATGGCAAGGAAAAGTTTGAGGGCCAATATTGAAGACTATGTGCAAAAAGAGAGCAAATGAAAAAGACTAATATTATAATATTTTAATATTATAATATCTGGCCAACAAGGCTTTTCAAAAGGAAAAGAAAGTAATTTTAAAGGAAATAATATTATAATGATTTGCATTATAATATATGGGACAAAGGTTAAAATATTCATTAAGAGGTGGCAAAATATTATCCCTCACAAAAGACCCAAAAAGAATGTTGATATTTAAATTATAATATTTAAATTCATTAGGTCCGAGCTATAGACCATTTGTTTCATACAAAACCCATAAGGGGGCAGAGGTCCAAGGTTCAAATCTCGGGCCTCATCGGACTGAATGCTTGTCCCTTTCCTGGTGCTTTCAGTGGCGTAAAAGGTTTAAAATGATTGTGGCATGGCGGTTATAGGGGTGAACTACACAAAGATCTATGTGGCAGCTTTCAAGGCGAACAACGTAGAATATTGTGGTGGCCATAAAATTTGGACAGCCTGCCTGGATTCGTGGTAGCTACCGATTCCACCATGTTAATATATATATATATATATTTAAATTCATTGAATTTAAATAATTATAATTAAAATATAATATAAATCAAAAAGCCAAAAGTTTTATTTTAATATGCACCGACATCACAAGGTAACTCGAAGCACATATAAATATTTGAAGGTTTGCATTGGTAAAATAATCCCTTGAATTCAATATCCTTTGTATGCACTCAATTGATTTTCTAAAGGGAGAATAAGACAAAGGTTTGTGTTGAGGTTGAGGTAGACGTTTCCATATAAAAAGAGATGATGACAGACTTAGTGTCATCTATGCTAGCTAGCGTAGATGGCAGTTGAGGATTGACTAAGGCATTTGTGGATGTGGATCTCAGTTTTGAATCCCATGTAGTTCATTTTGGTGGAGGAAAGAGCTTTTCATTTGCAGTGAACATTATGAGAAGAAGACGTTGTATGTGATAGAGTGCATGTTGATTCACGTGTGGATGCATAGCATAGGTGGTAGCCTAGATTTTGCTAGGGTATTATGGTGGTTAAGGTCATGGTTTTGATTTTGATGGCAGTTTTTGATGCACGTGCAGACTTTTTTTGAAGTGGGCAAATTATAAAGGTATGCAATTTTTGAGTTAAATTTGTCAAAGGCTTTGGAAAACAAATATTGTTTTGAGACCACATGATATTGAAAGGGCCAAGTGTGGAATTTTTTAAGGAGTCATAAGGTGTGTTAATTAAATATTTTACTTTGGGTGCTTATGAAATAAATCAAGCATTGGAGATTATAAGGTGTAAACAAGGACTTTTATTTTTGATGTGTTGAATATTATTTTGAAAGAGAATGATATTATAAGGTGTAAACATGAAACTTCATTTTTAATATGTGTTGAATATTATTTTCAAAGGAGTGATAATGTGTATTTATGAATTGACATTTTATTGTATTCTTTGTATGGTGAAATATTTGTTGAAGTGAATATTCTTGTGGAGAATTTTGGAGATAGACTGTTGTTATCTAACCTAGAATTGGCAAAAGTATTTGGTTGTGAGTAAAACAGGTTTTGAAGACATATCTCCGTCAAAGCTAAGAGGTATGGGCACATCATCCTTTCTTTGAAATGTTGAAATGAATGTTGTGAAATATAAGGTGGAGTGAAAAGGATTGTTTGATAAGCATTGTTGGAAATATTTGAGTGAATGTTTATATGCTTCATTGGTGAATGTTTAGAGAATATTTGAGATAGATATTGAGGATTATTTGAGTTAGGTTTTAAGACCCACATTGTGCACTTTATTTGAAGAAGTATGAAAACACTTGTTTAGGGTTTGTGAGTAAGTTGTGTTTCATTGGCTGAATGATTGAATGAAATTATTGAGTATTGGTTTTGAGTGATATTGAAAGTGAATGCACAAACATTAGAAACTAGTTTTGTGAAAGTGATAAAATTAATGATTGAGTAGAACATTTTTAGTTTTGATAGATTACATAAATCTCTATATGTTCCAGAGGTTAAAAAAATCTGGATAGAATATTTCTAAACTACTTCAAGTTAAATGAATTACTTTAAAGATTAGACAAAGAATTTAATAGCATTAGGTGCAATATTTGAGATTGATTGAGCATATTTTATGAGCTATTTTGAGCATGTGTTAGAGCATGTTTAAGAATATGCTAGAGATTATTTGAGAAAGTTCTTGAGAGGACTTGAAGGTAGATTTAAGCAAGTCTTGGTGAAGACTTGAGAGCAGGATTGAGTGGGCTTGAAGGCATATTTGAGCAAGTCTTGGTGAAGACTTGAGAGTAGAGTTGATTGATTAATTTATTCAAGCTTTGTGTTAAGGCTTGGGGTATATCTAAGCAAAGTTGATTGATTGATTTGTTCAAGCTTTGTGTTAAGGCTTGGGGTATATCTGAGTAGAGTTGATTGGTGATTTGATCAAGCTTTGTGTTAAGGCTTGAGGACATATTTTAGATAGATATTTGTGAGTAGAGTTAGAGCATATTTTTACTACACTTAGTATAGAGTTTTATGTAGATATGATATAGAGTTGAGCATAAGATTTGGATATGATAGAGCAAAGGACAATAGTCTATAGTGGATAGATATATATTAGCTAGGGCAGTAAGGATAGAGGTCTTTAGTGGATAGAGATCCATTAGCTAGAGTAGTGGGGGCAAAATTCTTCTAGAAGATCATTAGCCATAGCAGAGGGAAAAGAGTTCTCATGTGGATAGAGATCCATGAACCAGAGTAAGGGGAAAGAGTTCTACTATGGAGTGTGATTCATGAACCATATGGGAAGATAAAGTTATTATATGAAGAGAGATCCACGAACCAGTTGAGGAGATAGAGGTCTCTTGGATCAAGTTCCACGAACCAAAGAAAAGGGAAAAGAGTTCTCCTATGGAGAGATATCCACAAATCAGAGCATAGGGGATTAGTGTCTCCTTTGGATAGAGGTCTATAAACATTGTAATAGGGAATTGATTCCCAAGAAGATTTGTTGAGAAAATTTAGTAGAAATATTTTATCCATGGAGTAGCCCACATTGGGTGAACCATGTTAAATTGGTGTCTCTATTATATGTGATGATTTTTGAATTATTTTGATTACTACTGTTGATATTACCATTGATAATATTGGATAATATTGTTTGGGAAAGAAAAGTGAAAGTTGATCTTATACTGTTCACCCCCCCTCTTAGTATAAGTTTGTTTTCTTCAATTGGTATCAAAGCGGGTTCCTTCGAAAGATTTTAACAACTTGAAAAAAGTATACAGGAACATAGATGGCATATCAAAGTGGATCTTCAACAAATAAGGCATTATTATTTGATGGGAACAATCATACTTTCTATAACATAATAATGAAGACTTACTTGATGGCACAAGGATATGAGACATGTTAAGCAGTTGAGGATGGATACACACCTCCAACTAGTCCTCTTACAAATAATGATGGTAAGCTCCTACATTTGTATAATTCAAAGGCAATGAATGCAATCTTAAGTGGTTTACATAAAGTAGAGTTTGTAGAAGTTATGAATTGCACATCAAAAAAAGATATTTGGGAAAATTTGAAGAAAATATATGAGGGAGACAAAAAGGTCAAGATAGCAAAATTGCAAAATCATAATAAAATATTTGAAGACTTGAAGATGAAGGATGAGGAAGACATTGCTACATACTTACTTTGTGTGGATGAGTTTGTTAACTCCATGTGAGGACTTGGGTTTAAAGTTGAAGAATAAAATGTTTATAAAAAGGTTTTAAGGTCACTCCCTATGAGATATAGTGAAAAGGTTTCAACCATAGAAGAAACAATAGATATTGAAACTTTGACTATGGATGAGTTGCATGGAACTCTCACAACTTATGAGATGAGAATAGGAAAGGATCCTATCCCCAAGAAAGAGGTAGCCTTCAAAGTAGAAAAGAAGACAAAATATAAGAATTAGATTCAAGTGATGAGTCATCCAGTGATGAATAAGTAAACTATGGTAGAAGGAACAAGAAGGACTCAAGAAAGCACAAAGGTATGAAAATAGTTAAGTATTTCAATTGTAGTAAATATGGTCACTATGCATATAATTTTCCAGAAGCTAGAAGTAGTAGTACTGAAGAGAAACAAGATCATAAGAGAAAGGAAACAAGAAAATCTAAGTATGAAAAGAAAAATAGGTATGGACAAAACAAACTTGAAAATAAGTTTTTTCAAAGGCATAAGAAGAGTTTTTATGCAGACAAGATAGGCAAGGTTTCAAGTGATAGTGATGAAATATCCTCAGATAGTGAAGAAGAAGAAATTCTCTTCTTGGAAATAGAATATGAAGGAAGTGATCCTATTGAAGATAAATCTAAAAGATATGAAGATGCTCTTGAAGACAAAGAAGTAGAGAAAGAATCAGAAAATGAAGAGGAAGGAGTAGTAGATTTAGAAGCTGAACTTATTTTTGCTCTAAAATAATTGAAAAAGGTTAGAAAGTAGAACTCAAGATTCAAGGCTCAACTTCAAGAATGTGATGAAGAGAAAGGAAATCTTATACAATATATGACAAACTCAATAGCTAAGACAAGGAGATTTAAAGAAAATCTAGAATAAAAATTATTAGAAAATGAGAGATTAGAACAAGAGGTAGTTTCTCTAAGGAAAGACATGGAAGAGTCTAAGGATAAGTTACATAGGTTTTGTAAAAGTTCAAAGACTTTGGATAAGATTATAAATGCATAAAGACCTTCATCTAACAAAATAGGACTTGGTTTTGAAGAAAGACAAGAGAAACAAGAAGGTTCAAGCTCAAGATCCAAATAGGAAGAAGCTTCAGAAGAAGAGAGTAAAGGAGAAAGTGAGACTTATGTGAATAGGAGTTTCACCAAGAAAGGAAACAATGCACAAAAAAGGAAAAGGTAACATCACAAGGAAGAAAGGACTAAGATACCAATGGGTCCAAGGAAATATTTCTTCAAAGGACATTTCTTCTCATGTAACAGGTTTGGTCACAAGGCTATGCATTGCAGGAATTATGAAAAGAAGGAGTATGGTATTACTAAGAGGAACTTCAAATATGGACATTTATTTCAAGGGTATTTCTACTCTTGTAATTGATTTGGTCATAAATTAATTCACTATAGGGTTCATGATAGAAATAGGTATGGCTTCACCAGGAGGAACTTCAAGATATTTGAACCTTCTAGGAACCACAAAATTAAGTGTTATAAGTGCAATAATGTTGGGCATATGGCCAAGTGGTGCAGAACATATTTTCTAGAGCTTCCAGAGACAAGCAAGAACAAGGATACTCAAAGGAACCAAAAGGGTATGTTGAGAAAGAAGGTTGACAAAGGAAAAGAACATTGTATGTTGGGAGTAACTTTACTCCCACCCCAAAATTAATCACCTCAAGGAGAGGAGGTGGGGAGGGGCCTAAGCTAAGAGTCTTATCTTTAGCCCCAAAGGAGTCCCTTTACCATTGATGATAAATGGGGAGAGATTTGACTTAGGGGGAGAGCATTCAATCAGGGGGAGTAGTTTCTTAGGGGGAGTAGATTTGAAATCAAGTGTTTTGGAAAGTGGTTGCCATCAATGACAAAGGGGGAGATTGTTGGAAATTTGAGCATAATAGATTGTCATTGATGTCAAAATGGCATGGGCTATGAAAGCACGAAAAGAAAAAGTTTGAAGGCCAAGATTGAAGACTATGTGCAAAAATAGAGCAAGTGAAAAAGACTAATATTATAATATTTTAATATTATAATATCCGACCAATAGGGCTTTTCAAAAGGAAAAGAAAGCAATTTTAAAAGAAATAATATTATAATGATTTGCATTATAATATATGGGACAAAGGTTAAAATATTCATTAAGAGGTGGCAAAATATTATCCTTAAGAAAAGACCCAAAAAGAATGTTGATATTTAAATTATAATATTTAAATTCATTGAATTTAAATAATTATAATTAAAATATAATATAAATAAAAAAGCCAAAAGTTTTATTTTAATATGCGTTGATGGCACAAGGTAAATTGAAGCACATATAAATATTCAAAGGTTTTCATTGGTAAAATAATCCCATGAATTAAATCTCCTTTGCATGTGCTCGATTGACTTTCGAAAGGGAGAAGAAGACAAAGGTTTGCGTTGAGTTTGAGGTAGACGTTGTGGTATAAAAGGAGATGATGACAAACTTAGTTTCATCCATGCTGGCTAGCATAGATGGTAGTTGAGGCTTGGCTAAGGTATTCATGGAGGTGGGTCTTAGTTTTGAATCCCACGTAGTTCATTTTGGTGAAGGAGGAAAGAGCTTTTCATTTTTGATGAACATTGTGAGAAGCAGATATTGTATGGGAGAGAGTGCACGTTGATTCATGTGTGGATGCATAGTATAGGTGGTAGCCTAGCTTTGGCTAGGGTATTATGGTGGCTAAGGTCATAGTTTCAATTTCGATGGTGGTTGTTGATGCACGTGCAAACATTTTTGTGAAGTGGGCAAATTATTAAGGTATGCAATTTTTGAGTTAAATTTGTCAAAGGCTTTGGAAAACAAAAATTGTTTTGAGGCCACGTGATATTGAAAGGGCCAAGTGTGGAATTTTTTAGGGAGTCATAAGGTGTGTTAATTAAATATTTTACTTTGGGTGCTTAGGAAATAAATCAAGCATTGGAGATTATAAGGTGTAAACAAGGAACTTTATTTTTGATATGTGTTGAATATTATTTTGAAAGAGAAGGATATTATAAGGTGTAAACAAGGAACTTTATTTTTAATGTGTGTTGAATATTATTTTCAAAGGAGTGATAAGGTGTATTTGTGACTTGACATTTTATTGTATTCCTTGTATGGTGAAATATTTGTTGAAGTGAATATTCTTGTGGATAATTTTTGAGATAGACTATTGCTATCTAACCTAGAATTGGCAAAAGGATTTGGTTGTGAGTAAAATAGGTTTTGAAGACATATCTCCATCAAAGCAAAGAGGTATGGGCACATAATCATTTGTTTGAAATGTTGAAATGAATGTTGTGAAATATAAGGTGGAGTGAAAAGGATTGTTTGATAATCATTGTTGGAAATATTTGAGTGAATGTTTATATGCTTCATTGGTGAATGTTTAGAGAACATTTGAGATAGATATTAAGGATTATTTGAGTTAGGGTTTAAGACCCACATTGTGCACTTTGTTTGAAGAAATATGAAAACACCTATTTAGGGTTTGTGAGCAAGTTATGTTTCATTGGTTGAATGATTGAGTGAAATTATTGAGTAGTGGTTTTGAGTGATATTGAAAGTGAATGTGCAAATATTAGAAATTAGTTTTGTGAAAGCAATAGACTTAATGATTGAGTAGAACATATTGAGTTTTGATAGAGTACATCAATATCTATATGTTCCAGAGTTTAAAATAATTCTAGATAGAATATGTCTAAACTGCTTCAAGTTAAAGGAATTACCTTGAATATTAGACAAAGAATTTGATAGCATTGTGTGCAAGATTTGATATTGATTGAGTATATTTTATGAGCTATTTTGAGCATGTGTTAGAGAAGGTTTGAGCATATATATTTGAGTAAGTTATTGAGAGGACTTGAAGGTATATTTGAGCAAGTCTTCGTGCAGACTTGAGAGCAAGATTGAACAAGTTCTTGAGAGGACTTGAAGGTATATTTAAGAAAGTCTTGGTGAAGACTTGAGAGCAGAGTTTATTGATTGATTTGTTCAAGCTTTGTGTAAAGTCTTGGGGTAGATCTAAGCTGAGTTGATTGATTGATTTGTTCAAGATTTGTGTTAAGTCTTGGGGTTGATTTGAGTAGATTTGATTGGTGATTTGATGTGTCTTTTTCTATACTACCTAGGTACCACTTACTATGTTTTTTTATGTACCATAAGGTCTCTATCATGCATGGTTGTGTATATTGAGAGAAATAGCTTCTTCCATGTAGTGATGAGTATATAAAAAATGTAGGCATATCAAAAGGTACAATATATTGGATTGGTTATTTATTGAAATGTGGTAAGGAACCCTCATAATTTCCACTACTAAAGTGTTTATCATATATTCCTAACTCCTAAAAATTCCCAACTATGGATCATGGAATACAAAGATGCAAACTATCTTGTTAGTGGAAAAAATATGAGATATTATGACAAGCAAAAGAATATGACCACAATATGTGGACCAAGTAGTAAAATATGATGAAGTTGATCAAAGAGCATTGATGATCATTACCCTTGATATAGTTGATATGATCCAACCACCCATTTATAAAGTAGAGACCTCCAAGCAAGCATGGGCTAATTTTACTACCATCAATGAATGGAAGAATCAATCCACCATTTGTAACCTTCAATTACAACTCCACACTTTGAGAGTGGTAGATGGAGAGAGTATAGAGGTATTTATTTGTAGAGTCATAGAATTAAAGTCAAAATTGAATTCTATGGATGAATAGGTGGATGGCAAGCTCTTAATTCCAATCATACTTCAAGCTTTATTAAATTCCTTTAGATTTCTTAATACCACTTTACAAGTGTTCATTAGGGTGGTTTCCTTTGAAAAGTTGGTCAATTTGTTGTAACAAGAAGAAGCAACCAATAAATTGAGGGACCAATTGTCAAATAATGCACTCATTAGTCAAAAATATGAGAAACAAAAAACACCAAAGGATTCTTCATAGAAAGGTCCTTCCTCATCATCCTCATCATCACAAAAGCAACCTCAAAAGCAAAAGAGGTACTGCCATATCTATGAAAAAGGACATGATACCAAACATTGATGGTATAATTTTTCCACACTACAAACCTCTATAGAAGAATAAACAATACAGACCATGTTCCAAATAGAATCAATAGAAAGGACATATTTCCATTGTAGAGTCATATTTTGATTCTAAATAATCATACAATGTGCTCATGGAAAAATTTGCAACCAAACCCAAGGATGATGTTTGGTACATTGATTCTAGTGCTAGTAGGTACATACAAGGGAACAAAGAATTGTTTGAAGCCTTAGAAGCAAAATAAGAGAAACTAATAACCATCATCAATAATAAAACCTATAAGGTCAAAGGAGTAGGCAATGTTTTAGTTCATATTCCAAGTGGGAAACACACCATCACATAAGTATTCTATGTGCCAAGCTTGAAAAACAACTTGTTTTTTGTATCCCAACCACTAAATCACATCATGGAGGTTGATATCAAAGTTAATAATTGCCACAAGATGTGTTTTATCATAAAAATATGCTGCGAATATTGCCATTAATTTTGACAAAAATGGCTTGTTTTCCCTTGATGTCCAATCTATTCCTAATATAGAATTGTTAGTAGCCATGATATATGCAACCTACCTTTGGTATAGGAGATATGGGTATCTTAGTTCTAGGTACTTTATCTAAGTAAGAATTAAATGGTGATCGGTCTACCCAACCTTTCAATCACATTCTTAGTTTGCTCACATTGGTTAGTAGGGAAGCAACACTGAGTACCATTTGAGTTTAGCTCTCATAGAGTCAAAGGTCCATTGGATGTGATACACATCAGGTTATGTGGATCCATGAAATCCAGTATTGGTGGAAAAATATACTTCTATTTATTTGTTGATGACTAATCTAGAAATATGTGTATATTCTTTAAACTAAATTCTAATGAATTTCAACATTTTTTAGGGTTTCAAGCAACATGTAGAAAAGGAAACTAGGAATTCTATTAAAGTGCTCTACTTAGAGTAGGGGAAATATATATCCAAGGGTTTTTCAAGGTTTATTGCACATAATGGGATAAAGCAACAACTCACTACAACTTATGCTCAATAGAATGGGGTTGCTAAAAGAAGAAATAGTTCCATCATGGAATGGTTTATTGTATGCTCATAGGATCTAGTTTAAAGTAGTAGTGTTAAGTTGAAGCTGACACCATTGTAGTGTATATTTTGAATAGAGTGTTCAAAAAGTCACTATAATGAGTTACACCTGAAGAAAATTGGTCTAGGAGGAAGGATTCCATAAAATATCTCAAAGTCTTTGGGATCAAGGCATACACATATGTGCCAAATAAAAAGAGGACCAAGCTAGATGTGAAATCTCCACAATGCATATTTATCGGGTATGATGATAAATGCAAAGGGTATTAGTTTATTGACCCAAAGAAAAATAAATTATATGTAAGTCAAGATATGGTATTTGATGAAGTAGTTAAGTGTAAGTTAGATACTAATATCACTAAGGAAGATGAAGTTGCTACATCACCTATTGTAATCATAGAGCTTAATGAGTAATTCCTAGAAGACATTTTAGTTGTGGATGATGAAATTGAAGTAGTTGCTCCTTCACAATATTGAAAGACTTCAAAATGGGTCAAGAGTACCATAAGAGATGCTAAGCATGATGGACCTCTTGATGTCACTTACATTTTACCTTGAACTCATAGTATAACATGTCAAGAAGTAAATTTGGGTTTGATATCTTCAGTGATGGAGAATTTAGAACCAATACAAGTGAAGGATTCTCTTATCTCACCCAAATGAAATGCAATAATGAAATTCGTATATGACTCTCTAATGAAAATAAAACATGAGATCTTGTTGATCTATGTAAAGGAAAGAAGACCATAGGCTACAATTGGGTCTTCAAAACCAAGTACAAGGTAGATGGATCACTTGAAAAATGTAATAAATGACTCATTACAAAGGGAGATGCACAAAATAAAGGAATAAACTATGAAGAAATATTTTCACCCATAGAAAATATGGCCGCCATTCATATTATTTGTGCCATGGTAGCATAGTTCAGTTGTAAGATACATCAAATGCATGTCAAAAGTGCCTTCCCTAATGGTGATCTTCAAGAAGTGTATATGACTCAACCTAAAGGATTTATCTTCAAAGGGAAAGAATATAAATTATGTAGACTTACCAAGTCTTTTTATGGGTTGAAGTAGGCTCCCAAAGCCTAGTATATCAAAATTTCAAAAGAATTTTCTTTTTTCAAATCCTTTGGGATGTTAGGAATATTTTATTACATTATTTTTAGTATTATAATAATTAGGTCATGCATTTTTAGATGGAGCATTATTTTAATATTTCTTGCATGTAATGATCTCCTCCTTGGGAGTATTGATCTTCTTGTTTGTAATGCCAAGGCATGTAATAAATAGGCTTCAATGCCCATCAATAAAATTGATTTACTATCGCCATCAGTTCCATATGACTATAATTAAGTTAAGATACTATTGCCTTCATTATTCTAGAAAAACCACCTATGCTAGATTTCCTCAATTTTTTTTAGAAACACTATCAAAATTATTAGCAATTTGAGTTATTTTATGTTGTCATTGATGTCATATGGATCACATTGAGTTTTGATGGGCAAATGATATCTTGGAAAGCATGGATAAAATTAGGGTTTTTGTGAAAACCAAGGCAAGCAAAATAAAAGGTTTTATTTAAAACTATGGATGGCAAATTTGAAATGGGTTTTTCTTAAAACCTAGGTTGGCCTTTTATTTTGTCAAAAAAGGTGCCTCGATGATGGAGATATTTAATTTTAAATATTTAGTTTAGATTTTAAAATTAAAATTAAAGTTAGCGCTGACGTCTAAAGAAAGAGGGAAAATCAATAATGTGCCAACGTCATCGAAAATTAGGAGAAAACTATATAAAGGGGGATCCTAAGGTTCATTTGAAATTAATCCTTGTTTTGTGTTAATCGTTGGCTAAGCATCCAAAGAGAGCTCGTGCGAAAATCATTTTGAAAATGGAGACATCAAATAAATCCAAGGTTGATCAAAATTCCAAGACATTGTGGGCAGAGTGACACATTGGAAATTGGTTTTTTGTTAAGGTGTGTGGCAACGCTTTACATCAAGGTTCAAATCTCCTTGACTGCATTTGAAGGCATTGGAAGGAAAGCGCTCGAAGAGATTTTGGTTTGCATGGAAGGGAGGAAGGACTTAAGGCATGTCATGCATTTTCCTTTTGAATGAACTGCTAGCTCATGTGGCAACCTTAGCCATGACTAAGGTTCTTGCGGTGTGTGCAAGTTGGGGGTTTGAATCCCCTTGAGGAGGTAATTATGTATTGCTCTAATTAATTTCATTGATGCCCTAGGATAGGAGTTATAAGGTGGTTAAGGAAAAATTAAAGTATTTAATTAAAATTTATTTTTATAAGGGCTGTGATTATTATTTCAGAGGTGGATGAGTTGTTTATTTATTTATATATTCATGAAATTGAAAATTAAGATTTAGGAGAAATAAGGAGTTGTTATAAAATATTTTTTAGAGCCTTATTGCTTATTATTTTTTATAAGGGTTTTATTAAAAAGTACTTTGGTGGATGTGTTTATTAAGTTGAAGTAAAAATGTGTAAATTGAGTTATGCTTATGATTATTATTTGAAGTCCACTAATCCTTATTGATATTGGAAAGGAAAGTTGTATTTAGTGTGGCAGATTTTGTGGACAACTTCTTGGCATCAAAAAGGTATGGGCACATTCTCCTATTGATTGGTTATGGTGGTTGATTTCTAAAATATCATTGGAGTGAAAAGGATTGATTGTGGTTTCCTTTTCGAAAGTGGTTGGTTGAATGTTTCAAGGTTTTCTGGTTTGAGAGTTGTGTTTAAACCTTGTTTTATAAGCATAGTTTTTGAATCCCATTGGTTGTGAAAAAACTTAAAAAGAACATGAGTATCATTTTTATGTGATATTTATGGTTGAGCATTGTTAGAAATATTTGAGTTGGTTGATACATGCTTGGACTAGGGTTTTTGTGAGAAAGAGTAGTCCCTTGTGGTGATTGGTTGAGTTGAGTTGATTGAGCCTAGTCAAGTGATTGTGTGAGGTGATTGGTCAAGTTCCATGAAAAAAACTATTCCATAATTCTGATTTGAGTTGAGTTGATATTAGAACATATTGAGTCTCTAACAATTCTCTTTATGCTTCTATGAGTTGATTTGAGTTGAGATTGATATTAGAACATATTGAGTCTCTAACAATTCTCTTTATGCTTCTATGAGTTGAGTTGAGATTGATTTGATTTGAGTTGAGTTGATATTGAGCTTAGAATATATTGAGTCTCTAACAATTATCTTTATGCTTTTATTAGTTGATTTGAGTTGAGGTGAGTTGATATCATTGTTGATCATTGTTGTCATCCATTGAAGAGTACATTGTCATTCATTGTTGAGTTCATATTTGAGCTTTGCCTTGATATATTTGTGGATGATATTTGAGTACTACTTGAGCATGATTTATTGAGCCTTTGAGAAGGCCTTTGTGGATAATTTTGGGAAAACTTTGTGGACAATTTTGGGACAGCTTTATGGACAATTTTGGACAATTTTGGGACAACTTTGTGGATAGATTTGTGGACAAATTTGAGCAAGTTCTTGGTGAGCTTACTAGAGAAGATTTGGGCAAGTTCTTGATGAGATTGCTAGAGCATATTTGAACAAGTTCTTGGTGAGCTTGTTGGAGAAGATTTTGGGCAAGTTCTTGGTGAGCTTGCTAGAGCATATTTGGAAAAGTTCTTGGTGAGATTTTTGGAGTAGATTTGGACAAGTTCTGTGTGAGCTTGTTATTCAGTTTTGGACAAGTTTTGAGATTGTTATTCAGTTTTGAACAAGTTCTTTGTGAGCTTATTATTCATATTTGGACAAGTTCTATGTGAACTTGTTATTCAATTTTGGACAAGTTTTGTGTGAGCTTGTTATTTAGATTTGGATAAGTTATGTGTGAACTTGTTATTGCCTAGCTTTGAGCAGATCAAAGAAATCATTGTATTGGATAAGGATACTTATTTCTATGTGAAATATTATAAGGATATTATCTGGTGGAGTACCCCACATTGGGGGAACCATGTTAAATATTGTGTCTCAATTGTGTGTGGTGAATTGTGCTCTTTCTTACTATTGCTATCTGAGTTATTAATGCACACTGCTATATTTGGTTATTGCAATTAAAGATATTTATTGATATTTATTTGTAAAGAAAGTAAAAATTTGTCTTATATTGTTCACCCCCCCTCTCAGTATAAGATTATGTTCTTCAATTGGTATCATAGTGGGTTCCTTCATAAAGGCTAATAGCTTGAGGGAAAATTCTACAAGAACACATATGACTTCATAGAATGGATCATCTACAAATAAGACTCCATTGTTTGATGGTAACAATTATTATTTCTGGAGCATGAGGATGAAGAACTACTTGATGTCACAAGGATATGAGGTATGGAAATTGGTTGAAAAAGAGTAGAGGGTTGAAGGTGATCTTGATGTAGATAATACTATCAAGAAATTGGTTGAGATCAATGCAAGAGCAATGAATTATATTTTGAGTGGGCTTCGTGAGATAGAATTGCAAGGCACTCTCACAGCTTATGATATGAGGTTAAGTAAGCATCAGGTTCCAATAAAAGAGATTGCATTCAAGGCTTTAGAGAAAGAGAAAGGGAAAGTTTTAGAAATAATTAGAGGTTTAGATAATGATGAGGAAGCTAAATTCATCAAAAGGAATAAGGACTCAAATAATTTTAGGGATATAAGAAAATTTAGATGCTACAAGTGTGGTTATCTTGGTCACTATGCATACAAGTGTCCACATGAAGAAAACGGTGATGATGAAAATTAGGATCAAAGAAGAAAAGAATATGGAAAGCATAAGCATGACAAAGATGACAAACAAGTAAAACAA